>OY982582.1:1587854-2187854 GCA_963859945.1 Euplagia quadripunctaria
TATCTTCAATTCTAGAGTTATAGACGGATGGCGCAATGGTTTAAGTGGTCACGCCGCGCCGATGTGGTTTAATTCCCACACAGTACAAAAACTTGTGTGTCTTTGTGTCGTTACTTAAATGTTTGTGAAACACCCCGCGATACAAGAATATTCCTGCTCCTTTACCATCTAGAAAATAATTTGAAGAAGCTCTTTTAACAAGTTTTACAATGAAAACAACAATCCATGATACGCAACAAAAGTATAAGAATTCTTCAAATTATTATGTTATGCTAGCTCTGAACTATCTTTTCGTTTTTTTCCTTAACAATCTAAGTTTTTGACGTAACAATGAGGACGTGGTGACGTACAAAAATTGCCTTCCTTGCATAAAATACTTTTGCTAAAATAGCATGAAATTCCAGAAACAACGTTAGCGTTTATTATTCCTTATCAGTTTAATTTGTCTTTTTATGTGTCACGCGATAACGTTGCTTACAAACTAATTTTAAAGATTTTTTACTTGAATAGATATTTTAAAGTCCCTATTTAATTTGACAAAATACAAAAATGTATGCTATGATATTGCATTCGAGGAAAATACTCTACAAATTATTAAGTATTATATAAAGAAAAATTAAATCATCCATTTTTGACTGGCCTGTCTGGCTAGTGGTTAGTGATGTCGTTGGTTCGATTCCCACCCAGGACAAATAATTGCGTGATGAGCATGATCATTTGTTCTGTGTATGGGTCTAATTTATCTATAAAATTGCAATGTCTGGAGGGTAATTTGGCTACCGGAACTTTAGGGTCGCTGGCACACAGCAGGCTGGTACTATAATGTGCATCATGCGAATATTACAATAACAATGATTTCACACAATTCAAACAAATTAATAATTCTTGAGCAGTCCGTACACACTGCACGGAGGCTGTCACATCCGTCTTCCATCATCATCTTCTCTTCCAGTTTTAATCTTCTACAAGAATTCGAATCATTCTAAATTCGAGTTAAGCGCCACCAACCAAGACCTCCGTGTGTTTTCAAGAAGTTTTCATTCCAATAGAAGGAGTCTCATCACAAGAATATGTATGTATTTAGAAGTCTATAAGTATGTAGGTATGTTTATCAGCAGTTTGGATACCATAGTACAGGCTCTGTCTAGTTTGATCAGACGGCCGTGTGAGATGGGGTTTTCGACCCTTGGGAATGCTCTAAATATTATATTTTTTAATTACTCAATTTTGTTTGGGAGCAAGGGTACATTGTATGCGGTTTCAGATTATGCTCACAATCTTATCATCATAAGCTTGTGTAGTAGTGTACTATTATTACTGGCCCTACTAGCCTTTTTGTTCTTATCCTGTCTCTAGTTTCGATCGACGGCTTAACCAGAACACGTGTAGATAAATAAGTGTTATTTAGACACACAACAGACATTCCAACTCCACATCTTTCAATCGCAAAACATTATAAGCTTAAATGCAATTCACCTTGAATATTTACGTAAACCGACAAGTCCGTAAACAAAATGTAAATGTTAAACCCATTCAAAACGGTTTACTCTGAATTATACATGTGGTAAAGTATCTGAAAAACATGTTAGAGAAACGGAAACAGCTTTCAGGTAAAGTAAACAAGGGCAGTGTCAATAATAGTGATGTTCTGTTAATGACACGCAGATATTATTGTCGGATGTTTATTGGTAAAAGCAATTATTGGATTTGGTTAAATTTATTTCTTTTCTTGTATATATTTTTAAGTGTTTTATTATGAATCATTAGATTGAGCAATGACGTGATAATTGCTGTTTTGGAAAGTAATCTGTATTGTTTAGACGGGCTATTTCTAGGACGAGGGAATATATTTCTATCTTAGATAATAAATCTTTAGCTAGCTGAGACATTTTTTGAGCCTTACTAAATATCCGGTGATATGATATTTTAATATTTCATGAGCAGAGAATTAACATTAATGAAACGTTTTATAAAATCGCGTTTCCGCGGTTTTGCAGTTGTCAAGTTATTTCGTTACGTATCAACAGTCCATTGAATCAGCTTTTTGCTGTACAGTTCTATTTCATTCTGAACGACATTTACGTAAAGATTCTTTATTGGACAAGTATTTCCTTTGTTTTCAAGAAGAATATCAGTAACGTGGGTGTCAAAGGTTCGAACACGCAACATCTAAATTATATGTCCTACGCTTTTGACGATAAGTTACCAAAAGTTTAATTTATTTTCAGAGACTTTGAGAACACAATTGTAAAGAAATATATTTATTTTTATCATTTTTAGAAATTAAAAACTCCCTTTTTCATCATTTTAAAGAAATCACAGAGTTCAAAATTCATAAATAACAAGAATTCTAATTTAAATATTTTCCCAAAATTCGTATAGCGACATACTATGTGTTAAATTACTACACTTTAACCCAAAACTACGTACTTACAATTCAAAGGTAATTGCGATCCATTCAGGTTTTCAATATGGATTTAAATTTCAACGTTTCCCGAGCATGAAATGTAAATTATGACATACGCAGTCCAAAAGCAATTCAAGCTCAAAACCACCGTACTTTTTTAGGCTTTTATTTTTTTATGATTATTTGAGAGTAGAGTTCCGAATGTGTGAGTGTGATTTAAGCAAGGACTAATTACTTAGAATAGGGATAAGTATCCACGCTATCGGCTGACTTACTATTCACCCATAAGCTTCGGTGGCGTAATGGTTCGGACAGACAGCGGGCGGGGCTGCGACGGGGGTGTAAGCAGGTTATAATGTACTTGTTAAAATAGAAAATATTACACAGCGCCACCAATGTTTTAAATTGGTGCAATGGTTGAAGTGGTCGCTTTCCCACTAGCCCGCGCCGGTCGTTGGGGTTTCGATTCAAATACAGGACAACTATGACGAATTTTTGTCCGGTCTGATCCACAAATAGTTGTCTATTGTCCGATATTTCAATGCTTGTAAAGTCTTCCTCGATTCAGGAATCATTCCTAGTGCGAGAGTTGCCTTTTAAAAAGAAAAACGCCCGCTGTCTGCTCCCACCTTAATGCCTAAGGCAACGGGCTTACGATAGTCAGTAGTATATTTTACAGAAATAACGATGTCAGACATTGATACGGTCACTTTGAAATATTGTTAGTTATTAAGTGACAACTAGATTCCATAACTTTTTGTGGCAGGGAACTGCGTTAAGAGATTTGCATGTTTTAACATGTTATGTTTTTGATAGGATAAAAATATCTAGACTACAATAAACTGGGCGTAATACAATAAATTTTGTAATAATGCTTCGTTTTAACCGTTTGTATGTACAGCATTAAAGTAATGCCAAAAGGTCGGTTTTATGCCTTGTTCGCATGCAGCGAGACAATGGTCTCTGCCTTTGTGTGAACACTCTAGCGAGTGCTCGACTCAGCATAACCTCGAGACACTCAGACCTCTTTCTTACTTACTGGGCCGAATTGCTGTTCCATGCTTTTCTCATCTTACTACAAACGATTTATTTAGAATTACTTTTTTGTTACTCTCAGTTTTCTGGTGTCAGGATTATTTTAAAAAAAACTTGAACCTACTTAAAAAAACAACGAACATATTACCTTTCTTTTCAGCGAAGAGCATTTCTTTTGAAGTCGATAAAAAGTATTTAGGTTTTGTAATTATCACAAAATTATTAATGTCTTTTTCTTGCTTTGATTCTATCTTTTTATGTTTAGGGAGAAGTATTAATACCTTTTAATATTGAGTACTTTCCCTTCAATACCGATACACTTTTGTACTTCATACTTTTTAATCGAACCTTTGTGGTTTCTGTTATTGACCAGAACCATGGTATTGTTTTGAATTACTTATACATTATTTAGGTAATTGGCAAAAAATCTCATTAAAGTTTTTTTTAGTTTACCTATAAAAGAAAACAAAGTCCTTGTTTAATTAGGAATAAAGGTATTGTACCATTCCTTGCGATAACTATCCGAACCGATTACCAAGTAAGTTTCGGTCGGTAAACTATTTGTTTTACGACGACGGGAGATGTTTAGATAATCGAAACAAAGGGAGTTGTTCAAATTTTCATTCAGATCTGAAATTGAATTGCTTTTCATCAATGTAATAGAAATAGTTTTAAAACATTGTTTCCAGACGACCTTATTCACCGTGACCTTGACGGTGACAACTAGACGTTTTTGACAAATTCAAACTTTGCGTTTTGGGCTAGGCTAAATCATGTGACAATCGAAGATCTGGTCGGATTTTATTTGTTACATGATAAAAGTTATAAAAACTGTCATAAATGTGTCAAGTTGCATGAATTTTGGCGCATTGAATAAATTTTATACTATTTCTGACTTCCAATGTAACCGATAAGTTTTTTACACTATCCCCTATCTTTGGTTAAAGGTCATTTTAATTCATCCATAAATTCTATAATCAAATAATAAATTTTAGCGGTAAGGCCCAACATTTGTACATTTATGCTTACTTAATGTATTCCAAAACAACAAATTTTAATTACTAAAGAGGTTACGTACCTGTGGGGTTCACTTTGTTTTATATAATAAAAAAAGCACACACGATGTTTGACGCAGATTCTTTTCGTGCTTCAGGAAGAACCTTATTTCTTGCCAAAACTTTAAAGGCAACTTGAGATAGTTTTGCTGTCACAGAAATAAAAAAATATCATGATATTACCATGTAATTTATAGCATTTACTTTTGCTTAAGCGATAAGCATGAAAACGCGCAGTTGGAATATGGAAAACACGATATTCCAAACATGCTTTCCCGGTAATACCCTTTATATATGAATACTATTCACTTTTGCGTATACTAAAGTTACAAAAATATGAGATTCGGATATTAAAGCACGTCTCTATCAGATATTATCGTGTCGAAATGTACACGATAAAGTTTTGATGTTGGTATTTGATAGTTTTCCTAAAAGTCTCAATGAAATCTTTATAAAAATGTGAAAGTATGTTTGTTTTGTTGTATGAATGTATCACGGCTTATCTATTTTGTACACATCCTGTCACGGGTACACAAAGGTTACCATTCATTCAGGAAAAAAGGACTGTACCCGAGGGATATCTGAACTGATTGACGAAATCTACACGGCAAGTGAAGCCGCTGAAAGATGATGGATGATGATGTCTTTATACTGACATCTTCATCCGTTAGCACAAAACTTAACCTAACCTAACAGAAGCATTTGGCTTAGAAAGAAAAGAAAGAAAGAAAGAGAAATATTTATTCTGACATTCACAGGGCCGCTAAACAATTATCACAATAAAAATAAAAAAGAAATAAAACCGCAAGTAATAATAATGCCTGCCTGCAATGCCAGAAAAGGCACCTATCTCAGCATATTGTTGCAGTCAGCTTAGCTAGAGGGATTAAAAATACTAGTGATATGTAAACCACATTACTATTCGTATATAAATACATAATTAAGTATATCATGGAACGCGAAAGTTTGAAAGTTAGTTATAAATTACAGTTTAGAAAAATTAAAAAAAAAACAAAAAAACACCGCTTAAATAGCGACTTAAATTGAAAAGTAAATAAATAGTTTTACTAGTCACCTCCTGGCTCTAGTATCAGACTATCGTTAATCCCCCTAATATTATAAATGTGAAAGATTGGATGAATGGATGGATTTGTCTTTCGGAAAAGATGGGCAAAAATCGGAGCTGATCTGTTGATAAAGTCAGGAGGTAGATAGTAGGACTCTTCAGTTGCTACTAGTAAGTACCTTGAGTTTGAGCTTACATGTTTCGTTTTGACGAGTCCACCAAATATGGATAACTAGCAGCGTCCCGCGGTTTCACCCGCGTAAGTCCCGATCCCGTGGGAATATCGGGATAAAAAGTTGCCTATGCGTTAATCCAGGTCTCCAGGTTCAGTGGTTTTTGCATGAAAGAGGAACAAACATCCATCTATACATCCATCCAAACTTTCACATTTATAATACTAGTGACTTAAGTAAAATTTGCTAGGAATTTATAAAGATAGAATAACGATTATTATAATATTAATACTATGCTTCCCCCTTCTTGGTTGTTCGATAATTGTATATGTTTATGGGCATAACAGTTTCTAACAGTCAGTCTTTCTCAGTTAGTTTATTAGGAAATATTTTATGTAAAATATAAACAGACTTATTATTCTAGTAATCCCAAGACAGTAATACATCATTTGCCTAAATCGTACCTTTGTTTGAGTGAATGAATTATAACCTTGTATTTAGATAATAAAATGAAATAACACAAAAGTAAAATTTCGAAAATATAAAGGTAGGTGTTTACCAACATGTAACGACTTGGACTGTTGTAGCAATGTTTATGATAGAGATTGTAGCATTGCTTTGAAACCGGTAAATGTAATTCTGTAATTAGCTGGGTTGGGTGAACTAACTTAAAGAGGTTAAAAACTTAATCCCACTAATATTATAAATGTGAAAGTATGGATGGTTGGATGGATGTTTGTTACTCTTTCACGCAAAAATCACTGAACCGATTGCGATGAAAGTTAGTATGTGGATAGCTGGAGACCTGGATTAACGCATAGGCTACTTTTTATCTCGATATTCCCACGGGATCGGGACTTACACGGGTGAAACCGCGGGGCGCTGCTAGTTTTAACTAAAGTTTGAAAACAGATTTGTTTTCAATAAAACAGACCACCGATAGATTAAAATGACTCCATGCAAATTTCGCCTTTGTGGTTTTGAGAAATCACTCATTCTCACGTCTCGCCATTGTCTTAGACATCTATATGACACGCGATTGAGCAACAGGCGTCGCTCGGTAGTTGTCATCAGGTTCAGGTATTATAAATTCGAGATTCAGTGCGTGCGTGCAATTTTAGTTCCGATTCGTCCCAGTAAGAAACAAGCCTTAAAAGACTGCTGATTTTGTTTTAAAACCATGATGTGGGTAAACCTCCAAGGTATTTTCAAAACACCATATATCTTAAGTAGAGTATATTATGTTAGGTAAACGTATTTACATAAAAGGAAATGGTTTATTATAACAGATTAGATATTAATGAATAAATCTTATATGCAAGTTAAATTTTTAATTATTATATAATCGTGAATTATGAGTTTATAAACATTCGATATAGTTAATGTTACTGGTACGTTATTAATGTGAAGAATTTGTTTTATTTTGTATTTGTGAATCTAATTTGAGTTATTTGTTGTTTTTGGTATATTTTTCCTTTTTTTTAGTCTAAGACGGCATCTGTTTAATACTAATATGGAATTGTCGATTGAAGTGGAATTGAGAAACCATAAAAATAGATAGATAGATAGCTTACACTTTATTTGTACACCAAGGTTTTACAAAGAATATGTAATAGGAGATTTTTAACGATGGTATACAAAGGGCGGCCTTATCGCTCAAAGCAATCTCTTCCAGGCAGCCTAGGATGGACTGGAGTTATTTTATTAAACGGGTGGTAATCGTTGACGTTAAATTAAAGGTTGATAATGCTTATCACCTATTACATACAAACAATACTCAATAATTATACCTACTTATACCTACTCAAGTACTGTTATATACATAAATAAAAATACATATATACCTACATATAGACATACACATATACAAAATAAATAATGTATATATATTTTAAATTTAATTTTATAGTGACAGATAATGCTCTTGTAACATTGTTTTGAACTTAGCTAACGATTGTGCACGTCTGATAGCAACAGGCAATTCATTCCATAAACGCACAGCTTCCACAGTAAATGATTTGTCATAAAAATTGCTGGAATGTCCTGGCATCTCCAGTCTCAAGTTTTCAGTTGACCTCAGGCATTTTAAATGTGTGTCATGAAGGAACTTAAAGCGCTCCTTGAGGTAACAGGGAGTCAATGGATTAAACAATATATTAAATAGAAACGTAAGGATATGAATATTCCTGCGAAAGCGAATTGGAAGCCATTTCATATTATAGTAGGTAATTTCTTTGTGGTTTTAGTCGTTGTTTATAACTATAAATAGATAAAATCAGTAAGGATACAAAGTAGTTAACAAGAATTTTAAAATTAAACTTTTAAATACTTAATGTATTGAAGAGGCTCAGGCTTTTTTCATGTGCGGAAACCTTCAAATTTCAAATTCAATATCTTTATTTCATAAAATTGATCATTTAAAAAATTGTTATTATAATTTAAAATTATAGATCAACACAAAGAGTCACCGCAACAATGGTTTGCTTTTATCAAATGTAAAATTATTAAAAAAAAATAACATAACACCATATCTGCTTGTGTCGATCTATAACAACCCATTTCCAAATGGTTGAGCCTTGTGAGAAGAAATCGGATGACAGATATTTACCTCAACAGTTACGTCACCATTAAACTGATCAACAAGAATAAATTTTAAATTTATAATACCACCGACTCAAAATCCCTTCAACGAATAAAAAAGAATTGACAGTCTGCGAACGGCTGAATAGATTTTCTTGAATTATAAACAAAAACACTATCGATTAATGCCGCGTTCCAATAAACAAGAAACTATTTGTTTTGCTTACGGACAGTAAAATTTTCATTGAAAATTCAACGAAATTTTACTGTCCGTAAGCAAAACGAATCGTTTCTTGTTTATTGGAACGCGGCATTAATCGGCTTTTAAGCAAACAAATTCAAATCGGTGCACCCGTTCAGGAACTATGACATATGATGAGACGGTCAGACGCACAGATACACGCGTTAAACTTATAACACCCCTCCTTTAGTGTCGAGCAATAACACACACAGTGTGCTTTACTGCGCCTAAAATGAGTTGACCGTTGGTACTGCAAGTATGCTGTCAACGGTCCATCTAGCGCTATCTAAAACTACGTTCCTATATTCAATGGAGCAATCATGATACGTAACTTGTGCACCTGTCCTTTTCAATTTCGCGAGCATATTAGACGCTCCGTTGTGGTAAGTAATAAACTACAGACGCTATACGTTTCCGCATTCAACGGAGAGCGACTCGAATCATCGACTGCCAGGATATTTCAGATCGGCTTGACCCTTTGGCGTTGCGTAGAGATGTAGCTTCACTCTGCATTCTCTATCGCATGTATCATGGGGAGTGCTCCGAGGAATTGTTCGGACTTATACCGGCTGCAACTTTTCGCCATCGTTCAACGCGACAAAACTTTCATCCCCATCACCTGGATAATTGGCAATCCACCACTGTGCGGTTCTCCAGAAATTTTTTGCCTCGCACAATCAATCTCTGGAACAAATTGTCGCCTGCGGCATTTCCGGACCGATACGACCTTCAAACCTTCAAGAAAAGAGCGTACTCCTATCTCAAAGGCCGGCAATGCACTTGTGACTTTTGAGTTGCAGGTGTCCATGGGCGACGGTAGGCACTTACCATCAGGTGACCCGTCTGCTCGTTTGCCCCCTATAATATAAAAAAAAATATAAATAAAAACTGCAATTTATAGCGTCTGTAGTTTATTACTTACCACAACGGAGCGTCTAATATGCTCGCGAAATTGAAAAGGACAGGTGCACAAGTTACGTATTTCATAAATAACCCATCCTCATCATCCTCCGCGCCTTTTCCCAAATAAGCTTGGGGTAGACTTTCAGTCTAACTACGATACGGCGTAATTTTGCTATTTTACGTGAAGCGACTGCCTTCAGACCTCCACAAGTACTAGGCGATATCGAAGTTCTGTAGTTTAGACCAGGTTGTCGGACTTTTTAGGGCTCCGACTACCCGTAACGAATGCCACAGATGTTTGTATGGCACCCGGGACCGTTGGTTTAACGTGCCCTCCGAGGCATGGAGGGGTCTCAATGTTTTAAGAATGGTCACCCATCCTAGACTGACCTGGCTAGTATTACTTAACTTTGTAATGTGTTAACCTACTCGGTTACCACTTAGCCACGAACCTTTCTATTTCATATTTAATATCATAAATAACTAACTTCTTAAATTACGTTACGTAAATTACGTTTGTTACAGTGCCATTATTATACTTTAAAAAATTAAAGTTATCATAAAAATATTACACTTATCGAAAGTACGACATTTCAAGCCTTCTTTGGATTTCTAAAGCATAGTTTTAGCATTTTTCGGCAGCAGTTCAACTGTGCTTAGAACTGCATTTAAGCACAGTTTAGTTGTTGCCATTTTTTGAGCGTTGATCAAACATCTATAGTACAGATTTTTACGTGGGAGAGCCATGATTCGGCACGCATGGGCTGGCTACCGGCAGTGAAGTAATGCTAGCATTGCATTTCGCCGCGTGAGTGAGGTTACCGGAGGCCCTAACCCTTCCTTCTCCCCTATTCCCGTCCTTCCCCTCTCCTCCCTCTCCCCTCTTCCCAAACTTCCCCCCCTCCCCCTCTTCTCCTCCTTCGTCTGCTCGTTTGCCCATATACCATAAAAAAAACAGAATTGATCGAAGGCTAATGGAACTTATTTAAGCTACTTCAGTTTCTAATTACGATTATTTTGTGATTTTATCTAGGCACTTTATTTTTAGTGTTGGTGCCATTGATTGTCGTAATGCCATATGAAAAATAGTTATATCAAGGTCACCGTGGTAATGTTCTTTATTCATGGCATAATTTACGAGCGGTTTCAGATTACGGTTTATATTTAAATCGCATTTTATAGGATTCGTGACGCCAGCAAAATTATACACTTCATTTTTATTTTAAAGGGTCAATGGAGCTTTAAATTGGAATAACCAGTTAAATCGACTGTTGTCCATGCAATTATTTCGAAATATCTTTGAAATATTAACTGCACTGTGTGTGTTGGGGGTTCAATACGCAAAGTGAACAAAATTTGTGTGACATACAAATGGTTGTCCTGAGTCTAGATGTTTTTTGTGTCCGATGTTTGTAAAGTCTGGCGCGATTTTTTTTAAAGATAAAAAATATTGACTAACTTCTTTATATTTGGCACTCGGTTACTTGTCAACAAAAACCATTTTTTATAATTTTTATACATACTAAAATAATAACATATGGTAGATTATACATGGTGGTATAGAAAGATTTGTTCTTATTTTAGGGTTTACGACCCGAGTCGATAAAGCTAAAACTACAACACAAACAGTTAAGGCATAAATTTCCAATAAAAAACTAAAACAGCAGAATTTAACATAAATTTCGGCCATTTTACAATGTAAATCTTGTGAAAGGTTTAATATAAATTTGACGAGGTTTTTTTGAAGTACGTATGAGGATTCGAACTTTCCGGAACCCCCCTCAAAATTATAATATAATGATAACACTCCTTGTTATCATTTCTCATTTCATTTTTAAGAAAAATAAATAATGTTTTTTCAATGTGTCTTAACTACACGCATTCATCGGCTATACATAATGATCCTAAAATATGACCACACTTCTGTAACACGTTGGATGAAACTAACAAGTGTGTAATATGAATAAAACAATAATCATAGTTTAGTAAAACTAAAGTACGATTCACACCGAACGGGCCGCGGCGGAGCGCGTTTTTAGTACGGTAATGGAAATTGAAGTTTATATTTATTACTTAATTTGTATGGCACTTCTTGCCGCCGCGTGCGGTCCGGCTCCGCCCACTTGCGCTCGACTACCGAGGTGCGACTCGACGCGCTCCGGCGCAGCCCGTTCGGTGTGATTCGTACTTAAGAAGTAAAAAAATGTTACACTATCTACGAGTACCTCGTGGGTTCATGATCAGGCCATCATTACTAAGTTACCCAATCTATTCGACTCCTCAAAACTCATCATATGAGTCCAAACTCGAGGTGTTTAGTAGTAGCCACTAAAGAATTCTACTGTCTACCTCCTGGCTCCATCAGCAGATCAGCTGCAAGATGCCAAATTATAGTATTGTTATCCGAACTACATACACACAAAGTTTCATTTCGATATGACAATTAAAAGTAGGTTAAAATTTACTTCCTAACATAGTTACAAGTGAAGCTGATAAATAAAAAATCGTGTTAAATTCACTTAACTGTGGGCCTACAAACTCAAAACATTAATGGAAACTATACAATAAAAAATTTCTCCACTGCTTTCTAGGCAATATCGCTTCAATTTCATCTCAGCAGTCACGTATTGCAGTAAATACATAAATATAGGACAATTTGTAGATAATAGGCTACGTGCAATTTTAGAATATATATCTCAGATTTCAAAACGTGTATGACTTATTGTCTTTTAAAGTTTTTTTTGTACAATCAAAATGTTGGAGTCATTTTTGCACTTGACACACACTATGGCCAAATTGAGTGATGTTGTGATCTGGTGGTGTGAAGATTTAATGACAGTAGAGGAAGCTGGTGTGGTATACAAGGATAGGATCGAGTGGCGGGTTGTTGTGTATGCCTACCTCGAAGGAGAAAGTCTTGAGCATTTGTATGTTTTCTAGTTTAAAAATGCGAAAACAAAGATTGTTTACTTTGTTTCTAAATAAAGTGTTGGAAGGTAGATAGATAGATTTCTTTGTACACCGTAAGTACAGTCGAAGTATCATACTTAGAAGTAATTATGCCAAACAGATAATGTGCAACGGATTAAAATGATTCGGAGAGACAGTAGTACCTAGTTGGTGGTTTATTTAAAGAGTTAATAAAACTAGTAGAGTCAACCTGTGAGCACGGCCAGTGCAACCTGGCCAGTACCTCTTGAATATGATTTACCTCCTGAACCTGAGTTAAAATAACGGATATCAGGTGAAAGGAACACGGAAGCAACCGACAATGAGACCCAAGCATCTGGAGGTGAACAGACAACCAGCCTACACGCCTACGTGTTAAAGAAATACTCCATTCAGACAGTATACACACCAGGCATAAAGGTTCAAAACATCGTCGTGGTTACACCGAAGGATGTATTGCCGTTACAAACTCCAGGTGTCTACAAAATAAACTGCAGCTGTGGTAGTTTCTAAATAGGCCAACAAAGCAGACTATTTAATTGCTGGAAGGGTCAAAGACCATATCGCTGCTGTGAAAAACCGACAGGTTACCAAATCAGCGATAGCAGAACATACACTCGAAGCACCGAGCAAGCGGGCACCTGTCACTGGATGGAATTTCACCGTTCGCAAGTCCTCTTCACGGAACGTCACTTTTATTCAAGAGTTGTACGTGAAGCGATTGTTTCAAATTATCTACAGTGTGGAATCCACTGATAAAAAACATGCCACCTCGCTTTTATGCGCAGTCGGATAAACACCTAAATAGGGACACATCTGTTTGCTTACAAAACAGGGACACTGTTAGTACAGTATGTGACGGTACATGGCGAAACAAAAAAAATATCGAAAATGTTCGGGTGGATAAAGAACGTTCTACCTACTACTACCTACCGACGACGGAGTGCGTGCACCGCTGAGCCAGTCAGCCTGTGACCACGGCCAGTGCAACCTGGTCGAAACCTCAGGCAATTCAGAGGTATGTAATTCCTATTCCGTGATCGCGTTAATTCCCGTGTAAATACATACTTAGAATGTATTTATTTTATGAGTTTTAATAGACTACTGATTCTGAAAAATAAAGTATTTTTATGCTATATAAATAATACTTCAGAGGGTGTCGTTACGTGCAATATCTATCTGGTATTTCTAAACTCAACTTCTTTTCAATAAGGAGCCCTAAATCCGATGTTCAGATTTCGACGCTTCACTGAGTACTTTGATGCCTTTCAAACATTACACAACTTAATATATTTTATTCGGTGTATTTTTATGGAAAAGAAATTACTATTTCTGGGAACTAATGAAAAAAATTCAAAAAGAATACAACCGCTACCAAAACCAATAAATGCCCAAAGCGTTAAATAACATTATTTCATAGAAATAACAATGTGAGTTAACAGAATTTTCATGTCAAATATAATATTATTATATATAATTTTTTTTGTACGAGTATATACTCGATATACTCGTACAAGAAAATTTCTATCAAGTCGTAAAAATATATTTTCATACAAAATAAATGTAATATTTGTTTCTTTAGGGACAGTGTACACTGAACACAGGTAGGCGATACCAAAATTTTATTTATAGCTTATTATAGAATATCAAACTAAAGAAATGGGCTACGCAAGCCCACTCGAGGTACATGGAAAAGAGGATCCTGTTTTAAAAGAACTTGATAGTGGGAGAGTCATACTTCGGCACGTATGGGCCGGCTCGACCGGAGTGATACTAAGGCCTCACGGAAAACCGGCAGTGAAGCAATGCTTTCATTGAGTATGTAGCCGAGTGAGTGAGATTACCGGAGGCCCTAACCCTTCCTCTTCCTCTCTCCCTCACCCCTTATTCCCCCCTTCCCCTACTCCCACCTTAAAGGCCGGCAACGCACTTGTGACTTTTGAGTTGCAGGTGCTCATGGGCGGCGGTAGTCATTTACCATCAGGTGACCCGCCTGCTCGTTTGCCCCCTATGCGATAAAAAAAAAACTTATTCATCTGGTGTATGAATATATTAGTCAATTACCACCATTATATTAATAATTAAGTAGATAATTCTTTTATGTGTAATGTATAATATGCAACATTTTTATGCCCACAATTATAAAACTGCACCTGTCAACGACTGTCTTCAATCCCAAATTGAAAGTAAATACAGTTTCCTCTACAAAACTGTTGTTGAACAAAATGAGGCACTTAATTAAACTTTCGGAAGGTCAGTTTTTTTATTATACTTATCTCTGAGGCAAATAATTTACCAGATATTTAAATATTCAGTTTACAGTCTTATGAAACCACTGCAAAGTCCTTCGAATCTGGAAAGCGCTAAAATAACTCTCATTGCTAACTGTATACAATGATCTTTAGTTCACATTTCGACAGAGCTACAAAATTTATGATTTCTTTCAGCAGTTGACTGTAACACGAGGCTCAAAAAATGAGGCGTGTGGTGGGTAATGTATATTTTTTTTAAATAAAAAATATGTAAAGTATTTGCAATTACAATTTTTGGCGTTATGATGTTTTTATTCACTTATGTTACAAAAGCCAAAGTTTCTTCATACATTCTTTAAGTAAGAACTATATTTTCAACATACCTGTGCTCAAATTCACAAAGCAACGTTTGAGATGCTAACATTCATTAAACGATTCACGGCTATTTTGGTTTTAGATTTCTTTTTAAATTTAAGCGTACTGTGAACGTTTGATGCCTATTTCATGAAGTGTATTAAGAAAATCATTTAATTTTTACTTAAATAGGTAAAAGATCTCTTAAATGTAGCGAGCAACTCACCCAAAGACAAGAGCTTCGTAACTACTTAATTACAAATGTACATGTTATTGTACGGGATAAACCGTATTTAATTAAACTGAAACACTTGCTTTTCGTCTTAATTACTAATTATATTAAATATTGAAATACAGGGAATATGCCCATAAGCAACTAAGTTACAAAGTATCTACATTTTTTTTTGTACTTTTGGATGAAATAGGTTCAGAATCGGATATATTTAGATAGACGCTGCGATAGAGAGACAGAGAAAAGTTCGAAGTTAAATAAACTTATGTCATTTTCGAGCCCTAAATGTAATTTCTATAGTAATTCCCATTTTGCTTCTCTCGCTACAATATTGGAATATAATAATTAATATTCAAAAAAATAAGAAGCCACGAAGATATGCAAATCAAATGGTGGATAATGAAATAAAGGGAGGGCAAACTGAATAAGAAATGAGCCAAGTGGCTCATTTTTTACCAAACATCTTGTAGTTGCCTCATAAAATTTAAAATAATTGTTTAGATTTTTATTTCGAATCAATGAGAGACAGAATATAACGGGTAAGTACACATGTATCATTGATTGAAAAGAAAAAAACAGAGATCGTTTGCCATCTGTAAATCATCTTTGGTTGTTCCTGCCTTGGGTATAGACAAAAAGAGAATGAATAATCTAAATTACGTACTCATTTCTTAGATATATACGTATGTTTATCAGCAATACGGTCACCATACTACAGACTCTGCCTCATTAGAGATTTATTTATCATTACTGTTAACTCATTATTATGCTTTTGTTTTAGCTGTTATCACAGTACTTATGCTATTGCAAGGCTTGGATTGTAAATCAAGTTACCGAAAGAAAGTAGTGAAGTATCCAGCAGACACACAATTCTGGGTGACGGATTTTTTCACGAAGGGATGCAAAAACTTTTTACTTGCGTGTCCTAAGGCTTACAAGTAATAACTAAATACATTTTTTAATTCAGTTTTTTCTGCTGGACAAGTGGTTCGACCGTGTACATAAAATACGGATTAACACTATTACCACTGGCTAGAAATACTCCAAGCATGACAACCGTATCCTCATAGTACAACAGACTGGCGACAGCATTAAATAGGCCCCGAATGGTGATGTTGAAACAGGATAAAGGGCCAAATACCCCCAGGATAACATTAAATAAATAAAAAGTGTTTTTAGCATTATATTTGACCAAACCCAGGAGCTACTGATTATTTCAATATTGAGTAAAAATCCAATTGAGATGTCCAGTTATTGAGACGAAAAATGTCAAATTGAATTAATATTTTGTTAGGATCAAAATGATAATAGTTCAAAACACTGATCGATTGGACGTTTCAGACAACTGATCTGCGCTCGGAACTACGATGGAGATTTCCGAAACTTTCCAAACTACTGCGAGATGCAGTACGAAAACTGCAACACTTGGAAAAGTTTGTATACATTTTTTTCTCATGGAGCTCACCAACTTTTCTTCTTGCATTATGTATGGCCATCTTTGACTGGCCTGTTGGCCTAGTAGTTAGTGACCTTGACTGCTATGCCATAGGTCGTGGGTTCGATTCCCACCCGGGTCTCGATGTTCTTTGTGTCCGTTATTTGTATGTCTGTAAAGTCCCCCGCGATACAGGAGTAATTCCTAATGCGGGAGTTGTCTTTTTAGAGAAATGAAAATAAATAATTCTTAGACGCTTAAGAAAAAACAATGGTTATTCAAATTGTGATGCTTTTCAGAACATACTCGTAGTTTTGAACTTACTAAATGAAAATTTTAATAAGAAAATTAATACTGAAAACCATCGGGCGTTTTCAAAAGCTAGTAGCTAAATAGAGAGAAAACAGTATTTTAATAGCAACATTAATTTAACCAAAACAAAAAGGATTTCTTAAAGCTTTCCGTCATTCTTCTAGCGCTATGAAAATAACTTATTATCGAATTCTGACTGCTAAACTGATCGTAACTTCAGGAAGTTCAAGGGAATGTAAATATCCCAACTATCGCTTCAATTCTGGTTTGATAACGATTAGTGAAGTCCAATCTTTTCAAAGTCAATCATCACTTATATTATACGTCTTATAACGACATGAAAATAGTCATTTAACTATTAGAATAACAATTTATTTGCGTAGGTGTTACATTAAATATAGGCACGATACACGTTTGTTAAATTTCCATACAATGAAGGATTTTAAATGTAATCTAAAATTTAACATTTTATTATACAACAATTTGAAGAGAAACTGAGCAAATTACAAAAATATATTAAAAATATACAGCATGCATACTTTACAATGCATTTATAAAATAATAAAACGGACATGAGATTTTATTAAGAAATTTTCTGACTGAATAAATATCATTGTTTGCTAGCATTGCTAGCTGTCACAGAATGCTACTATAAATTGTATCACATTTATAAATTGTATCAAAAAAGATTATTATTATTATGTATAAGTGGTGCCATAAACACGCAACTGCATTTTAATAGTTCCATTCTGGGTTTTTGCATCTTAAATGGAAGTTAACGAAACCATCAAAAAAATATTCCCACCCAACGATAATTTACTTATTTGTACCACTAAAATCCACTTTGCAAATACGTTTTAAGTAACCGAAAACCGGAACTTAATTAAAAACACTCCATTCCCTGTCTGCGAAGGCACCATTATGTTTGCTAAATAATACCACATGTCACAAATAAACATCAACAAATTCAGGTGAAGTGGGAAGCGACTGTCAGGTAATATATGCCAAACAATACATCGTAGGCTTAACCGTCGCGTATACAAAGCTAATTTTTGTAATGTATGTGTCCCGCAAAGTATTATTAACAATTATTTTACATAGTTTAAAAGACTTCGAACTCAATTTTTCAAATTAAACTTCTCTAATAAATTCTTCGTTCTGAATCATGTAGTAGGAGACGAAGAAGAGAAGTTGATAAATAAAAGTAACTGACATTGATCTATGAGGTCTTGCCATTAATAAACTTAAGGAAGTAGGTAATAGCCTCTAAAATCGATAATCGCTGAAGTAGAGAGAAACTCCATAGTCAAGTGATGAGTACGGACTTTCTCCAATAGAAGTAACCAGAAACAACGGAAGTGAGAATACTATTTCTGCCAATTTTTTGTAGCCAAAAGCGAATGATTTCCTAACTTCATCTAAAGAGTGAGGAGAACTTGAAAAGTGTCACTTTAGTATTCTAGAAAATAAATATGAAAAGGTCACTAAAGTTTACACCAATGACCGTGTGACTCACACACTCCTGGGTCACTTGTGTATAGCCAACCCTATCCCTATTCACCATAGATTTCTTGTGGTCTCATGTTGGAGATCCTATGTTGGAGTTCCTATATTGGAGATCCCATATTTGAGATCCTATATTGGATATTCTATATTAGAGATCCTATATAGGAGATCCTATTTTGGACTCTATATTAGATTTGCTATATTGGAGCTAGAAAAACCGCTCTACAATCTCAGTGCTATCTAACTTTCTCGTAGAGTGTAGGTTCTACCCCCCAGTCAAGTCAAGTTCAAGTAAAAATCGGCAGTCACTGTTTAACAACTTTAAATTCAAACTCTTTCAAGAACTGGTTCAGTTTATTTGTACTCAAAGCACACACCCGTAAATGAATAAATATTTCAACATTCTCCGACATCCTCTCACACTGTGTCTAGACGCCATCGCATTATATTATTATTATCATATAAAGTCATACAGTACAGCGGCACGTACTCAGTACTGGGTAATATATTTCTTTGAGAATGAAATTTATTAGTTATCACAATTCACGTACGTAAAAAAAACATAAAAAGAAGCATTCAAAAATTTTTGCGGGTCTGAACTAAAAAAAAAATGTAATTTCTTTAATGAGCCAGATTTTTTTGGAAGTAGACATTTATAGAGAAAAAAATTGTGTATAAGTAGCTAAGGATAATATGTACCTAGTTAAATCATGGCTGGCCTGTTGGTCTAGTGGTTAGTGACCCTGACCGCCATGCTTGTAGGTCGTGGGTTCGATTCCCACCTGAGTCTGGGTGTTCTTTGTGTCCGTTGTTTCTATGTTTGTAAAGACCCCCGCGACACAAGAGTAATTCCTAATTCGGGAATTGTCTTTTATGAAAAAAAAAAATTAAAAATCAGTGCTACGGAATCGCGGAACAATGTTCCAAAACATTTTTCATATTCATACATATTGTAATTTCTGACAAATCCGTTAAACATTACCTTTTGAGAGGTACTTATTCAGATCGTATAAATAACTACAAGATATAAATTAAAAATGTAAGTTACTTAACAAATTTTCATTTCATTTCATTTCATTTTCATCATTAAATATTAGATTTTAAATGGTTTGAACTTTTTAAAACTCTTTTTCTTGACTGTATTTATCTTGCAAGGAATTTTTGAGGATATAATAGCCGATCTATTGTATCAATTGTCATTCCGAACAGAACGAAACATTTGTAAGTAAATAATAATTATTATTATTAGTTGTGAATCAGATTTGGGGATCAGGTTGAAATAAATCTCACTTTCCTACTTCAATGCACTATAAGTATAATAGTTACTTTATGCTCATAGCTGTTCACCACACGCCTGTTTTAGAATTTCATTATATTGCACAATTGCTACTGACGAAACCAGTTCTTTCAAAAAGAAAGAAAGGAAGAATAATAATTAAAAGAAAGTGAAGGAAATGTTTGTATATGTACAAATTGCTACCTTAAAACTGAAACCAAATAAATATGTACAAATGACAGACAAACCCTGTCATTGGTGTTTAAGATTCCATTAATGTATGGGACAATTAGATCAGGCAAATCCAAGATACCACATACTTATTAGCGCTTCAAACATAACAATGATTTTAGAATTATATTATGTAAGTTCCATTAAGTACCAAATTATTTGTTTATCAAACTCTATGAAATGTTTCACATTTCATTTAGACATTAAATTTATTGACTGTAACCTTAATCGTTATTATTGCGTTATCAAATATTTTAGAGACTTTGGGAGTTGGAGTTGTACGTGGGTTTGTTATCCTAATTTATAAGCAACCTTTAACTAAACAATTTATTAACAAGCTTACCGTCTAGCTCTCTGTTTGATTGTTTTGTTTGTTGTTTTATAAAAATATAATATGGGTTTATTTATTTGCTTTCAGTGTGCGTATCTTAATTTTTAAGACTGCTTTAACTTAAAATGTTTTATTGCATAATGAGCGGAAATGTGTTCTATTGAATGCAGTACATAATACATTTTAGAATTAGCAGTCCAAGGCTAAAGTTCTTAAAAGAGCAAAGTTACGGCATTCTGTATCTGTCACCATTAAAGCTATATCATGTGTTACTTCTAAGTTCTACGATGACTTGCCTACATTTCAGTTTTAAGCGCCTTAACTTAAAATAGTTATCTCCCCATTTTAATTAAATTCCTCCTCAAAAGCTATACCAATATCTTTAATAATTCTAGATTTATACGATGTAATATTCAAATGTTGAATGTCACTATTATTCTATTTTTTTTTTCTACTTCACTGTTCGTACACTCAAGTGCTAATAAGACAAATGTGTACCACAAATTACCTGTTCTTAGCGTAGTCCATCTAAAGGTTGCCTGTAAGAGATTGCAGACTGCGATAAGGCTGCCTATTGTACCACTGTTTTTAATGTATTTCTTTTTCATTATGGTATCCTATTTATGGTGTGCTATAAAGAGTATCTATCTATCAATCAATATCATTTCCTGTTATTTCACAATATGTAACTCGTTCCCTTTGTTAGTTAGCATCCCTCACTTCAACAGTTTGAAAAAGTACCTTCGTTTTTTCCACAGAGCTAATGTAATTGGTGGGTTTGACCCACATCTATAGCTTATAAATTTCTTTGATTCTTCTCCTATTCAAGGTCTGACCTTTTCAAGCCTTCTTGCATATATTATGCCCAGTAGACTAACCATTCACTCAACCGTATAATATATTATTAACATAGACATTCTTCGCAATTCTATAGCCTCGAAGTTTGAGTTAATGGCTCTATGAATATCTCAGAAGACATTTTGTGAAACTGTGGTATTAATTATTCAAACCTTTATAACGCTAGTAATTATTTTAATGGAAAAGTTATGGCAAAGCAGTTTAAACTCTTAACAAAACAACTAACATTTAAAATTAAATATCGTAAATTAATTTAGAAGTTAAATGAAATAAACTGAGGGTATGTAATTCAATTGAAAGCAATATCAAAATTAAAAATGTTCATCACAAAATTACATAATTATCTACACGTATCAAATTTCTAAAACATGACAAATCATGACTTCCAATTTTATCTTAATTTTAATTTTCAGTTGTTTGGTGGTTAAGTAAAATTTTGTGATAAGGTAGTTCATAATCATGGCGCTCCTATACCTTATCAATTCCATACTATACCACATCAAGGTATTTACCTTGGCTGGAAAGGCAATAAAACAACCCAATTCAAAACATTTGAAAAAGGGGATCCTAACTCACGTAAGTCCATTATTTCTGACCTCTTGAGTCAGTCCATGTGAATATATTAAATTGTTCCATCTAGCTATTACGTAAAATTTTCCGAAATTATTTATTGTCTCTTTGACATTCTTAACACGAAGAGTATTACATGAGTGTTCTGACCCTGGAAAAGTATTTGTAAAGAACTACACTCAACTCTTAAAAACATCTATTAACCTGCGTAGTTTAGGCGGCATAGTAGATTTCTGTTTGAATGTTTGAATTTGGGCTGGGTTGACAAATAAGACTCGTGGTTTCGCGAGTGGTTACAGGGACCAGACATCAGTTAGGCCGTGGTCTTTTTATTAATTGAATTGTATAAAAAAAATTTAACCAAAGCAGTCAGATACGTCAATGAATATTTTATAAAATAGATCCAAATTATTAACGCTGAATGGGCGACGGCTATTTGTAAACTTGTATCTAAACTTGTTACTTGAGCTGTATATATTCATTCAGCCTTACCCTCTTTCGTAGAAATCATGCATTATTCAAGGATTGAGCCCCAGCGTTTGTCTTTTATAGCTTGGAGTCTGTTTTTCGGGATACTCGGCAAAAACATGTATCCCAAAATTTATAGTATTAGTTTTGTATATTCTAAAGTTAAAATACCCCAGTCAAATTTTGACTCAAAGAGTCTGATAGAGATTTAATTTCGTTGTCGTGGCAACCTGCCAAACATGTCCTACTAATCTTAATGAATCATAGAAATCCCGATACTAAAGTTGTGAGAAATAAAACTCGCAAACAGCTTGACCGCCATTTTTGCGTTACAAAATTTTGTGACCAAATTTTTCTTTGTTGTTTCCACCACAATTTTTGTCTAGTCAATGAAAAAATACATGGACGTTCTAGGAAAAATGTTTATTTAAAAAAAATCCTGCATACTCGTTTTTATAATTTTGATTTGTACTATGTAGTAAATTTAAAAGATGTGGTGGATAGTGGAATTATTTTTTCCTTTTGTTCGCCATTGAAGCGTGCCTTTTTAGTTTCATTAAACTATAATTATTCCGTCCTATTTATAATAAACTCGATGTTAAATTCTATGTTTAATTCTAGATAAAGGTCATACATAATAGAAAATTGTTCAACCTGGTTGAAGCCAAGGCAGGCCGCTAATAAAATTTAAAAGGACTACCTTCTGAGTCACGTATTTTCATTGACTCAGGGTATAAACCCATTCATTCATTGATATATATCTCGAGAACTCAGAGCTCAAAGGTAAAACGCGTAAATGAAAATAATATATTATTATGATCTATATACCCTTTGAACCCAAAATAGTGATATATCAAAGGAAATATGTGTAAAGGGAATGGATTTGATGTTAAGCTGTATTGCAGCGTAAGAGGCACGTGACGTTAGATATAACTTTAGCGTTATTTATAAATTCATATGAAAACTGTATACTAAGAGATTTCTTATAAATTTTATAGAAATATAGGCTAAAGGTGTTTAAAAATGATATCTACCTCCTCACAAAAGTGAACGCAATAAATTGACGCCTCAATTGGATTAAATTTATCTATTATATATATTTACAGAATATATAGGTATGGTTATCAGCAGTCGGGTTACCATAGTACAGGTTCTGCGGTTCTGCCTAGTTTGGGATCAGACGGCCGTTTGTGAGAAGTGTCAAGCTATTATTTTTAACTAAATTGAACTAAATTTATTAGTCTTAAATCTAACTCTACTTAATTTATGTTGGTAAACAGAAAAGTTTTCTACCAAATAGTTCTGCAAACAACACATCTGAATACTTATTTAACTTCTTCGTACTCATTTATTTCACGAATGATTAAAATCCTTTTAATATTTTTTTTTTAGTAAAGATTTAATCATTAGTATTAGTAGAGATTTTAGTCTCAAGTACAATATATATCGGTGATAACACATTCCATCTTCGACTTTCCCTTAATAATTTGAATTCTTGTTTATCCATTTTGTTTTGATAATACTTTATTCAAAAGCATTTTACTTGTACTAAGGGTAGTTTTTAAGGCATTTGATCAAATTTGATAGATGTTTAATCTATATTTTAGAAAGCAGGCTACATGTGTATTATATGTTTGTATTTGTGACTTTAGGGCGTGTGTTTTATAAAGATTGTGTAGATTGACATTGAAGCTTCTCCAGCAAATATTCACAAGTCAACAGTAAACGGAGAATACATCTTTTGCTACTGCAGAAACACGTAGGATCCTTATAAGTTAGGGTGTCAAAGGCAGATATAGCGAAATAAACCGAAAATAACAGAATTACAAATTTTCATGTGTGTTTTAAAACTACTTATTAAAAAGAAATTGTATTCTCGTGAGTTTCGGAGACGCTACGTTTCCGACTAGTTGCGGAACTGATACGGGCTCTTTGTCAAGGAGCGAAGAGACTCGTGTCAGTGTCAGGTGCTGCACTGGTTTACCCTAAGCGTCCAACAAAGGCGATGTGACACCGACAGGGTATGTGTGGAGCCGCTGTTGTCAAATATATATATTTTTAATTGCGTACAGTAACTTGTGGTACGATGCCGATTGGACTTTTTCTACAGACAGCAGATACGCAGATGAAGCCTTTACACGTCCTCAAACGTATAAGTAAAGGCAAAAAATACAATAAAGATGACTAAATTACGAATTTACTTATGTTACAGATTGGCACGTCTACAAGCGAGAGAAATGTTGAATCTATTATAATAATACAATAAAGGAATGATTTGAATTGACTTTTTTATTTGTAATTTTTCTTTATGCCAAAATGTCGTTTAATCTTACGCTTTATCAGCAGAGGTGTATTATTCTTGAAAATCTCAAGGTTCAACCATATTTTAAAATAAAACTCATGCCTTGAATATTCGCTTTCCAAAAGTTAAATGAAATAATCAAAAATCACTCCGTCCTTGACATATCATAAAAGCTCTCTTTTTTATCTTTTACTAGTTGACCCGACAGACATTGTCCTGTAGACATTTCAATGTCGGCACTTCCAGTTTTCTGTGAATTTCCATCTCTTTCGGACACATTTTCCTACTTTTCTTTGCTTAAACACCTTATTCGCATCAACATATAAAAAAAATGTCAAACTGGTCAAACCGTTCTAGATGATGTGCTTACAAAATAGCAGTATTTCATTTTCATTCATTCATTTATTTATTTAGATAAAAGATCAACTAAACAAAGTCACTTGGATGAATATGGGTAGGATGAGACAATTGTGAGAAATTCGATTTTGTGCATCTCTCAAGAAGGTAGTTTAAACCTTTAGACTGTATACACCTATTGTACATACCCAAACTATTGCGTCAATTCCCGTAAATGTAAGCTTAAAAGATCGGCCATGTAGATTATTAACGGGTTAATAAAAATAACAATAAAATGAATTATTGGGGTAAATACTTTTTAGTCAAAAGTGAAAGTCCCGTGGAAATCGGTCCACCCGTTCCGGAGATCAGCCGGAAGAAACAGACAGACAGACAGACAAAAATTTAAAAAACTGATTTATAGGCATATGTATCGTGCAAATAACTGTATGAGCTTAAAAAAAAACTATTATTTTAACATTACAAACACACTTAAATTTTATTACATTTATTTGTATTTGTGTTGATGTAATCCTTTTGTAAAGTAATATCACAGTATAAAAGTTCTTCGTCCCATACCTGTTCATGACGGACGAAAATTGTAAAAACATTTTTTATTTAAGACTCTTTTCCTTCCCTGTAAAAAGTTTTCTAAATTAAATGTAAAGTCAAATTGTGTAGCAAAAAAAACTTTTCGGTAAATTTAACAATTCTAACAATTTGGTTCAAGAAATTGTGATTGTGTAATTTAAATTACAATCGTTTTTAAAAGTTACCATCTGCAACTGATTTACAAATAAGTATTTTAAAACATAATTATAAAGTTGGAAATTATTAATTGAAAATAGTTTAAGGTCGGAATACAGTCAAACAGGTATAGGCTGTATTCAGTGCGGCTGGTTTCCTATAATTAAAATAAATTATTTAACAGTCATGAAATTAAATATTATATAAGTACCCTTTGAAAACTTAGTTACATTATTATTTTCAACGATTGTATCATTTGTTTTAATTGTTAAAGTGTGACGTCTCATCTTGTTATTTAAGACAAGATTCGAATAAAAGTACCGTTACCACATTTAATCAGGAGAAACTAATTTGACTTAGAAGTCAACTATTATATTTAATTAGCCATATATCAATACTAGCAGCGCCCCGCGGTTTCACCCGCTTAAGTCCCGATTCCGTGATATATACACACCCCACTATATAATATAATATTATAAATGTGAAAGTTTGGATGGATGGGTAGATGGATGGATGGATGTTTGTTACTCTTTCACGCAAAAACCACTCAACCGATTGCGATGAAACTTGGTATGTAGATAGCTGGAGACCTGAATTAACGCATAAGCTATTTTTTATCCCGATATTCCCATGGGATCGGGACTTATGCGGGTGAAACCGTGAGGCGCTGCTAGTTTATAATATCTGTGAGATCAATACAAATAAACAAAATTGTTGTTGCCACTACTTAATTTGACTTATTCTTTTGGTAGTTATTAAAGATATAAAGCCTAAAACAGCATCTATAATAACTACCGAAAACCTAATCTTGCGTTTCGAGACTGCGTAACTAGTTTTAGGCCCAAGAGAGGCCCTCAGTCATGGATCGAAAGGACCTGTCACGGTGGACATACCTAGTGTGGGATAGCCAGAGACACACATTTGTCAGGTGACCCGTATTCTCGTTTGCCCCTCATTCCATAAAAAAAACACATAACTAATTTGTTTTCTACTTTTAATGTTATTGACATCAATTTCAATAGTGTTTTCCTTGTTATAAAAATAAGTAACTTTAAGTCTTCTTGACTCGGAATCTCGGAAGCTCTATATAATCAGAAGTCTTATCGGTATTTTATTTTTAACCCCCGACGCAAAAAGAGCGCTGTTATAAGTTTGACGTGTCTATATGTCTGTGTATCTGTGTGTATGTGTCTGTGTGTCTGTCTGTGGCATTGTAGCTCCCAAGCGAATGGTCCGATTTAAGTGCGTTTTTTTTTTGTTTGAAGGGTGATTTGATCGAGTGTTCTTGGATATAATTCAATAAAATCTGTTCAGCCGTTCGAAGATTATCAGCTTTTTTCTAGATGATGATGATGATCCTCGGCCGATTTCGACCATGGCGACCGCTTCAACTCCGTAGCTGGCGTTCGTGTGCTCGCATGTGGCTCAAGTATCGTTGAAGGGACTTTTGAGTCGGAGGTGTTTTAAATTTATGATTATTGTTCTATTTCTTTTTATTTGCATCCTCATAGCTATTTTTTTTTTAATTTGTGTATACCTAATATTTAGATGTAAACATCTATAATAATTATAGGGACATAATTGTGGTGAAATTCCTTACTGTGAAAAATCTTTTTATATTATGTATTTTTTTTGTGTTAAGGGGCAAACGACCAGACTGCTTCTCAAGAGTCACAAGTGCGTTGTCGGATTTAAAGCTGGGAGAAGGGGAAGGGGGGAGAGGGGTTAGGGCCTCCGGTTACCTCACTCATTCGGAGAAATACAACGCATGCTTTTCTTTACGCCAGTTTTTTGTGAGGCCGTGGTATCACTCCGGTTGAACCGGCCCATACGTGCCGAAGCATAGCTCTCCCTTGCAAATTATTTTATTTTATATAATTTTTTAGGTAATTTGCTTTTTACCCGGAAATTTTAACTTGTTTTGTAAAATGTTTGTAGTTGCTGGTAGTGGGATTGACACCTTTACAGTTTTTTTTTTAAAGTTTACAAGTAACGTGGGTCACACATTACTAGTCATCTCGTTAACCCCTCCAGCTAAGCTTAACGCTTGTGTTAGGAATGGGTTCACGACGGTAGTGCACTGAGTGGGGTTCGAACCCGCCGCTTCCAAAGCTTCTCAATAAAAGAAGTTCCATAAGAAAAAAATATTTTGACTTTTCACAATTCAGACAAAGAGCTTACAACAAACTTTCTACATTTAATTAATATAAAAAGTTTGTTTTCTTAATCGTTTAAAAGTTATTCTTTTTCTAAAACAACTTTCAATTAACACGTCCCGTGAGAAATTCGTAAAAAAAGGCAAGTGAAAATTTTTACTAATTTGTAAAAAATATTACTGAATAAATCAAATTCAGGCGCAAACGTTTAGTTGATGGGGGTTAGGCTAAGAGCTCTAAAAATCCTTTTTAATTAAACCTCTGTAGGGAGTTCAATAAAGTCCTAAGTCGGTACCCTCGTAAAATTGTTTAATCACGTCATTTGTTATCACTAGCGTGAAATGTTGATGGATAAAGTGGATTATATGTGTACCTTATAGGTATTTGGCTTTATTTTTGTTTACAAAGTAAAGCAAATTTTGCTTTTTAAAAGAATTTCCGTAAATTAGCTTGTTATACTTCATCGTACGTTTATAAAAGGAAATTGTGTCTAAAGCCACAGATTACTAGGCCGTATTGAACGTCTGATCGTTTTGTTTTGTGTACTGTGAATTGTTACTTTATTGTTAGGAGTATTTGAGTCGGCTGTTTTTGCTAAGACCGTTCGCAGGAAGAAGTAGAGTACAGCAATCTTCCAGAAGATCACGTTGAAACAGTACTATTAGCAGTGTTGTATAGAACCAAACCGCTAACAGACAGGGTATGTGCTTAAGTGCCAATTAATAAAAAATGCAGACACAGACAAACACAGACACCGACAAACCGATGACCAACAACAAGATGATTAATGATAAATCCATCTACTTTTCAGCTCTTTTTCTCAATAAATATTTGGCAGAGTCTTTGTTCGCCTGGCACCTATTAAATCGGTGTTACCGCCAAACAGCACTCGGAATTCGAAATCAAATTGATTACCTAGATTCGAAATCAAATTGATGCCAAAGTTCGCATCAAATGGATTAACCTAGGCACGCATACTTCCAGGAGCAACCGGTCATCGCTTTTTGTAAGCAAGTGGTAGACCATTTTCACGATTAATAACAGTAAGAAGTATGATAAATGTCTTTGAAATAAAGATTTTTTTGAAGTGAAAACTTCTTTAGTGGCGTTGGGCACTTTTTGAGATGGGTAAAAAATGTTAAACTCGAGTCAGAATTCAGGGTCACGTGGACCCTGATCGAAAAGGTATGGCAAATGTGTCCAAGTGTAATATGGTCACGTGTACCCTGATCGAAAATGTATGGAAAATACGAGATCGAAAATTCTGAAGACAGAGGGAGGGAGGGAGTGAGAGAAAGAGGGAAGGAGAGTGGGGAGAGTGAAAGTAGGGAATCTAGGGAGGGAGAATGGGATAGTGGGAGAGTGGGAGAGAGAGTGGGATAGTGGGAGAGTGGGAGAGTGGGAGGGACGGAGGGAGAGTGGGAGTAGGGAAACTAGGGAGGGAGAGTGGGATAGTGGGAGAGTGGGAGAGAGAGTGGGATAGTGGGAGAGTGGAAGAGAGAGTGGGAAGAGTGGGGAAAGTGGGGAGAGTGGGTGAGTGGGTGAGTGGGAGAGTGGGAGAGTAGGTGAGTGAGTGAGTGAATGAGTGAGACGCTAATACGCTAATAGATTTACTAGAGGACGCTAATCTCAACATTGAGTTCTGTCAGCTCTTTATTAATTAATGTCACCAACCTGTTTATGTGACGTTTTAAGTTCGTCGTATCGTTTAAGTTTGCACTTCTGTCGGCAGTCCCATGACTGCCTCTTTTTTTATGTATGAGATGTGTAGACCGACTCAAGTGACATTTACATGTATAAAACGGTTTACTTAAATAAAAAAATAAACAAAATCTGATTAAACTCGTACAAGCCAACAAGTTTATGTGGTGACAATTCTTTTTACTGCGCTCAGCTGGGCCAGTTTTATGGTCCACTCTATTATCACGATTGTCTGCACACTACGCAACACCGTGGGTTTGTCTGAAGATCAATATTGCTTGAAACTTCGCTGAATATTAAATGGAGAATACGTAACTAAATTAACCTGATTTTAGACGTACCTATGCAGTAATGAGGAACAGGTCAGATCTCCTAGCCATCATGCCATGGGGGACTGCTGACCAAGGGTTCAAGTTGGGAAACTGAATATGTACTAATAAACTGGAGAAGTTTTATTGCACGATACAGAATCGTTACTACGTAGTTCTGCTCATTTTCGGCTGATTTGTATTTGCTGTGTAGATATCGTCACAAGCAGTTCCAGTGTCAGATATTGTTATTGTGAGTGTTAAATTAATTGTTATATAGTATAAAACAATTTATATTAATGCGTACAAATAAATTTGAATACCAAACACCTGTTCATCCTAAATATCTTATATATAACAATATTATAACGGCGAAAATTTGTGAAGATGGATGGATGGATGTTTGTTAGCATGGGCGTACCCAGCTTTTAGCAAAGGGGGGGGGGGGGATTTACTTTTTGTAATCCCAGGACCCCTCCTGTAAAATTAGTTTTTGTCATTCCAGGTTCAAAATTTTGATCTGCCCCTCAGATCAAAATTTTGACTTCAAAGTACCTTAGTACTATGTAAACTTGCTAAAACCGGGGGGGCAGCTACCCTTCCTTGCCCCCTCCCCCCTCGGTACATCGTCCCTCGGTGAGTGACCAAATGTGAGTTTGTTTGTTTATTTGTTACGCTTTCACTCCTTAACTATGCAACTGACCATTCTGAAATTTAACATAAGCGTTGTGAGGGATAAAAAAAAGCATAGCGTACATTGAAAAAGCTAGTTTACAATAAAATTTTAGTCGTAGGGGAGCCATGCTTCGGCATGTATGGGCTGGCTCGACCGGAGTGATACCACGGCCTTAGAGAAAACCCCCAGTGAAGCAATGCTTCGTTGTATTTCGCCGAACTAATGGGGTTACCGGAGATCGTAATCCTTCCCTCTCCCCATCTTCTCCCGCATTTCCCCCCCCCCCTCCGCACTCCTCCTCTTCCTTCCTTTCCCCTACTCCCACTTTAAAGGCCGGCAACGCACTTGTGACTCTCAAGTTGCAGATGCCCATGGGCGGCGGTAGTCACTTACCATCAGGAACCGTCTGCTCATTTGCCCCCAATCCTATCAAAAAAATAATAATAACAATTTAACCTTTAAGAATCGTAGCTCATTAGCCGCAACGAAATGACGTGGACATTATAGATAATTAATTTTAAGAAAAGGAATCACCAACCTCAATACCGTATTTTCCATCCATGGGTTCAACCTTGTGTATAACCAATTCAACTAATAATTATCTTTTAAAAAAAGTACCACCGACTTCAATGCGCCTCAAAATACCCAAATGTGCCTATACAATTTGAAGAGTTCCCTCAATTTCTCCAGGGTCCCATCATCAGATCCTGACCTGATGACCATGGGACCACCTGGGAAGTATACCCTTTCAAACAAAATAAGAATTTTCCAAATCGGTCTAGGCGTCTTTAAGTAATCGGTGAACATACATTAAAAAAAAATACAGTGGAACATAGAACCTCCTCTTTTTTGAAATCTGTTAAAAAAATTATTGGTTCAAAAATGGCGAAAAATACAAAAATAAACAGTCTAATTGAGAACCTCGTACTTTTAGAAGTTAAAAAGCTAATGTCCAGTCCGTTAAAAAGAATCCATTTCAAGACTAGTAGAACACAATATTCTTTAAGCTTCGTGAATAGCTATTCTCGAACGATATTAGACCTTCTCGTAACTAGATAACTTCATTTATTTAGATACTTGCTCACTGCAAGGACATCGGCTAGACATTTCCCAATGGAGTTCGGATCGTAATTACGGTTTCTTTAATGGACTATCTGAAAGAGTATTCTGGAAGAAATATCTTAAGAAAAGAGTCTTTGAAACCTAGTAAGTAGATCGATACCATATAAATATTTGATTAAAAAACTAAAAGGATAGTTTAAAAACATAATAACTTAGATAGATGGCACATAAAGTAAGCAAGAAAAAGTCCATATACTTACATATGACACGATCAAATTGCTAACTCTATAAAAGTCTGATTGCCTAAAAATATCCTTAATATATTAATATCATATGATGTATTGGTTGCGCATATAAATAAGATATTTATATCCTCGGTAAACATAATTATGGAAATTACAGGCGGTTGTTAAGACGGATATCAATTTCTATTACCTTTTTTCTTGTCCTGTGGTTTGATATACGATAACAGATCGGAGACAAAACGGCTTTTGCTGGTTTGACTTTAGTCGAACCAATTAAAACGTGTTTTTTTGGTCCCCAGCAATTTTTTTTTACGTAAAAGTCTCTAAGTACCACCATGCCTAGGGAACGTCGAAGCGAATCTTTCGTAGTCAAACTGACTATTATATTATAACAAGGGATCTCAGGCATCATATGCAAACGTGTGACTTGGTGGAGATCAAACCCTCTCTTCTTTCAAGGAAAAAGATTGATTACGTTATACATCCGACACTAATATAAACTAAGTTATTTACAGTTTTCATTTAGATGATAAAGAATTTTGCAACGATTTTTTTGTGGAAACTACTTGTAGTGAATTTAATGTCCTTTGATACTTTGATTACAGTCCTTGCGAGTAAAATATTTACTTAGATATTAATTTATTAATTTATTTATTTTAGGGTCATCAACAAGAAATACACATATCTTTCTTAAAAAAATAACTAAACATAACATGTGTTTTCAAAGTTATAGAAAACCACAGCATGCAAAAGAAATACGGTACATTACACAATATAAGAAAAAAAAATAGAAATATTAATAATAATTTTATAACCTAACAATCAACACAATCCTACTCAAAGTCTAACATAACATTTAAAATAAAATAAAGTTAAGTGAAAACAAGAAATTATTATATAAATAATTGTTATAAAATAAAAAAAATCATTACAAGACACAATTAATTATAGAAGTACTTATAATATATTCTTAAGAAGAAGTTCTAGCAAACATTTATCGTGGAAAAAATTGATTTGTTTAGGGCGAGAGGTGATTTTATAAGGAAACTTAATGTCGTAATATTTATTAGCGTTTTCTAAATAAAAAATACGAATTAAAACGATTCGTTCTGGTTCAGTTATAATGAAAATGAGGGATAATTGAGGCTTACAATTAGGCTCTCTATATTTATTAACCTGTTTCTTCTGTCTTTATTCATATGTATTAACACACTCTGTAAAATCGTAATATTTTCAATAAATTTAGTTTATGTATTATGTAAGACTCAATTCTGATATATCAACTTTATTGCTGTAGGTAATCTCACAAATATTTGACAAATTACTGGTCAAAAACAACTTTGACAAATTACGAAACGTCGAACCACCGAAGATTCTCGTAAGATTTTGGTCTGACAAGATAAATTGACACTTTTAAAGCTTATACCTAGCAACCTGACGATAGTGGATAGAGGCTATTAATCATAGAAATACCGCTTCATGGGTTCAAACATTGTTAGAATGTATTAATATCGAGATCAGAGAAAGATATAATTTAAACTTTTATTCTTGTGTGAACCGTTTGCTGCTGATAAGTAAGAATATTTTAACGAGTTGTGTTACCCATGTTATAACTTAGACTTAAGATCAATAAATATACTTGAGTTTAACTTTAATTCAAGGTCAAAGAACTAAAATATCGCAAAATCCCATATTGGTCCAGATAATTATAGAGACTGGCCTTAAATAAACGGAGAAAATGCCAGAAAACACTCCTTAAATTGGAATTTTATTTTCGCAACTTTCACCATTCACATACACATTATTTTTGTGTGGCATAAGATTTAATTAACCCCCGACGCAGAAAGAGGGGTGTTATGAGTTTGATGTGTCTGTGTGTCTATGTGTCTGTCTGCACCATCGTAACTTCCAAACCAATGGACCGATTTATGTACGTTTTTTTATTTGAAAGGTGACTTGATCGAGAGTATTCTTAGATGTAATTCAAGAAAATCCAAAAATCAAAATATTATTCATGTTTTCATTTCGACTACATATTGCTAGTTTCAATTAACCTCTCTCGTTAAACTAAATGCTAAATGTGTTAGGGTACAAAAAGGGAACATGCCCTGACTCTGATACTGAGCTCTGTCTCAGTGTTTAAATTAAAGTTAATCAAGCAAGTAAGATGCGATATTTTAAATACGTTTTGTTTTAAATCACTTTGTTTATACTAATGACACAATTGAACAGACGTCATTCATATCCTTTGATTTTGAATCATTGGCAACAAAGCCAGTAACAAGTTACGGTAAATAACCAAGTGTAGCAATGTAAAAACTTAAACTTGTTCCTAGTTTTGTACAACCGCAGTCTCGTCAGCCTAAGCGGTAAGCGAAACTTACCTTCTAAATAAATAATTGCAGAAACATATCCATCACAAGATGATAAGGGTGCGTCATTCTATATCACAATGTTTAAATAATAACTGATTACTTAACTGTTTGAGATGGTACGTCAAAGTTACGCGTGATATTGTTTTCTGTAGTTATACCGAATCATAACCATCGTAAGTGGTATTCACACTTAATTCTAGGCAGTCAAGTCTACTACTCTAACCAGATAATGGCGAAACGCTATTGCCTCTTTCCAAGTGCGTTAGATATTAGAAGGAATACCGTTTCTCGAATCACTCGAGAAAAATATGATGTTTCTTTCACTCAAGATAATCAGCTATCGATCCCTAAAGAGGAGTAATAAACGAAAGAACCGGTAACTGATGTAGATATTTTTGATACTGATGCCATCTGGATTCATATTTACCACTATTTTTCCCGCCATGAATTGTGTCAATAATATGCGTGAAAACAAGGATATGTTCCAAATTGACTGAATTTATTAACTGATTGAATGCAACTTTGGCCGTAAACATAAAATCGTAGCATAGTAGAATACTCCCAAACAAAGACTGATTTATAATTTTTTCACTCTTGTTTTACTGCAGTTATATTATATACAAAAAATGTTCTATATCCTTGTTTTCAAAATAAGTTTTGTGAACGACCTAAAAAACGTGTAACTGCCTTGATCTACGGTCATATTTTGTACCGTGGCTGAACTGAGCTGAAAATCTTTTATAGCTCTTTGGGTTCTTACCGGGAACAGTCAGTTCGAGTTACAGAAATGTGACCTTGACCTCGAACTCTAGCTTACACTCCGTAATCCACCCGTATAAGCAATATCCCTTTCCTTCCACTGCCTTTCCTACTTACCTTTCCCCTTCCTTCATATACCTACTCCCAATTTCCCATCTTCAATTCCTAAAATACACGGTTGACGGCAATAGGCTTGCCTTATCCAAATATGAGTATTTAGTGCGCCTCTACCTACATCTTCAAACATACACGTGTGCATATACGTGTACCTATATTTTTTAATGACTAATACTGATATCCTCCACCTTAGATAATTATAAGAACTGTGTAAAATAGAAAGATCATATCTATAAATTAAGTGTATTGACTGAACTGAGCTGAGTATTTCATTGGACGGTATTTGAAATTGTGAAACAACATCAGCTGTGTAAGGTGACGATAGCTGAAATAATAATTAAGAATTTCTTTTTTAAAAACAATCTTTTGTAACTTGTTAATAAAAAGAACTAAAAAGTAAAAAATAATAATAAAAGCGTGTTACACCTTCTTTATTTCTCTTGCCTTCAAAATGTAACACGCTTTTATTATTATTTTCAAACTTTTAAGTTCTTTTTATTAAAGTAATAAAAGCTTGTTTTAAAAAAAAAGTATTTAGTATTTATGATTCGGGATTTACTATGAATCAAACGAGTTCTAACTCGATGGGGTTGCGTCGTTTCATTACAGTGGATCAAATTTAATTTGCAATATTTGATGACAAACATCGGGACAGGTAAAACTAAATAAAAGCTTGTAAAAAATGAGTGACGTTACAAATCGTCCTATATCGGGTCATAAATAGCCGCATGGAGTTACTCTCCTTTCCGTCGCACTGCTAGCAAAACAGACCAAACTGTTCAGTATAGTGTTCATAATTAGTTTTTATTGTGTCGCCATGTGTGTAAAAGAGTTGTACGTATTTAAAAAAAAGTCATATTTACATTTGGTTAATAATATATGTATACATTTATCCTAATTTTGGATATTGCAAGCCGATATCATCAGTCGATGAAAAAAGCTTTTAGCATTGTTGATTTACAGCAAAGTATCGCATTATATCCAATGAACTATGAAGACCTCGGCCCGTAGACCATTGTTTTATCTAAAAATCTGTCTACCACATTGTTCAAAACGATAAAATACTGCGAGAGAAATTATGCAAACGACCGGAGTAAAAAGGTCAAGTGATTGGAGAGACTTTCGAATGAAGTACGGCTGGGCACGATCCAATTCTTTTATACTATGTGTAATACAAAATAGTGAGCAATAGAAATAAAATATTTATCTTGTATGCGTCACTTAAGTCAACTTATTTGTAGTTATATTATAACTTGTAACTTATAAAAGTAAACATTGTTTTGTTGCGAATATTAATTGCATATAGCAATAAAAATTTAAGATACGTTTGTAGAATTTGAGGTTAGTTGACGGTATGTATAACTTTATTTAACTAGATAATGCGTTATACTAAAACTTTTAATGTATTAAATACCTTTTTTTTATATTATTAGTGTCGTTTTTTCTACAAACATAGGATAACGCGTAGGATAAAATTTTTAGAAAGATTTTTATCTTGTTACGCGAAAGAAGTATAACTTCTTACTTGCGTAGGTACACACACACTTTTTTTTTTGTCGAAAGTGCTCAGTTTTGAAGTGTAAAAAACAAAGGGATTAAACTACGGTATGTATAAATCACACTTAATCTTTGTGTTTCATTCAGTATCTTTTAGATTGTTGTGAACCGAATTTTCGGTGTTTTTGCCAAGATCAACAAGGTATAAGTATTCATAAACTGTGTTCAAGTTTGATTGTATAGTTGGACTCTCCACAATTACTTCTTGAAATATTATAATAACTTGATACCATCTGATTCCAAACTAGACAGAGCCTGTACTATGGCAATCAGACTGTTGATAAACATACTTATACATATATAACTAAATAGATAAATTACACGTAGACACAGAACAAATGATCGTGCTCATCACACAATTACTAGTAAATTAACATGATTTTTTTTTTCCACCACACTGATTTATGATAGTGGTTGAGTTGAGGTTGAGGGAACTAGCAAGCTCTAACTTGGTTCTATATATTTATCGCAAAAAAATCATCAATTTCATAAAAATATGTTAAAAATATCCAAGTCAATGCTAAATTTAGCTCACTCATTTGGGATATTTACAAGTGCATTTAAAAATGTTATTGTGGATATGGAAAGATCAGAAAAAATACTATATGATGATTCATAATAGATTACTTGAAACGTAAATATTTTATCATGTTCATTATCCTAATACTTTAATATTCTCAACAATTAGAATTAATTCTATGTAATTTGATATGAAGTTGATGTTAAAAATTTCCACAGACTTTGCAGACATGAAGTCTGTAGTAACGTTTTATTATAAATATATATGTACCTACGTATAATAGCTACACACTAGCCTAGTCTAAATAAGTGCGATATGGAAGAGCGGAGTCTCCTGATACAGGCATACCATTTTGCTTAAAAGGAGACTTCAAGTACTATAAATCACTATGTACATCAAGACTTGCGTCAATAAATTATTATTATTATTAAATTATTATTATTATAGCAACACCCTCAGGATCAGCCGTCATTCCGTCAAATGATAGACCTGATTATCGTATATGCTTTGTATGCAGTCCCTGTTATGTGCTTTGCGTGGTTTCATCAGTTGTTTTTTTCTTTCTTTCTTCTTTTTTTTCTTGAGTGACAGTTTTACTGAGTGACAAGTGTGTTAGATATTTGAAGGAACACTCCATCTCGAATCACTCAGGAAAAATATTGTGGTGTTTCTTTCTTTCACCAAAAAAAATATCAGCTATTAATCTCAAATAAGAAGTAGTTGCTTCATTCATGGCAAAATAAATAGTTTTTTTTTTTTGTAGAAAATCGATTTTTTATTAAACATAAATGAAATCGTTTGTATTATTCAAACAATATTTTTTAGTTTGGGTTTATCATCGCTTCTTTTCTAGTAACTTTAAATGCCATATAATAACTATGCAAATGCAAAAAGAAATGCCAACGTAACGACGAACAACTACTCATGACCAGTGACAGACACGAGTGACGTCATTGGAACTGCAAGACCGTTTTCGCGGTGCAAATTAAACTCATTTTAAAACCGCATTTCTTGGCGATGATTTTAATATACTTGTGGTGTATTCTACATGCTTTTTTTTCAATGAGAGTAAAAATAAAAATATTACCCTATTCAGAATTAATAGATTTAAGACTATTTCAAGAAATACGTGGGGCGCCGCTAGTGCATTCGATTGCATTGCGAGTTACAGCGGGATCGATTACCGCACAGTGCAAATATCTTCAGGCCTAATTTGATAATACCTATCTATATAATATATAAAAAAATCTTGTCACGTTCTTTGTGTATCGATGAACTCCTAATGAGCCTATTTTAATAAAGTTTTGCACTATGTATGCAGTTTGGTTCAACTTGAGAGATGGATACTTTTTTTAATTTTATTGCTATTACCTAGCTAGCTAGCTAACATTATCCCGCCACTTTTCAATTGTGTTGACCACAAAATAGTTTTGAGCCAGCTGAAAAAGTCTGACTATACAAAAAAGCTCGATATTTGGGTGCCGCACGAGCTCAATTAAAGAAACCTAATGAATCGTGTACTCATTTGCGATTCTCTATTGAAATGTAATGACCTTGAACAATTTTTTAAAATATTGCTTACTGGTGAAAAGTGGATCACCTACAGAACATCAAAGGGCAGTCGAGCTCCACAGACTGTAGTGAAACCCGGATTAACACGCAATACGCTGGTGATACTGTGTTGTCGCAGTTTTTTGATAAAAAAATCCCAAGTTTTCTATGGCAACGAGATTATGTCACTACCTACAAGATGGCAACAAGTTATCGAACATATATTTTTCTAATTAAACATAAGTAAACTTAAAAAAGAATGTCTTGAATTTGTGTATGAAATACGAAAAAAACTTTTTCCCCGACCTTAAATTTTTTTGTAACCGTTTTGTATTTATTTTTGCTTGCACTAACAGTATTCGCAGTTTCTTTTTAGATTTACTACTAAATGTATAACCCGCCTGTAAAAACCCTACCCAAAATTGCTCTAGTGACTCACGATTGAAAACAAGATAATAATATCCATAGTTATTAAATGCCTTTTAAATGTTGAAAATATTTCTTCACTTGGAAGATCTTACTTAAACTTACAATGCTCCGTCTCTGTATAGATTCATAGAGGAAAGTAATCCATTCCAAAATATTTGTACTTCATGTAAATTCATCGATTAACGTAAACTTCTCAGAAATCAAAAATGTAAGCGTAAATATTTGTAGCCATATTTATGTACAGTGTAGTACCTGTTTTATTTTCTTCAGGATTTCTATATTAAGCTGATAAAGTAATAACCTTGTCAGAAAATTGTCGAATCATCAATATAAAGGCTATTATTGTAAGAAGAAAAACATAATAAGATCAGTCACTGAACTGATCAATTCCTTATTATTTTTAAGAATTGTGGCATATTTTTTTATGTAACTGAGTTGCGTGTGTCCTTTCCCTGAGCCGATAATATTATAAACAATTTTTTCAGACTTCCACATGATAGATATCAGGAAGTATTTCGCCTTACGCATAGCAAAGGTTGAAGTAAAATGCTTACTGCATTAGGGTCGTGCTAGTGTAACTATTTACAAAAGAGAATAAAATCATTTGAACTTTTTGTCTAGTCGTAAGTACTAAAAGGTTTGGAGGCTAATTTACAGTTCTACAAAATTCACAAAGCCCCAAGCCAATTCCTCAGACAAGGTAAATATTTGATGTCTAGTTGGAAGGGTTCACAAAGATATTATCAAAACTTATTTCCTTTCCAATCCTTGCTAACCCACCAAGCTATAAAGTACTTAGCTGGTTTTATGACTCCACACACGAAGCATAAGATCACAGTCCAAAATATTTGACCTGGGTAGTTTACGAATACTTTCAACTTTAGACTGACACTGACCTGAGGGTTCAGTATCAGTTCAATTCAGGGTTAATTAGTATGAAGAGAATAAACAACTTATACTTCTGATTTCGAAATAATGAAAAAAAAACTATAATCACGTCAATGTTTTCTATCAAAAAGCACAGAAATACGAATCTCATCGCCAGAACATCAACAGGCATTTTTATGACGTACCTAATGAAATAAAATTTGTTTAGAAAATACAACGGAGTTCGTAGAAGTTTTAATATCGGCTCAATGTGAATTGGTATATTGAACTAAATATCTTAAAATAGATATACCACAACAGCAGTTTATCTTCCAGTAGAACTCGTAAATATCAAAGAAAATTATTCAATGAAGTTTAAGAAAATGTAGGGCTCATTCGAACCGCTGTGAATATAAAATGCAAATAAATGATAAAAACTTTACCGGAGTATTGAAAATAAAGTACAGTTTACAAAAGTGTCGTACTCTAAACTAGTGAAATGTTTCGCTAACTTTTCTATTTTGAACTAAATTTTTTATTATTATGTAGACAGTTTTTTTTATGTTTTAACAGGCCGAACTAACCTAACTTTGTTTTTAACTGGCCTGGCTAACTGCAAAACATTAAGAGAAAAACAATGTATATTATTTTATTACATTTTGAACCATGATATTTCAAACTTTGGCTACTATTCATGTTAGTACCCTTTAATAGAGTAGATTTCAGCCTTCTGAAATTATTTAAATTCTATATAAGGCTTCTGTATTGAAAATTACGAATTTTCCTATCCACCGTCACTTCAACTTGCTGAACCGTTGGACTATGTCAATCATTTTCGTTCGTCTGCGTATCACCGAGTATAATCCTCTCCATTGCTTGTTGAGCGACTCTGACCTTGTTCAAACCTATAGGGAGAGACCACATTTCTAGTGTATAAGACTTCAATTAATACGTAGCGTAAGAAAGACCCTGAGTTCGGTCAGTAACGGTAACGAATGCTCAATGAAATACATCAAAAAGAAGACAAGAAAACTTCAAAGGACATAAAAGTAGTCATTGATAAATGTGTGTGAAAGAGACAAATAAATTTTCAACGTTCTCTTTGATCACCACGCAGTCTCGTGTTTTTTTTTTCACATAAATACCATTATCTTGACGATGATTTGGACCATTTTTTCCTTCTTGCTTGTTCTTCCGGGAACTCAGGATACTGTTAAGATAATATAGGTTTTTATGGTATACTTACTAAAAGAAAATATATACAATAAAGGCAACACAAATGATGACTGGGTAAGTATGAATACCCTGGCCACAGGCCCACGGCCCATGCCATTAATTAATTGCATCTGATAAATTTATTGATGCAAGACGTGGGATGAACACGGATTATGTTTTACTTGTGACTATTTCAATGTGTCGTAAGAATCGAACAAAATATTTGTTTTTTTTTTCAATATAATCATGATCAAACCTAAAAAATCTATAAGGTTGCGGAATGCACTTAGCCTAGTCAAGGAAGTAAAATACTTAAGTTTTGGATTACCACGCATTTTATTTTTTAATAAATAGTAAAAAAATGCGCTGATTAAGAACTTCGATACCCGCAAAAAAATGACGTCCTCCTTGTCCAGGACAAGGAGGACGTCATTTTTTTACAATTTAACCAAAAAAGCAAACAGCACAGTCACAGCTATCATAAATCCAGTGCGTATGTAATGTATCGTGGATTTTCATGAAATACTGAGTCTCCTCACTAGGCTTAAGGCCTATTTAGATGAGGACCAGACAGGAGAAAAAGGAAAAATAACAAATACAATAAAAATATAATATAATTAAGAGGTGTGATTGATTTCTACTTGATGCAAATAGTCCGTAGTTTTACCAGCTCAATGTGCAGCTTGATGCAAAAGCCAAATGTCGAGTCTTAAGTTTGGTCGTTAATTTTTAAGTCTTCTAGTACTTGAAGTAAATATTCTTCTGTATACAATGCAACAGTAACAGTCTTCTCTTTATCAAGCACTACCGTAGCCAATATTCCTCTCTTATTAAATAATACATCATAATTTTTAAACACCCATACTTTACTCTGGGATTTAGTAGGAATGTCGAAATACAGCCAGATTTCATCATATGTAACTATCGTATTCACGTAATTTGATCGACCGTCTTTAAAGTGTTTAAATGAGTTGTTGTAGAATGGTTTGTATAATTCATTTTGTAAGCCATTAACAGTTGGCGAACTTGACGATTTCCTCAATCTCTCGATATGTTACACGTCGTTCTTCCTCGAATGATTTTCGTACAGTCTCAATTTTCTTATCAGGTGTCACTCCTATTGGCCTGCCGGACCTTGCATCATCCTTCAAGTTAAGTTCTATAGTATTTAGAGATGGACAAGTTTTCCTTAGCGCACTATTCATTCCATTTAGAAAATTAATTTAAAATTAAACAACCGTTTCCCTGCCTTCAAACTTGTTTTGATGATAAGTATTGTATTGTTTATCTGGTTACGATAAAACAGGCTCTACCTAGTTTTGGATCAGAAGCCGTGTGTGAGGTGTCTCAAAATATTATTATTCTATTGTTATTTTCCCTAATACATAGAATGATTACAAAAAGTAGCTATTACACTCGCGAAACAAAATATATCTATTAGAAAAACGAACGACGAAACGAACGAATGAAAAAGAATTGAAATTAAGTTTTATGACAACGAGATTCACAGAAAGTTGTGCGTTTTGTAAATTTGTGTAATAAAAGAAAAAGAAACACTAAAGAATGTTCAAAAGGGACAAACAACCTCAAGAAAAAGAAGAATTGTATGTTTTCAATCCCACCCCTATGAAATAAAACTATTTTTAACGGATACTATCGCGATTTATTTTGTGTTATTTTACTATTTACACTGATCCCGACGTTTCAGTTGCTTTTCAGCAGCCATGGTCACGGGTAGACTAAGATGGTGGTCGCCTCATGTATCGAAGTGCAAAGTTATCTCAAAGTACCCGAAGTTTGTTGATTGTTGGTGTTACTATTTACGCAGAATGAGCTCAAAGTGTCTTAAAGCCTGCTGTGTTTTGTATCTTCTTGGGTTTGAGTAAATAACACCAAATAAATCGCGATAGTATCCGTTAAAAATAGTTTTAGTTCAATGTGTAACATTCGCGTAAACTTTCGACAATACCATCCCTATGACTTTACATAATTTTGAGACAAAATGTATGTAAGATGTATATATGCTTGCCTATACGCAACCGTTTTCAGAGTCAATTTTAAAACTGAGTTTATGACCTCATAAACGTGAAGGTCTAGCTCATGTTAAGATATATTTGACCCTATTACTAAAGTGAACCACCACTTTATGACTAAAATTGGTATCTTGTGTATAATGGCTGATAGCTGCGTTAATGTTTGTTGGAAGGAATACTACCACCCCAGACAATGTTGGTAATAACTGTAAAGAGTGTTTTATGTCCTAGAATATAAAAAGGATTGTTACTCTAAGTGACAATTGTCCCCAATGGATGGTGGAAACACTAAATTTTATTATAGCTTCGCTGTAGAATTGTTGTTACTTTCGGATGCTGGGTTGATAGAAGTACTACATTTTTCTAATCATTCCATTATTTTATCATAGGCATTTGCAACGCATTATTTTAATTTTATTTATAATAACTTCAGATTTGACAAATCAATCTATTGTTGCGGAAACACTGTGTCGCTATATAGTTTATAGTTAAAAAAAGACTATTTCAAGCAAATTTTAAGGAATTTAAAAAAATAAAGATAATTGACTTATTTTTAACTTTGGTTATAACATGGTAGTCAATTACAGGCTCTGTCTAGATTGGGATTAGACGGCCATGCGTGAGATATGTCAAGTTATTTTCATTATTAATTACTATACCGACTAATTCAATCTAGATATAATCTTCGTAATTAATTATCAATCAGGTGTATTTAGGCATGTTGGGAACTTTTTGGTATGGGGAAAAAACACTGAACTCCCGTGACCGTCACACTCATACAAATATATACAGATATATGTGTGTGTGTGTGTATGTGTTTATGTTTTCACTTCTGACATCTAGTCTTACGACGGAAAGTTTTTTTTTGTTTGAATTTGGTTTTTTTGTTTTTTCAAGCTGCCGCGTGTTTAGATCTAGTGTTTAAAATATCATAGGGAAATATAACTCACTTTAAAATAACCGCCCTTTTAAATTATTCAGTTTCTTGTAGAGGATCCGTTACGATTTTTACGTAGTACTTATAAATATAAAGCACTGTGGCCTGGCACATGTTTATGTTCCACATAAAACGAAATATACGAAGCAAATCAAGAAGGAAAGTTACCCTGTACATGCCATAGTGTTCCACAAATAAGTCCTAAGTGAGATCCCGGCAAGATGGATCAGTAACTATCTAACATCTTACAGAATTTTTTAATACACAAATACAAAAAGTTGTTGAGGACTCTGAATTATACAACATAAAAACTTATCATTACTCTTTGATAAAATACTTTGTATAATAGCTAATTTGCTTTTAATAATAAGCTCTTAAAGCACTTAACAGAAAACAAGTACTTAACCTTGATTTCACCTCTAAATTTTGTGATAGAGCGTAAATTATGCAAGCTAAAGCTGTGCTAGCTAAATCAATAAAACTCAGGCACTCATTATTATCCAATTAACCTTTCAAGTGCTTACAATAACATAAAAGTGCCAAAAAATAATTTTATAAAATGGACGTTCATTATAAAAGTGAGAGTTTTATACCGTATTTTACAGAAAGGTGTAGTGATATTTTAGGAGCATAATATATAGCCGAAAAATAGTTGAATTAGCCTTAAAAAATGGATACAAAAAATGCTTTTTTCTGATGTAGGTGCACATTTCTAAATAACAAATTATGAAAATTTCAATGGTTTTGTATGGAGCTATTGAAAAAACTTCTCCACAATTTTTTTGTGTCAGGTGAACAACTATTAGAGAAACACATTTACTGCAAACTATATAGGTACATTTATGTATGTAACTTAAACCAAATATCTGAGAACTAACATTCTTATATACTTTACAATAATAATAATAATACTTTATTATCAAAAGAGCCAAATACAATTTGTCCATCTCATCCAAACTTAAAAGTACAGTTGTATACAACGCTGATAATTTTTTTTAGAGATACAGTGAACGTCAGTGTCTATGAGAGTGTTAACTGTCTTACAGACACTGGCGCCTTCTTTAAATAGCTGGGTTGTTGGATAGCGATAGGGTTTGTGAAGACAGCTCTTTGTGCCCTCTCAACCCGTAGTAAAAAACAAGAAACAGTTACGTTAGTGACTAAGATATTTCCATTCAAAATAAATTATTAACGTTACCCAACCCCTACTTCTTTTAGATTGCAATGTTTGTTAAATCGAATCATCACCTACATCCCGCATTAGAAGCTACGGTTTCTCGTAATAGGCGTGATAACAGCAGGCTCCATCTACACAGGGCTACAACGGCGCTAATGCGCAAAAGTGTCATCTGCATAGCTCCAATAATATTCAACAAACTGCCTTAAGATTAGAAGAGGTTAAATGGCAATGCATACAAGAAGCGCTTGAAAGACTTTCTTTTATAAAAAAGCTACTACATGCGAAAAAAAACTTTCGTGTGTGGTATTCATATTAGTTAAGATATACGATTTTATTCACGTGTATATTTCGGGGATGCCCGACTAGTTTCGGACCCGACGGGGGCCCTTTATCAAGAGGTGAGGCGTCCTGCCGCGCCGAAATATACACGTGAGTAAAACCGTATATCTTAACTAAGCTACTACATTATTACAGATTTTCTAGTTGATGAAATTAACTAATGATTCGTTTTAGTGTGAATTTTGACATAAATAATCGTTGTGATCATGATAAGCACATATTTGTAATATTGACATCTCATATTTTTTTATCGTAATGTTCATTTCATTTTGAGATTGCACTACAGTTTTTATTATTGACATTTTGTATCAGTTTATATTCACACTTAGATCTATAATTTTTGACATAATAGTTTCTTATATTTTTTATTGTATATTCCTAATTTTAAAGATTTTTTTTTACATTTGTACCCCACTATAGAAACGGCTAAACACGATTGAACCATATTTAAATTTTAATATCTTGCATGTTCATGTATACATGTGTTTATACCAATAAATATTATCTTATCTTATCTTGAAACACTAGGCGATTTAATACTGCAATGGAAGAGTATGACGTCGAATGTAAGTTAATCTACCCTTTGATTTAATTATATTATAGATACTGTTACCTATTAAATGGGTAACACCTTTAAAAGGTATATTTTAGTAAGTCAAGAAGTCCATTCATAGAGGTATCTATGTATTTGTCCTCTTCAAAATAGATAACGTATCGTTTTAATAAAGTTTTATTGGTAATCGCTGCTACTTATTTAGTGTTTTGTTGGCTTTTAAAGCGTGAATTGACATAAGATATATTGTATATCATTTCGACATTTCCAAACAAAAAGCCTGAAAGGCATCAAGGAGCTTCAAATTTTCTATCGACACGCAGCACCGCGTGCATTTCCTAGTGATAAAATAAAACATTCGGCTACAGAACCGTATATAAATTACAGCCTTTTTACAAATTAATATTTTTTCTTTAAACAAATCATGTCACGAAACACTTTGGAAAACTCATAAAGTATGCTAAATTACAATTCAGAGCGCCAACTAGGCAACGGGTGAAAAATTTTAATTGCATTTTTCTCGACATTGTTAAAGTAAGTATAAAAAAAATTATGGGCGGTTAAGCCCAAGTAAAAGTTGGAAGTACGTGCCAAAGTTTCCATCATGCGTTCGCAGTTTTTGACAATTTGGTGTAATTAAATTTTAATTTGGTGCTACTTCAATGTAGCTAACGTAGGTTGACATGATATTATAATTTAAGCAATCACTTCAAAAGAGTTGCGTTAAAAGCATAATGTAAAAGAAATTACCAATAGGGTAATCAATTGGATGAGGTAACCAAAATAGGTAGTGCAATTCTCATGTATGTTCGAGTCTAACTGTCTTGCCTAAAGCAGAGATTACTAAGTAGTTACTACGTTACAGATAAATCACTCCCTACAAAAATATCGATACCTACCGTTTTAATTACCTACTCTTTCCGGACTTTAAAATGTGTGTAGGGTTACCTCTTTAATATATTTATTTATAAAATGCAATTGGTACACTTATCTATTAATAAAGTTCTTACGCTTATTTTTAATTTCAAATATTTAAGTTTACAAAAATCCTACATGTATTGTCAACAAGAACAAATAGGGTTAAGATAATATTTTTTTTAAATTTCATGAATAGTGCTGCTGGGCTTTTTTCTCTTACTTTATCTACATTAATATACAGCACATAACCAACCATATCAATCTTGAATGTGAATTTTTTGGTATTTAAAGAATATATCAATATTTACGTTTATAATAATTACGTTTTTGTACTTTAAAAATAAAAGCGTGTGCGTGCGATCCCGCTGTCGGCAACTCACTGCGTGTGACTGCATATAAGGTCCACCGACGGACCAGCGGCTTGTAGTTATTTAGTGCGCGCAAGTACATCGAGTGACATAGGCCTTCCTAAAGCTCTATTTGGAGGCCAAAATATAGTTAATTCTATTACTATATGTAAGAGTTTATTCTCGTAATGAAAGAGTATAAAAAGAATAGGTAACTTTAATGAAATAAATTTAATATAAACTCTGCCATACGGACATATCGTTAAGTAGGGTTCAAGTCATGTCAAAGTTTTTAATAGACCGTATGAGCAAGATAATCTACGGGGACATAAACTTGGCGGACGGATTTGTACCCACTTCGTTGTTTGTTTGAACTCATATAATCTCAAAATAGATACCTGTTAGAAGATTATTATATAATTATCAAATTTAACTTGCAGTATACGGTATACTGCAGGTATACTGTATACCCCACCTAATAACTATTTGAAGAGTGAAGCAACTACAGAATGCTGACGATTATTATTAGAAAAATATTTCTTTTTCTTTATGCCGTGTTTTAAATGTAAATCTTGTAACTTAAATGTGAAATACTGAGCTTGAAAAGTTAAAAAAATATAAAGAAATAAAAAAAAAACCATCGAAAACTCCAACTTTGACTTCTACTACATCGCCAACACATCTATCGATCTCGCAGAATATCTATGTGAGGTGGATAGTGACGGAAACACTCCAAGAGCATCATGTCCTATACATGACAACACGAAAAGACGGACACGTACTAAAGAGATCCATGTCATGCATGCAGTGTTCCCCAAGGGTCGATTCTTTGACCACTCTTGTGTATTTATCTCTTTGGGGCTGGGACTCATGTGTTATGGTCATTATACTTAGGTAAATTAGGCCCATAGAAAAGTTTCGAGGAAGCGGCACGCCTTGGAAATTTCCCAGTTGGTCGGACGGATCGAGTGAATCACGTAACTTAATGTTTCGTGTCATTCCAGACCCCTATAATCATTTCATTTGTCCTCTGATTGAAATCAACTTACGAGTTCAGCTCTGTCAGTTTTTGACCTTATATTGATTTCTTCTATAGTTTTTTTTTAAGATTACTAGTAACGTGGGTCACACATTACTAGTAATCTCGTTAACCCCTCCAATTAAGCTTAACGCTTGTATTAGGAGTGGGTTCACGACGGTAGTGCACTGGGTGGGGTTCGAACCCGTAACCACTTGATCGCAAGTCCGACGCCTTAGCCATTATGCTACCGTCGCTCGGCATGGTTAGTGCCCTACAAACAAGTTTTCCGTTCTAGATTATTTGCCAGAAGTATTGATTGGCTATTACTGTTCTTCCTAATTTAATTAGTGACCAGATGAATTTATTTACAGCTTGCCTCATAAAATTGTGTGATAATAGTGCACCTAATCAACCTCCGAAATGAAACATACTTTATCATCGTGGTCCATAAAAGATATTCGGTTACTGTTAGCTTAGAAAGCTATTGCGTAATTCTAATCACAAAGGTATGAGGATTCCGAATACCGGACAAATATCACTATAAATAACTACTACAATACTCGTAGGGACTTCCGACGACAACATATCAACAAATCAGTTCAAAACGTTAAGCATGAGGTTAAGTAACTAAATATTGATTTACTTAATCAACACTCGCCCATATCTAATTCTGATAAGAACACCAAGGTAAATACTTTAGATTATCTTTCATCCTTACCAACTAATAACAATTTACAGTTAATGTTTAATAAATTATGGGCTCTTGATGTCAAGAAAAGTATAATGTCGGTTACTTTCAACGCAGTGATTTGAACTTTATTGGTCAGCGTAATAGATTGGCTTCTTAGTTTTCTGTGTACCTTCAACAACGTACAAGTGTCAACATTTCTTTTTTTTTTGCTCGTGTAAATTATCCATAAGTGTGTCCCAGGCTAGTTTAGGTTTGGTTTAGGTAAGGTTTAGTAAAATACATATTTAAGACAGACTTCGGTGTCTACAGACTCAAAAATCTGCCACTTAGTCTTGCTTTTATCATTACATATCTCAGGAGCTACCTCAACTGTTATTTAGCATTTGATAATTTTAGTTTAGTTTTATTAATTAAATAATTATATTTCAAATCAGCTTGTCATCCTAGCACGCTTATGCTGATGATCCTCTAGTATGCACGCTCATGCAACATTGGAGAAAATATCAGAAGCTGTTACTATTATTAACAAATATTTACCTTGGATTAGTTGTTTGACTGCAGCTCACAAAATGTCTCAAAGACTGACTGACATACCTTTTTGTAATTTAGAAAAAAATCTTTGTGTACTCATTCACAGTATTTAATCTTGATAATGACAGACGCAAGCCAACATTTTGAAAAATGTTTGCGTCTCCCGGGTCCTTGAAACACTTACGGACACTTTTTTCATTTATACATGATACTTTTTTCAACTGCTAAAAGAATTGTAGCCTAGGTATAAGAATTCATCTTCTTTTTAACTTTACGCTTTGTTTTGCGTCGTCTGCATATGAGATGCGTGTAACATAATAATAATAATCACTTCACACATCTTGTAAACGGCCGTCTGATCCCAAGCTAGGCAGAGACTGTACTATGGTAACCAGACATCTGATAAAGATACTTATATATTACTAAATACATACATATTACAGATAAATTACACCCAGAGGCAGAACAAATGATCGTGCTCACCACACACATTTGTCCAGGGTGTGAATCGAACCCACGACCTCTGGATCAGCAGACAGGATCACTAACCACTGGATCAACAAGCCAGTCTATGGTAAAGATTTATTTTACATTGCTATCATATTTTTATGACAGAAGTGTAATCTTAAAAGTAAGACAGTAATGCATTATGTCATGGATGGAAGTGGATTACGATCACATACACACGAATCGTAACTTTATTGAGGGGTTCTAGATTGTACGGTAGTTTCCTTTTTTGCTGCTTGATCACAAGTAGAATTTTTTCTTTTGTTCGTTTCCCTTTTTTGTACATATCGATGCCTTCCAATTCATTTCAGGCTGCTTGGTATTTTCGAATATGACTATTGCAGTTAATTTTGAAATAACATTTGACTGGCAGTTAGTAAAATATAAAAGCGTCAGATGTTATGCTATGTATTCTTATGTTCCGATATGACCATGCAAGAGCATTCTAATTATGATAAAAGGTTATCGGTGTCGTATGAGCTGTAGTGATCCACATGTGAATAATAAAAAAAATGTAGTGATACTTGACTCCGAGGGTCTATTCGAATTGGAGTCTTGAAAAGTACTTCCTATCCTCGATTCGAGTAGGTTTCTACTCTAATTCTTTATGAAAACTTGTCTAATTTTTAAAATAAGAAATGGGTGACTTGTATACCTACTTAACCTAAATGGTTTCCTTTGCCTACTTCCTTCTTAGATAACATTTGACAATATTGAGGCCTGAAGAAAAACAGCTAAGCGATAGAATGTGTTTGAACAAGTAATGGAATTTCGTTGTTCTCACATCTATACGTGAAAACACCAGAGATATTATTGATTTTTTTAGCCCACCTTATATATTTCATTTCACTTACGATGAAGATAAACATGGTAAGGTAAGCAGCACGGTTCATCAGTGTACATTATTATTTGTAGTGTACACTTATTACTTATAGCTAGGCTAATACACAGGATAAGATATTTACCGTAGCACCATCTTGCTCGCTGATTAAGAAAGAAAAAACACTTAAGTCAGCACTACGAGATATTTTTAAATATAACAATACAAGGAGAAAAAAATACAAAATAATAATACACAGCAGATGAGAAATAATAAACTTAAAATATCGGCACCGAAGGGGATCCTTTTTACCTGAGCGCTGGTTTTCAACTCGACCCCAATAACATGCAGGCACGTGACCAGGATCAATATATTTAATCCAAATTTAATATTTATATTTTATTTGAATTACTTATGCATATTAAATATAAATAGTGCATCTTACTACATATTATAATAATACTGTGTAGAATAAAATTTGAGTCAGTGTCAGAAAGAATATAGATTAACATATTTATTAAATATGTATATAGTACATAAATTTATTAATATTTATATACATAATAAACTACATATTCCCAACATCAACAGCTGGATCAACCCTGTTTGAATTACTCTACTTCAGCCCCTTCTCTATATTACTTCCTAATTATCAGCCAAGTCAATCAAGTGTCTAATTTTTTTTCAGTATTACATAAATTTATACTAAACACACCATACCTTTTGACGCGAGAGCAGACTACAGTCAAAGGAAAATTAACTCTTATTCGTAGCGGTTTGACATATTATGAGACTGAGCTTGCCAAAAACATGTTAATCTTTTTTTTTGTTTGCACTTCAATACCTAATTGTACCTTTTTTTTTAACAAAAAAGGGATAACGTTATTCGTAACATGTCTATCGTCAAGTTAATATCTCACGTCCGTTGAGACCTATTATCACTTAACGGGCATCTTCATTTAACACCGTCGGCGTCGTACGTGGCTATTAACCGACATGTCTTTTATTAGCAGGTGAATGATCGGACACGAGTGTTCACGAAATATTGTCGGTGCGTATGCTTCAGATAAGTGAGTATTAAAAAAAACCTTGCTCTGTATTGGTATGGCTAATTGTTTTAATGGTGATATTGTACATAACATTAAAATTATCGATGGATTTTAAAACGATAGAACTAACTACATAAAAGTTATCGCAAGGTTTTTGCAAAAATATTTTTTTGAACTCGTAACCAAATGATGGATACAACTTGCCAACCATAAATTGCTATTACCGCCAATGGGCCTCTTTGGGAATAAAAGATGGAATGGAAATGGAAAGGTATGTAAGAAGGGAAGGTAGCGGAAAGAAAAGAATATTGCTTATACGGAAGGATTACGGATTGTAAGCAATAACTGGAGGAAGACAGGGTTTCAAAGAGTGCCCTCGATTTCTCCAGGACTACTTGGAAAGTATACCATTTTAAACAAAAGAAGAATTTTCCAAATCGGTCCAGGCCTTTGACTAATCGCTGAACATACATAAAAAATATACAGTGGAACATAGAACCTCCTTTTTTTTTGAAGTCGGTTAATAAAAGAAAGGAAATTACCAAAATATAACAAAAAAAAACTGACAAACATATCAATTATCTCATATGCTATCATGGTAGTGTGTCGTAAAAAAGTAATAAATGAAGTTCTTTAATATAACAGATAACACTTAACGAAGAACAGATAAACGAGAAACAGGGATCACTTTATTACCCTTAGCTATCGACCTCAATCACACCAATTGAGATTGTCATTAGTCGACGTGGGATACCCCATAATAGTTACCATTTCAACCCTATACGCACATTAACACCCAGCAGCAAATGACACTAGATAAGAGATACATTAGCGTTTATTAAGCGAACAGATTAAAGCATATTGAGCTTTGTGTTGCAGAAAGGTGTGGTCATATTTTAGGGTCGTCAAAATCCGTTTGTTTAGGAGTTATGATGCCGTAAACAAACACAGAGATACCCAGACATAGATACACAAGTTAACATTATAACACCCCTCCTTTTTTTTAACCCTTGTCTTGAAACTAAAATTTTGAAATTTTAATGTACTGATAAAACGAATACCTATTTCGTTAGTTATTTATACCTAGGATGTCGCCGGAACATCCAGCCATAAACAAACACTCAAATTGACTTGGAAAATGTTCATAATTTGTTTAGACGGTACCCACGGGATACGAACCAATTCTATTTCTTTCTATTTCATATGCAAATAGGACCCATTCCAGATTTTTTTTATTTTATTTAGTTATCATGCCACACTCACTTTTAGGCTTATCATCTTTTCTTTCAATTCTTAGTTACTAGTTTTTCACCACAGGTTATTTACTTTGTAAAATACGTTTTTAGATGTTTAAATTGTATAGTCCTTTTGTAGTGTTAATTTCCAAGCGCACGTAAAACCAGGTAGACCTCCATCCGAAAATGGGGAGCCAGTCATAAAAATGTAATAACGTTGTCCGTGGTTCAGTTAACGAAACCCGTAGTCATGTTGACATTTCGATGTTCAGAGTAATATCGTCGGCTCAGCTGTTTACATTACGGCACATTTTGCTAACGGATATTACAGGAATAGTAGGATTTAACAAGTTAAAGCTTTATCTGAAACTAGCTTTAGCTCACGGTACATTTTTAATCAATTCAGAGATCCCTCGGGGATATCCTTTCGAGAATAGTACTTTTTTGGATAAAAGTACTCTGTACCCTTCTGTGTCCCTGACAAAGTGTCTTTTATGATGATCGGTTCAGTACTTAAGACGTGAAATCATAACAAACAAATCAAATCAATCTTTATTTGTTCGTAATGTCAGTAAGAAAAAAATAAGATGATATGGAACAATTTTAAGATCCTACTACATTCTGCCATAAAGCCTACAAATTTTAAATTCATAATGTATTTATAAGTAGGTAGTTATTAATAACGATTAGTCAAAAAATAAATAAATAATAATAATAATTGCAAGATTTTTACATTGTATGTCAAAAATTATAAAATTACAGAATTTAAATAACATCGTTTAAATAATCAGTGACGCAATAGTACCATTTTTCTAGCAGGAGGTCGGTATTTTTTTTTTGTTGAAACGGTGAACTTTTCTATGTTTCTGGTATTTTATACACATAATGCTTTTTCTTAAAAGTGCGGTTTTGTATCCACCCGTGTATAACATATTTTTAAATTGTGGTCGTAATTTTGTTAATCTTTCTCTGCTGTCATTAAATGACGAAAAACGTTGATTAAGTCTAACAAATATTGCTATTTCCAAGACACATATGCATGGAAAAGTCAGTAATGTAAGATACATAATTATATGTAGACACACAGCTGTCCGTAGTTTGTAGGCCCATCATTGCTCTAATACAACGTTTTCGAGCTTTCTCTTTCCGTGCAATTTCCCTAAAAAAGAATGCCAAATCTTAATATTAAGGAAACCATACCGTAATAGGCTAATAGTAGTGTGTGTGTTGATCTTTTTTGCAAGATGGAAAAGTGCTTAAGCAGATTTATTTATATTCTTTATTATATTATTTATTCCACATAAGCTGACTATCAACAAGAATGCCCAGAAAGCTTGCTACATTTACCTAGTGTACGCTTGTTCCATTATAATTAATATATCAAAATTATCATTCCTTATGCGTTGTAAGAAATACATAATTTTGGGTTTTTGTATATCCTTTACTAGATTATTTACGTTGAGCCAATTTATTATGTTTTTAAAGTATTATTAATTTCCTGTTCATACGTAACCCTATTGTTACATTTGAATATCGCAGTGCTGTCATCAGCAAAGAAAACCATCGGTTGTTGAGTTTGTCGTGGAAGGTCATTGATGTATATTGAAAATAATAATGGTCCGAGGACACTTCCCTGCGGTACACCATATACTCGGCTTTTAAAATCAGATATAAGCTTTATTTCACGTTTAGGCTTATCTTTAGGCTTTATCTCAATGTACTGTCTGCGGTCACTTAAGTATGATTTAATTAAATTTAAAATGTTTTCTCGTATTCAGTAAGAGTTCAGTTTATTTATAAGAATGTCATGTTTTACATAGTCAAATGCTTTGGACATATCAGTATATATTGCACATAATGGTGTTTTATTATCAATATTATTTATTTATATAAGTATGTTTGTATATATCATCTATGTGAATATGTTTACACAGACTAGTATATATGTACTAGTGTGTATATATGTATTGTTAGGACTGACTGCACATACATATATGTTTAATTATTTTGTTATTTACTTTTATCTTCATATCACATGATATATACTATATTATGAGTATATTATGATTCTTTAAAAATAAAAATATCTCCAATATCAGCACTACACACCAAAACTACCCATGATTTCATCTATTTATTGTCGATTTGTCTATCCAAAGGTTGCCTGGAAGAAATTGCTTTCAGTGATAAGGCCGCCCTTTGTACATATTATTCACCTGATATATTTCTTGTTAAAACATTTTTGTTGGTGTACAATAAAGTTTATTTCTATTCTATTCTATTGATCAATTTATTACTCAAAAGGTTATATATTGCTATGTTAATGTTTCTATTTTGCCTAAATTCCATTTGTTGAACGTCAAATTTTGTTAAAAAATTATAAATAGCTTCGCATATCAGTTTTTCTAATACTTTGGAGAACATTGAAATTACAGCTATTGGTCTCTAGTTACAAAGTTTTTATGTTTTTAATTTATCTGGATATATTCCAGAAGTTATACTACAGTTTGTAGTAATGTGGCAAAAGGGGGGAGGCTATGGCCTCAGAAACATGTTTAACAACTTTTGTTGATATCCCGTCGTAGCCAGTGCTGTTTTTCTTTTTAGTGATATTATTAAACGTATGTCTCGCGGTACCACTGGAGCCATAAATAAAGAATGGTTATTGATTTTGAGACCAATAACTTTGTTATTAAATGGGATTGTTTTTGAATCACGTGCAATATAGTCTATGAAGAAGTTGTTAAATGTATTAGTAGTTTTTATCGGATCTTTTATTCTTTTATCCAATTGTTGTATCTGCAAGATGGTTTCTGGGATACTTTTATGTTGATTAATTATAAGCCATGAAGCTTTTGATTTATTATTTGAGTTTAGTAAGAAGTGATTATTTTGAGCCCTTTGTGTTAGTCTAACTACTTTTTTTTAATATTTTAGTGTATGTTTGGAATTTGTTTTCGTTTTCAATTGTTATTTACAGACGATACTTCCACGGTAAACGTTGTTTTTTACTACACAGTTGTATTCCTTTTGACACCCATTTGACGTTTCGTTTATTAAGTCTTACTGTAACTAGCTTTAGCGGAAACCATTGATCATACAGCAATAAAAATAGCTCTATGAAGTTGTCCTAAGCATTATTAGGATTATCTGAGAGCTTCGTATACTTGAGAGAAAGATAAGCACTGCAAATAACTTTTAAACTTAATTCGATTTTGCTGATTAGGCATGTAGGGTCTTTAATGGTTAATTTTAAATTATAGTTCATTACAAAAAATTCTTAATCAAGTGTGGTTTTATTCCTTTTCAGGATATCTATGTTTGACTGGCCTGTTGGTCTAGTGCTTAGTGACCCTGACTGCTGAGCCAGATTTCGTGGGTTCGATTCCCACTCAGGACAAATAATTGTGTGATGAGCATGATCATTTGTTCTGGTCTGGGTGTAATTTATATATAATATGTATGTATTTAAAAATATATAAGTATGTTTCTCAGCAGTCTGGTTATCATAGTACAGGCTCTGCCCAGTTTAGGATCAGGTGTTAAGATCAAGGTGTCAAGTTATTAGTATTAGTATTATTAAAGTCCTCGCATAAAACTACTTTAATATTAGGTTTAGTTATTTTTTTTAGTTACAACGAGTTTTTCATAAAACGTGTTTAAAAACGTGCTCTTTGTATTCATATTTATTGCTGACTAATATGCAAGCGCCGCCACGCCTTTTAGAGTTACCCAAGTCGACAGTCAGTGTACGACGTTTCGACCTTGCACTGTTCGAGTCAGCCTGTGACCTTGCCAGTGCCACAGCCACGGTGCTCCAACGGGCAATTCAGAGGTATGTAATACCTATTTCGTGATCGCGTTAATTCTCATACATTTACATAATTATATTCTATTCCTTTTCATAAGCCTGCTTCTTTTTTCATTTAACTAATTTGGTAAAATAGCATACGGCATACATGATGAGCGATGACGGATTACATTAAACATTTGCAAAAACAACTGTGTCAGTTGTGCGTTGCCAACCAATGGACCATGGACCCGGTGACCCGGCTTAAATTAATGACAGGGGTTAAGCCATAATTTACAATGCTGACCTAGTGCGGGTTAGCAGACTTAACAAACCTTTGAGATTATAAGAGTTGTGAAGGAGTGTAATAATTATTTTACAGAACCTACACATAGAAATGTGGAAATGACTGCGCAACTAAGCATTGGTATAGCCGGGTTTTACGTTTTTTAAAGTACTATGACTTGGTAGACTTGGGGCTTTTGTTTTACAAATCAAATCGTTGTTTTGTAATCTAAATGTATGGACTGAGACTGAAACAAATTAAAATAGACCTGCAACTAAAACACTCTCTGCATGGGCTGGACATCTAATTTAAATTTGTCGTTGTTGTTGTCGGTCATATTACCTGTTGAATAAAAGAAACTGTTTTCCAGTTTTATTGTCTAGGGCGATGTTAACTGTTCCGTACGGCTAACCCAATCTCTTGATATGAAATTAATAAACTCAACCATAATTCAGCGAGTTGGCGTGGGATAAAAATTTTCTTTTCAGTCCGTAATTCTGATGAAGGCCAAGATGATTTACATATACATAAATATATTTTTTTTATGGCACAAATCATCTTTTGCTGGCTAAAATCAAAGATTTTCTGAAAAAATAGGAAGCTACACACTTAGCGCGAAGGCTTTTTGTGTCATGCCCGAAGGCTTATCATTTCCATTTTGTACCCTCACTCAACAGCGACATAGATTGTTTCAGCACCTATTAAAACCCTAAATTAACGGACGAGTGTTTGTAATTGCGTTTTATCTTTTAAAAAGCTTTCATTCGGGTAAATGACATTGAACTTTTTTTTTTACTTTTTGGGACCGTTATCTTTGTCAGGATATGTAGGTCGACATCAGTGGAAAATTGCTTAATATTTTGTGAATGAGTTGCATATTATGTTAGTTTAACCGAAAGGAAGGTCGGGGCCAAAAAACATGGTCTAAAGCCTTAAGATAATTTGTCGCTACATAATCCTCTAGTCTATACAACTGCCACTATGTCTTGCAAGAAGTTGTCGAATGTAGAATATAGTCTCATTCATGTACCAATAGAGAATCAATAAAAAAAAAAGTTATTGTGATTTATTTTATGTCGTCATCATTTCAGTATGGGATAATATATGTTAAAACCCCAGTTAGTTGCTATTTTATATTAACCTCTTCATTTCCCAAAGCTTGTTTCAAAATGTCTTAGTTAATAGTTGCAGTTTGAACATTTTAAGGCACTGAAATTACTCTTCCACCACTCAATTCTCTAGTTTTATTAAAGGCACACCACACAAATCAGTCAACATGTTCTAACATCGCAACTTTACTAGATCCCTATGAAATATTTGAATAGACCGTTATTCTACACACAACTCAGCTGCAATATTAATTGTTAAGTGCAATTTATGAATGCATTTTGAATGAATAGATATATACCTCTACTTCCTTGCATAACCACCGACAGCATTTGTCGGAAATCGCCGCTGAACCACAGGACGATGACCGCCTGTTAAGTTTTGTTGCTGTGGTCTTTCTATTAAGTTCTATCTACAGCCTCGAATGTTTTACTATCTGCCATGGTACTGTGACAACATCAACATTAAACGAAACTTATTTCAGCATCATCTAGCAAACACAAACCAAACTACTTAGTAACTGGTAATCCTGTATCACGCAATGAGAGTTCTCGTGTCGATGACAGTAGGGTAGGGCTCCGCAAGACATGAGCAATTAGTCTCGTCGGAGGATCCTTTCTATTCTTCTACAATAAATTCATAGGTTATAATCATTGAGAAAAATTTACATATTGGCGTGACACTCACACATTTACATTTTTCTTATGTAGCCCAACAATTTCGAGAAGTTAGGGTCGTATTGACACCTCATGGTGGCCTCACAGGTTTGGATTAGCAATCAACCTTACTAAAGGCTATTTCAGATTGTTTCAAAGAGGCAATTTTGCGTTAAGGTCTATTATTCAGTGAATAAAAAGAATGTTGTCTTTTTATTTTCATAAAATTCATACATGCTATATAATTTAATAAGAAATTTTATTTACATATATATGTCTGCCCATCTATGTCTCAGAATAAATTCAATGAACTCAATGCCAGATTCATAGAAGAAAACATACATATGTTCTCTGTCAGTTTATTTGCTCTGCAGATTTCATGAAATAAAATAAACTTTTATATCAAAATATTTATAACGGTCACTTTATATTGTTAACCATTAAATAAATCAACTTGATAAAGAGAGATTTTAAATAGAATCTTAGATCATTAAGAATCGAATTATATTATAATCTAGAACCCAAGAGTAAACGTGTAATTCAAACACATTTTATTTTACAATGTTTAATTAAAGTTAAAATATAACTTGGTTAACACGTCCTCATTAAACTTACTAACACTATAAAGGCGACTGTTTGTGGGATGAAATTTGGCGCAAAGATAGATTATAGTCTGAAATAGCACATACTAGGGACCACTTGATCATAAGTCGGACACCCTAGTAATTGATGTGCCCAGAATACTGTCGTAGTGTTGTTTTCCTATTGGTAGCTTCTTAAAATATAATATTTTCTTCAAATGTAACTTCAATCAGAACTGATCACTCGAGAGTGTAGTAAACAACTGACGACTGACGCTCCTCTGGGAATCGTGGTGTTCGAAACTAGGTCTCGTGACAAAGCCGTAACGACACTGACACGGCAGATTGAACCTTATGACTTTCGCCATTGGGACGTTTTTTTCTAGTCTACCTTAAGGTCGGCCAGAGAACAAACCTTGCGTGACAGGTTGTTCTTCAAAACAACAAAAATATTTTACGTTCAATTGGAGGGCTGAGTTCATTTTGTGGACTAGGGTACCATTAAATGCTCACTTTACTACAATAAAAACTAACTTAACAAGTTTACGAAGTTAGTTTTTATGGATTTTCTTAGTAACGAAATGAAAAATTCGAAAATAAAAAACATGTACAATATAAAATCTTTAACTTTACACATTCCAGCTGCTTTTATGATAAATTTTAGCGGGAGAGCCATGCTTCGGCAGGTATGGGCCGGCTCGACCGGACTGATGCCACGGCCTTAGAGAAAACTGATATTGAAGCGATGATTGCATTACTTTTCGCCAAATGAGTGAGGTTACCGGAGGCCCTAAACTTTCCCTCCCCCGTGTCCCTCTCCTCTTACTTACTCCTACCTTAAAGGCCGGCAACGCACTTGTGACTCTTGAGCTTCAGGTGCTCATGGGCGGTGGTAGTCATTTACAATCAGGTGACCCGTCTGCTCGTTTGCCCCCTATACCATAAAAATAAATAAATTTAATTAAATTGAAACTGACCACCAACAGAAATGTCTATTGCATCAACATCCTTAGTATTAAATAACACCTTTCTGTAACTTCCTGTATTTAAAACTTTAAAATTGAAAATAGTCGATGCCTGAACAAGGTTAGAAAATTCAATTTGTTGTTGTTTTGTGTGCAACACCTTTGAGTTGAAAATATTTAGGTGTGCTACGAAATACTTTGAACATAGGATACGGTACAACGTAAATGCTTGTTGGTAATCACGGACACAGAGCTGAAACAAAATGAAAAAAAAACTTACAGTCCGTATGCCTTTGTTTGTTTTTGTACATTCAAGTCGCTTTTTTTCTCATTTAATAGTTCTCTGTATTTATTTCTCTCTGATTATGCGATCTAGACAATGGCTCGCTGTACCTACGTGAATATCACTTATAGGTGTAAGCGTATATTAAGTGACAGAGCCATGCTTCGGCACGTATAGGCCGGCTCGGCTGGTGTGATACTACGGCTCACAGAAAACCGGCCTCATAGCAACGTTTCACTCACTCGGCGAAACACAACGTTTTCACCGAGTGAGTGAGGTTACCAGAGGCCCTAACCCTTCCCTCCCCCCTCACCTCCCCCTCTTCCACCCTTCCCCTACTCCCACCTTAAAGGCTGGCAACGCACTTGAGTTGCAGATGCCCATGAGTGGAGGTAGTCACTTACCATCAGGTGAACCGTCTGCTCATTTGCCACCAATGCCATAAAAAAATCATAATACCAATGCTGCTTCTTATGAAGTAGGACTATGCAGTACAGTACACTATGCTCATGCAGTACGGTTTTACTCACGTGTTTAATTCGGGGATTCCCGACCAGTTTCGGCGGGATCCCTTTTTCAAGGAGAGAAGCGTCCTGCCGCGACGTGACTTGATGTCTGACACCGTGAATACTACACACGAGTTTTTCTGTATATTTAGAGGTACCCATTTATTTATATTTAATTTTGTTAACGTAATGCCTTTTCTTGAAACTCTTGTGCCTTGTGTGAGTGCAAAATAAATATCTCTCTTTCTTTGTATCTCTTTTTTTACTAGTATGTTATTACTAAACCATAAGTTTTTAATGGCGACAGCGTAATATCTGAGGCGTCGGACTTGTGATCTAGTGATTTAAACCCCACCCAGTGCACTACTGACGTGAACCTACTATTAACACAAGCATTTAGCTTAGTTGGTGGGATTAACAAGAATAATAGTACAGTATGGCCAACCTTACTATTATTCTTGTTAAAGGGGAATATTTATAGCAGGTTGGGGATAAATCTTAAAATCAATGTTCGTTTGCTTGTATTTTATACGCTACCGTACCGTTCATCTGACCATCATGAAATTTTGCATACACATTGCTTCTCACAGAAAACCGGGTTGAAGCAATGCTTCGTTATGTTTCGACGAGTGAGTGAGGTTACCGGGTGCCCTTACCTGCCCCTCTTCCCTCCCTTCCCCAGCTCCCATCTATAGGCCGGCAACGCACTAGTTACTACTACTCTTGAGTTGCAGGTGCCCATGGGCGGCGGTAGTTACTTACCATCAGGTGAACTGTCTGCTCGTTTGCCCCCTAACCCATAAAAAAGGATTTAGGGTTTTTTTGACCGGACCTTTCATCTATTAAAAAATGTTCCCGAGGAATGGAAAAATTACTTTTACGCGAGTGAAGCAGCGTTAAAACGCTAGTATAATAACAATTTTGCTTTCAATTACATTTCTTAATGTTGTTCAATTATTTTTTTGTTTTTTTTTTTCTATTTACTTATCTATTAAAGCTTTACAGATTCTCAGTATGCGTAATGCGTACCTTGATACTTATCTCATTTGCTGAGTGCTCGCTAAAAAACGAGAAAATTTTCAAATAGTTAACTTTAAGATATTTTACTCAAAATGATTCAGAATATTGAGTGAAAATTTGTAATAATTTAATTTAATGGAACACGGTCGAGTGCTTTGCTGATAGGAATGTTAAAATTATTTGTATTATTTCAGGTACTTACGAGAAATTTACGGATCAAGATTTGATTCATGGAAAAGGGAGAATGGGCAAGCCACGTTATGTTATTATGGAGAGATGATATTATAGAGGCTGCACGGATGGCGAAATGGTTTAAGTGGTCACCTCGCCACTACGCTGCACCGAGTGTTTTTGGTTCAAATCCCACACCAGACAAAAATTGTTCGTTGTTTGAATGTTTGTGAAGCCCCCCGCGACACAGGAATATTCCCAATGCCGAGTTGACTTTAAAAAAAATAATAAAAAAAAATAGCTACCGACAATCATTTGTTATTAAGAGGGATGTTTACTAGATTTTTATTTAAATATATTATTCAGCTCTTGTCCCCAACTAAGCATAGCTTGAGCTATGTGCTATATTTGTAATCGTGGGAGAGTCGCGCACCCTGAAGACCGGCAACGCACTTGTGCTTTTGAGTCGCAGGTGTCCATGGGCGGGGGCAGTTACTTACCATCAAGTGACTCGCCTGCTCGTATGCCGACAAACACACAAAAAAAATGGGTTATAAAACGTACTTAACGTACGAACAGCAAAAAGCCGAAAGTAACCGTAGCCAAACGTAAAAGTACCACTGCACTGATAAAAACAGGAACCTTCATAAATAGAGCCTGAGACACAAATGGGACTTACTTTTGACATTTTTTACGAACCTTAATAACAATTACAGTTCTCACAGGATTCTTACTGTCCACATTTAATTTGCTCCCGGGTACAATATGTTACCCAGCTTTAACAAAGTAGGTAAGTATCACAAGTATTTTCCTCAATTACACCCTAGTGATATCTGGCTCATTTTAATAAGTATACTTTAACAACAAAACCCTTACCTGTCCATTTGAGCGTGAGTGTACAAATATTTTTTTTTGCCCGGCGAATATTATCCTTTAATGTTGTATAAAATATACAAAAATAATAATGGAAATCAAAAACATACATTTGCAAAGTTAGTTTTTATTTTGTATTCTATGATAAAAGCAACGCCGTTTATCGTACCTAGTGGAGTAACAAGAGAGGCGGTTCGAACCAGAAGAAACAATCCTCCATATCCAAGTACATCTACCAACCACGACCACTCTGACCAGAGTGTACGACTGAGAATAAGAACTAAAGAGTAACCAGATTAACATACGTAAAAGACTGAAAAATGAACAGAAAAATAGGATAACGATAGATAAAAACATGCCTCCGGTTTTGCATAAGATTTGATTTTCCTATCTATGGCAATACGCTCAGGTTTATCTTTGTTATCATCGTTGGTGTTTTCAAACTGAGGGCGAGCGATGGGTTTTCATTCTTATATTTCTTTTGATGCTGACCGGTTTCTAAAATTTTCTATTTTATTAATTTCTTATGGAAGTCTAATATCGTTTAAAACACAATCGTTATAAGCGCAATAGAGGGCGCAAACATCGTTTTTTTTAGATACATCGTGCATCGTGTTTACTCTTCGTGCTATTTTAGATACCAAATTGTGCATATGCAATGAAAAGGTTTTATTTAACGGTTATATTCACTACTCTTTCCTATTGACATTGGGACAATGTATTCTCCATTCAATCATAAGCATAGACACCTTCCTTCTACACAAAGAAATTATGTCTATCCTTTCAAGTATAATGTAAGGGTGTGAGGTCAATTCCCGTGTGAACGTGACAATAAATAGATTAATAGTCCCATTTGTAACAGACGCGGCATTTCCTGGTTCACCATTGAAACTCGTTTGATTCAAACTTACATAGTTTGTTTGTTTGTAGGAATGTTAAGATAAGAATCCGCAGGTATAAGTAAGGGCTTTTCAGGACATTATAAATTAATTGTAATGTTGGATCGTGAGCTTTTAACCAAGTTAAAGAAAAAAACACGTCAATCCGACCGTGAGTGGTCCTTTAGCTATAAATATTTACAACACCGTTAGTGGTGTAATAAAGATCTGGCAAACTCACTTTACAACAGAAAAACGAAACTACTACAGATTGCTAACAAAACTACGCTACAAATTGATACTATTTGCTGTATTCAACTTCCTCTAAATCATATTCTTCTTCGGGTTACAATCACGTGAAACCCTAGACTGGTTATTTTGGTGGTAGTATAATATTTAAAAAAACTAACTAATAACCTCTTACCTAAACATTTTAACTTTTTTTTTGTCCTGTGGAAAACCCCACGGGTCTTCACCTCACCGAGGGTGAAGTAGTATATCGGACTCGAACCGACTAATACCACACGGTGTTCCTTCACAAGTGAATCTATTGCAGGGGACCCGGGATAGCCTAGGAAGGAATCTTCCAAGAACCCCTGCAGACTTTGGCCTCCTGATCAGCAGGCGACTACGCTCATGGAGGAGGGAGATCATTCAGCGCTCTCCGGCGCCTGTGCGTCTTCTACGGAGTGGAAGAGAGCTTGTCCTCTCCTGTTCCCGTTCCGCCACCTCTTTGGCCAACACCACCACCTCGCAAAACAAGGCGACGGAATCCTACGCACTCTCACTTTGGACCATGGACAGAACTATGGTCTCTAGCGGGAGGCTACCCACACCAATAGCCGTCACGAAGTCGTACCGCTGTTGCATCCACGTTGAGCACTCCACTAGAATGTGGAGTGCAGTATCCTCGCCACAGCTTCCGCAGTGATGGCACGCAGAAGTTGCCTCCCGGCCTATGCGACACAGGTACTTACTGAAGCAGCCGTGTCCGGTGAGCACTTGTGTCAACCTGTAGGAGAGGCTTCCATGTCGCCTCTCCAGCCAATATGATGGGTCTTACTACCACGATTGTGACGTACCCTGCGCTTGGTCGCTCTAGTCGTTCTTTCCACTCTGCTATTAGGTCGCGCTCCAGTGCTTCTTTGTGCCATATGTATAATGACGCAAGCGCTTTCGCCTCTAGGTCCCATGGGGCAGAACCGGCTAGGAGACTCGCCGCTTCGAAACCTAAACATTTTACGCAAACATAAAAAATGTTTTAAAAAATAAAACTGATTTCAACTTTTAACTAATAAATACCTAATGTATTAAAGTATAGTAAAACCTTCCTGAAAATATGTAGAATACATTAATGAAACAATCATGAAAATTGGTACATTACTTTTTAAGAAACATACGTACATAAGTATCGAATACAGAACCTTTTTTTGAAGTCGGTTTGAAAATAATAAACGATGTGCACACTGCATTCACGCAGTAATTAACCACCTTTCAGGATAATTTTGTAAGGGATAAAGTAAACTACCTTAAATAGATACCTTTGTAGTTCTATTCCGAAAATATTCAATTATAGCTATTAGGAAGTCGACTTAGGAAAAATAATATAGTATTAAAGATATTTCATACATGGTATGGTATGGTATGGTATTACAAGCCGTGGTAACAGGCTGACACAGTCAGCCTGTGACTCAGTCGGCCTGTGACCACGGCCAGTGCAACCTGGTCGAAACGTCAGGCAATTCAGAGGTATGTAATACCTTTTCGTGGTCGCGTTAATTCCCGTTTAAATACGTAATTATATCATGGAACGCGAAAGTTTAAAAGTTAGGATTAAACATATCGGTTTACACTTAAGCTAATATTATCCTAAACGTTTATTTTGTACCGCTTGAAAAACTATTTTGTAAATCATAAAATCATTCCCTGAATACATAAAAGTGTTTTGCTACAGATATTTAAACAGTCACTATCTTCTTGGTACTTGGAACACGTGTAATTGTAATGAGAATCAGCTGCTTAGATGCCACGCGGTCATAAACGTAATGCATAAGGAAAATGAGTCGCAATGTGTTTGGGTACAACTTAACATAATTATAAAGTAACAAGTCGCAGCACTATCGCGAATTTATTAAAAATGTATTATTTGACTTTTAAAAAAATCATATGAGGTCAGATCTCATGAATCAAATTGCATTTTTGGAAATGTAATGTTCATTGAATATGAAAGATTTCGTCGATTAAGTGGGAGAGCCACGCTTCGGCACGTATGGGCCAGCGCGACCGAAATGATAACCGGCCTCATAGCGGCTTTACAGAAAACCGGCCTCAAAGCAACGATTGTGTTGTGTTATGTTACCGAAGACCCTAACCCTTCCCTCTCCCCCTTTCCCTCCTCTCCCCTCCTCTCCCCCTATCCCCTCTTCTCTCTCTCTTCCCCTACCCCTGTCTTAAAGGTTGGCAACGCACTTGTGACCATACCATCAAAAATAGAATGAGAAAGTTAACACATGATACGTAGTAATTACTTAGTAACCTGTGATGATACTAAGAGCGAGTTATAAGAGTGTTACGTGTGAAAAGTTTTATACCTAACACTCTGTCAGCTTACTAGAACTAGCTACTTTATCTCTTAAATAGAAAAAAAACAGCAGATAATATTAATCAGTCAAGGCCGTTGTTTTCATTTTCTCTGTTTCTATCAAAACAGAATGAAACGGCTTATTTTTAAACTTTCGCAACTTGTAAACATCAATCTGTTTCTTCGCGTGTCCCCTGGCACTCAGAGAGACGGATTTTTTACAGATACGGATACGGAGTTTAGCACATGTATTATCGATTGCCCTTATCGGCATCATGCAATTTATTGACATCACTAAAACACTACACAATGAAGATAGAAAAACACTTTCTTGTGTTATTTTTTACTTTATAGTTTGCTATATAAGCACTTATCAGAATCCATCACAATAGCAACAACTATAATAACAATATTATAAACAAGCAATAAATTAATTCAAATGATTTGAAAACATCAGCCAACACCTAATACGTAACTCGACCGTCGCGCGACGCGTAATTTTCAGCATCGCCCGCTTCAGTTCGGTTTCAGCAGCTGACTCGAGCTCACGTCCCTTCACAAATAAATCCTTACGCAACTTTCAGCAAACATAAAACAATAACACTTATTTTTTTTGCAGTGTCTAAAAAAAAGATTTTGCTGCATAATTTGGAAAACGACTTTTTAGAATACTATTTCCGACTTTACAAAATTTGGAAATTTTATTTTAACTTTATTAATTTTTCATTTTAAATTGGTTTATTTAATTCATTTTATCGAGTGTTGTATAAGTGTAGTGTTTTTTTTTTTTAATGATAGTGTCATGGTAATCTGTCAACATAGGTGGACAGTATGGTCAGTGGCCTTCCCTGCCTTCGTGTAGTGGTGCCGATGTGAATTGGACGTTATGTTACTATCATATCCAACGCATAGTAACCATCCTGATGCCTTTTTATGATGACATGGTGAGTCTTTTTTGTTTTCTTTTTTTAACAAAAGATGGATCATTAATACGGTTAAAATAATTATATCAAGTAAAAGCTTACTGTTTCAAAAATTGAGAAATGAAATAATATTTATTTACTATAGGTGTAAATATATTGATGTTATATGACGGTTGATTTGAATATAAGTATCAAGAATGATGACGAATGAATATTATTTTTCGCACAACTTACTCTCACTGAAATCAGCCTCACAATACATTTTTTTTTTTTATTTGAAAACCAGCCACTTACGTAATATCTGTAATTATTTAGTTTAAAGGTGATATTGCAGTATCTTAATGTATTTGCAGTATCACACATTTTCGCTACATTTACAAAAAATATACACACACACTAAAATATGCTAAAATATTGTTTGTGTTTGTATGGAATTAAGATATATAAATATTTTTTGGCTAACTGTTAGTATGTACAGTTTGTTATTAATTATACCACGAAAACTTAATTAAAGCCGGCTGTTAACAGCCAGCGATTTAAAACTTGCCCTGCTTTTATTAATATCGACGGTTTTCCTATAGTTAACGGTAAGCCCATTATCCATTCTTTTCAAAGTCCTTTATTAAAGCCAACTTGATTAATAGGGAATATGAATTTTAGCGTGCGGTTTGATTAAGAATACTTAATTAAGGTTTGACGGCAATGTTTATGTTTAAAAGTTTCATGTTTAACAACAGATTTAATAACCTTGTATTAAATATTAAGAGGTTCAAGGAGTATTAAGAGAATAATTAACTTTTAAAAAAGTGTCACTGACTTCAATTCATGATAAATTGTAAAAAGCTGTATTTTAACCGTGCCTGGCGTCAATATGTTGACATGTCTAAAATTGATATTTGTCAGGGTGGCCATTTTTAAGTTTTGACGGTTATAGGTATTTATATGTTGAAATTTCTAATAAAGAATATTATTTTAACTTGATGTAAGAAAATATCAATGTTCATTCACAAAATCATGTGAATCGTTAATTTGACATGAGGTTTTTTTAAGTTAGACATGTTAAAATGCGAGATGTCAACATGTTTCTAAAGTCGATTACTCCAAAATGTATCTTTTTTTGAAACTGTAAATGTTTTTCATTTAAAATCCTAATGCATAGGAAGTATTACACCAATAAAAAAAAACATGCAAGCCGACATGTCAATGTGTTCACGCCAGCCACGGTAATTTCATCCCTTAATTTTCCTCCCTTAGCGGTGGAAAATTTTCTTCAAATTTAAATGGAACCAACCTTGAGTACAACCAATTCAATTAAAAAAAGGATTTTTGGAATCGGTTCAGAAATGGCGAAGACATCGCTTAAAACACACAAATAAAATCAGTCGAATTGAGAACGTCCATCTTTTTGAAGTCGGTTTTAAAGTCTGCTAGTCACGTGATACTTACCCATTGTGTGGCCGTTTCCTCGGCGTTGAGACATCCTCTGCATAGAGGACTGTCTGTCACACTAATGGTGAATAGATGCCGGTTTAGGGCTAAGTGGTCCGTAATGGTTCCTTTAATTCTGATGTCGAGTAGGTTGACACTGAGCAGTCTGCAAGTTAGTGAGACCTCCGGCAACACCAGTTTAGACTGCCTACAGCCCGGAGTGTCGGCCCAACCGTCGACCAATTAAGGGATGAAGAATTCACCTAATTTATCGTGATTTAGTTAAGTTAAGTTAATTATTATTTCAATAGGTTGAAACCACGTTTTTCTTCATACGAGGCAAGGCTCCAATCCGAGAAGACATTGCTATCCACAAAATGTACGTCTATTTTATTTAATGGGAAACTTAAATATACTTACTATTAAACTGTTCTAATCCTTAAAAACAATGTATTTATTAAATTCCCTTAGCATCATCCTTTGGACTGGAATTACTTAGATACAGGTATTCAAATAAGAATTTGCATTTACATGAAATACTTTGCTCGCAGCGCAATATGTAGAGCCTTTTTCAATAAAGCCAGATAGTAAAACCTCAGGACGGAGACAGTTTTCCAAGGGCAGGTAAGGGTTCACGACTCGGAGCTCTGATGACATAATAATAATAACGGACGAAGTTGTTATGACGAATAACTATCGGAGATATATCCTGAAGGACAGTACAATCGACATTTGTCGGGCGTATCATCGTCCCGGAGAAACCCTCAGGCATATAATTTCTGGTTATTCTCGTCTTGCCAACGGCGAGTACTTGCATAGATATAACCAAGTGGCCAGGATAGTCCATCAGCAACTTGATCTTAAATATAACCTTGTGACTGTCGAGTTATCATACTACAGGTATGTACCCGACCAGTTCTCGAAAATGGTCGTGCAACATTGTACTGGGATCGATGTTGCCAATAAGCCTGATATAATGGTGATAGACCGATTAGAGCGCCGAGCAATGATTATTGACTAATTGGCAATAAACTGTTGGCAGAAATTTTCTATGATTTTCTACTCAGAATGATGGTCTGAATACACTATTTCAGGATTCAGTACGGTGTCTCTTACACCCTGTATATACATAATTATATTTTATGGTATATAATTGAGCAGACGGGTCTCCTGATGGTAAGTATCGTCGCCCATGTACACCTGCAACTCAAGAGTCACAAGTGCGGTGCCAGCGTTTGACAGTGGTGACAATGGTGGCAGTACGTTCTTTTCTTGGAGGTTTAAAGGCCATATCGATGTTAGTCCGGACATACCGCAGGCGACCATTTGTTTCACTGATTGCTTGTGCGAGGCAAAAAGATTCTGCACCGCACATTGGTGGAGTGCCAATTATCTAAATAATGGGGATATTCGATATTTTTTAATTTTGTAATGCCGAGAATATTTCCTACTCCAGAAAAACTACCTAACCCAATTTTTGTAACAAAAAATGAGTTATAAAACTAAAACCCGACTATGGATAAAAATGTCCTCTAAAAAGTGCGAAACAAGAAAATCATGCTTGACTGAAATTCAAATTCTACTCAACCTTAATACTAAACATTATTCCATTGGGTTTGTCATGAAGACCTTGAATTCATAAAAGTCATATAATCATTTACACTATTATATCAAAGTAGTGGTATAATAAAGAAATGCTAGAAAGAGTTTTTATTGCGACGGGTAGTAAAAATTTTTATGACATTTGATTTATTGCTGATAAATCAAGCGGTACAAAATTATTTTACCACCGAATTTGGTTATTATGAAATGATTAAAAATAAACCGGCCAAGTGCGAGTCGGACTCGCGCATGAAGGGTTTCGCACCATCGTACAAGATTTAATACTATAAGCCAAAATACGTCTCTAGTAGGGGAGCCCCCTTATTTTTTTTATTTTTTTATTTTTATTATTTGTTGTTATAGCGGCAACAGACATACACATTCTGTGAAAATTTCAACTATCTACCTATTACGGATCCTGAGATATAGTCTGGTGATAGACGGACAGACAGATGAACGCACAGCGGAGTCTTTGTAATAGGGTCCTTTTTACCCTTTGGGTACGGAACCCTAAAAAATAAATAAAAACGAATAAAAGAAAATAAGATAGTTTGTATGCGACTTACTTACTTATTTATAGTTTTATTGGTTTGTATTTTGAAGTGAAACTTCTTTAGAATCATAGTGATTTGAAATTCGATGAAAGAAAAAACTCACACTAAAAAGAGACAAACATTCATAAATAGGATTAAGCCTGCGAGAGAATGAGATAGAATACAAGTAAACAGTGTTTCCTATAATCTTTGTCTTTGCGCCTGCGTACTGCGTATGTAATGCGTCAATGTCAACGTGGTCTCATTTTTGTACATTTGCGTATCAAAATTCGTTGGTTAATTAATTTAAGTTAACTATTTAACACATCTGTGTTAATTTTAATTAAACTTTTAGATAAATTATCTAAAATTAAATTTTTTAACATTAGTAAATTATTTGTGTTGATTTTACTTTTCATTTCTCATTCTCTCGTAGGCTACTTTTCTGAAGTTTCACTTCTGCCGTGTGTGAATTGCACACACACACTTTTTTTATTTAATGGATATTGTTTTGTTATCGCAACAATTGTGTTAGCAACTATCTCACCACTATTGCTATAAACTATCAACATCACTAAATAACAGGAAACTAAATACGAGTTTTTGATGTGGCGACAACATCAGTAAATGAATAAGGTTATATTACCATTACGTAAAAAGATAAACGAATAGAAAAGATGGCTACTTAAACAAGACATTTAAATAAATGGTAACTCTCACACCTAGTTAATAAAGTTCAATATCGATTGCTCTTAGTAGTTAGTAGATAAATATATGAGTACCTGGAGACTGTAAGCGCAGTCTCATATGGTGGTGGATTAGACCTGCGAGAACGTTTTTTACAGAAATGCCATCGAACGCTAACACGCTGTCGAAATCTTTAAGCATTTATTCTATTTTGATTCTTTTTACCCACAAATTTTCAGTGTAAAGCATTTAAAAAAAAAGACTACTTTTCTTTTTTATAAACCCTTGAGGAAACTCCTTCATGCATTGTTAAAAATAAAATAATCCGTAAAGTTTAGTTGGCTCCCCTTCTAGACGCCGTGCCGCTGCCGTCCGTCGTGACGATATTATATAAAATCCGTTGTAACTCAGTCGAAAATTTGGGCACCAAGACGGTCTGACGCCAAAAGTTTTGTTGAAAGCAGCGGCCAATCGACGCCTCCGCAAGTTCTTATTTTGATCTTGAAACTTACTTTTCATTTTATATTTAAATATGTTTTTTTTTAATTTTAGCTTCATTCATTCAATGATGAAAACATGTAATAAAATTATTAGATTTTAGTTTAATATAAGATATAACGTTTTGTATCATATTTCCACCACATACTTTATTTTTGATTTATGATGCAGTCTGAATACTGAATGCTTTTATACTGCATTTTACATTTTTATTTAAAATGTTTTATCAGGTTTTGCTTTCATCAGTATTTGCATTTTTAATAACAATATTATTCCTTGCTCTTTTCTCTCGTGTTCTACCTTCAGTTAGCCAAGCATTCAGTGGCAATCTGAAAATTGTTGTTTATAAGTATAGTATTGTGTCACTTTTAATTAAGTAACGTATCTAAATAATGCAATCTTGTCCAGTTTGTATAAAATGTCAAGTAACTGACACATAAGACAAGACTAGATAAGAGTGATAAAGAGGTCAGGGTGATGAAAATAAAGTGTATTTTGTTGAAGCACACTTATCAGAATTACAAAAATAATACAGTCTCATGAAGAAAATAATAACAGTATTTATATGATATAGCTGATAAAACAAAATGGGTGAAGACACTGTCTCCTGTAACACAGGTTATCACCTACCGCAGGAGACAAGGTTCCAATGTATTGTAACAATGGCTATGTAAAAATTAAATAAAAAAAAAAAAATTATGATAAAAAATATTTTGAAAATTGTCAATTCGAAGCATATCTTTAGTCTTCACAGTCTTTTGTAACAAATTGGTGTTTTTACTATAATTACCAACTTATTCAGAATTAAAATTTAATTCTGTTAATATTCAAAAAAATGTGTGTCAGTGCAAAAATGTTAGTTGTTTAAAAAGTTTAGCGAAAGCAAGTTGCTAATACCTAAAAATTTAGACATTTAGTAAATGGTTATTAACTGTGTAAAAGATGGCGTGCATTTTTTTTTGTTTCATGTACGTAAGGATTTAGTTGACTAAGTGTTCAATTGTCATAAGATATAGTTTATTTTGACAGTTTCATGACCGGCCACGCACCTCTACAAGTGTTTCTATAATGTGCAAAATAAACACAATATTTACGTATTAAACTTGATGAACTTTTTAGCCTAATTTTTATCAAATTCACAGAGTGTCACACAACAGAGTTGTTACTAATTCACTCCAGTTTTTCTTAAAAATTTAGTTTTAAAGAAACGATTAGAAATATCACTACAATAATTATAGTTTAGTAAAATAAATAAAAAACACATTTTAATGGCGAACCGAATTAAAAAGTAAAAAGGAATTCCATTATTCACCTTCTGGCTTCATCATCAGGTCAGCTTCAGGATGCCAAAATATAGCATTGTCATCCAAACTACATAAATCTACATACTAATTTTCATTTCGATTGTAGTATCGTCGTAGAAATAGATTAAAGTTTACTTAAGATGTGTTTACATAGTTACTTACGTGTTTTATTAGTTAAGTGATGTTAATAAGAGCTTCTTAAAAATCGAGATACACATTATTTTTTATGTTTGAATTTTATAAAACTTGAAACGACTTTTTGGGATAGGCTAAGGACATTTTCGCCTTTAAATTTTTCGACGCTGCTGCCTAAGTGCCCTCGGTGGAGATTTGCCACAAGACTTAGGATAGATAAAACGAAATATATGGAGTATAGTTTCACGAGAATAAAGTATAAAGCATACACGATTTATTTTACTTAGTACATTTTGAGTATACCTACATAGGTACGTATTTACAGTTTGGAAAGTTTGTAATTTAATATAGTGTTGGGATGAAATTTGACACACATTGGTTGCAGAGACCAAATGGCCTACCCGGATTTAACCAGAATTAAATCGTAGAATTTTGAAATTAATTATTTAATCGATCGACTTTTCTCTTCATCACACCAATGCACATGGAGACACAGAGAAGTCCATGTGTAGCATAGCAGGAATGCAGTATCTTCGGCTAGCGAAGAGAAGAAGAGTAAAGACACGTGTCTTAATATCGCTTCATATTCAGAGACGTGTTTCGGTGTCTCTCTTTATCTCAATTCATTTAGGGTTTTAAATGGGGTGTTAACAATGTTGGAATTGACAGAGTGAGAGTGAAGAGACACATAGTTTTACTCTTGAATTTAATCTCATCCATAATTCAATATCTGTGTAATTCATTTCAGAAAATCTAAATTGAAATGTTATCTTCGTTGTTAATCCTTCAGTATATCAGTATCATAACATGTTTTCGGAAGTGCTGGAATTGCATTTAGAAACAGGATGTAGGTATTCACACCCCTAGTCAAGTTAAATGCAATATATCTTTGCCAGACAATCAGTATTGACTCGTTTCCTTCGGCAAAAACATCCTTGTGATGACACACTTAGATTTATTATTCTTGTTTGTGTAACCGAAAACAAACTTTTCCAAAAAATATAGAAATATTTGATGCTATGTTTTTTGTCACGCCTTAAAGTAGATTTTATCAAGCGTTTAAAAATATTTTTCTGTCCTACAGACCGGACATAATACTTTTTTCCTGAATAAAAGATGTAAAATTTTCTGTACACCTAGCAACGTGTTTGCAAAATTTCATGCCGATCAGTCGAGTAGTTAACACGTGAATGCTTAAAGGGCCCAGTTGAAAACCAGCGTCAGGCACCCACCAGTGCCCGGCACAAAGCTGAACTGGGCTCCCATTTAGGTGCGACCGCGAGATGACTACTTCTCGTCTTGTAAACTTAAGCTAGGTACATCTCCTAAAAATCAGCTATATGTTTAGAATTTGATAACTGTTTCACTCTGTTAGCGCCTTGTACTAGTTGTACCAGAATAAACGTATTTTCTTCTTCTTCTTCTTCTAACAAACAAACGCACATACAGCTACGTTGACGAACAAGTACTCAACCAGTTTATGGTAAGGTGGTGGTGTTTTTTATTATGTTTTTATCCACTACATTTGTAAGGTTCTTAAAGATGTAAATGAGTTTACGAATCCTTAACGAAAAGAGAATTAAATGTGGCTTCTTATCAATGACGACCCCAAGGTATTTGGTATCATTTTTAATTTGCAGTCTGGGGCAAGCGCATATGGTATCAAAATTGTTTTGACAAGTGTGGGCTTTGTTATACTAAGGTAATTTAAGGCAATTCTTAGAACTTAGAACACCATGGGTATTTACATATTTAACAAGTGGAACTACTACTAGGTATGATATATTCACTTGGATTTTTTTTAATTATTGACATACAATAATAATAATAATAATAGTTGAGTAAACTTAAAAAAATGCTTTAACGGCAAAAGGAATTAAAATTCTGGCTTCATTATAAGACCATCGTTACCAAGCTCGACTGAGGGACTCGTCAAAACGAATCATATGAGCGAAAACTCGAGTGGATTACTACTAGCCACTGAAGAGTTCCACCATCCACCTACTGGCTTCATCATCAGATCTGCTTCTAAATGCTAAATTATGTACATACAAAGTAACATTTTGATATGACAATTAGAAGTAGGTTAGTTAGTTACAAGTGAAGTCAATAAAAAGTGATTTTATTGTATTGTATCAAAGTACAAAATACCTAGTACATAATATTAGATCTCAAGATAACAGGTATCAAATATTTAACAGTTATTGACATTGGATTAACGAGACATCTAACAAGATGATTGAAGGTGTAAGTAATATTTCTGCTATCTTTGCAATTGTAGTTATATCATGTTGTTTTCTGATAGTTGATTACGTCTCATATTTATCTTGTAGGTGGACAGTAAATCGTGTAATATCAATAGGTATATATTATTATATATTCGTGTAAAAGGCTTGATTTAAAATCTATTTTTTTAAGAATCGGTTTTATTTTTAGGGCTCTTTTTCATATATACAGAATATCATATTAAACACAAGCAAGGTAGCCTAAAACCTTCTCAGGTAACCTTGACTAGGAAGACAAACAATATTATGAAATGAAATACATTTTTAGTACCTAGATGAAAGAACTGAATTTAAAAAAATCGTACTTAAAATCAAAACTTAAAACATATAAATCTAAATACATATATATTATTATGTACGTGGTACAACTGGATTACTACTTTCTAAAGTCTCACCGAATTAAAGGAATCTAAATCTTGTCACCAGAAACTTTCATTACCAATTTTTCTCTTAATTTATAGGAGACCACGCCAGAGCCAGCGGCACGCGGAAACTGTCATCATAATTTACCGCTGAACATAATAAAAAATATTTTCTTTCCAATTGAGTTTTTGGAAGTTCGTCATTATTCCAAATGAGAAGGCATAAGTCATTTTAGAATAGTTATGTTCTAAGAGATCTTTACTCAAAAACGTGAGAAACAGATTCGTACTCCTTATCCACGCTCGTTGAGCTGCGGGTTGTGTATCTCTACAAACAAAACAAATAGCACGAAGGTCACATCTGGAGATGGCATATTTGTATAATGTTTCATGCCTCTCTATTAATTAATAATTAAACGTTGATTAAGGCTAGTAGAATAACATCCTCACAGATACAGGCAATGATACTAGCATCTTTTATATCAAGAATCCCGGAAAATCTGAAAAACAGAAGCAGACCAAAGATTTAACTCACGATATTATTTATTTGTGTAATAATTCAAAATTATCACTACTAGCACAGAAACAAATTACGAGTATATAATTATATTATGGAGACAGTCAGTGTCCAGACCGTTTAAAGAATGCTCAATATGAATAGTCGAAATAATAAAAACGAATGAAATAAGCAAATTGACCGTGTTCCGACCGACTTCAAAATGGCCGAAATATTTTTACTTTTAGTTTTTATTGCTATAAAAATATAACTATACATTTATTTGATATGTACTTTATTGTATTTTAATTGTGAAATATAATATAATTTGATATTATATTATATTTTTGCTAGATATAGGTTAGGGTAGAACTGCGACCACAACAGACGAGCTGAGCGAGCGAAGCGAGCGTGCCGCGGTAGCCAGTAGTGAGTGCCAGAACCGCATTTTATCTATTTTTAAAGCGTATATATTTTTTTTTATTTAACTATTAATCAAATAGTATCAGTATTTGTATGAAATTAGTACTTGCCTAATGATCTATCCCATTTTGTAAAATCACAAATTTGACAAACGAACTACTTGGTCAAATGAATATTTTTGGAATGATATTTTAACATTTGAAATATTTGTAAAGTAAAACATTTGCGAAATCTGTATTTTCTCAAATTATTACTTATAAAGTAATGTGTTTGCGAAATGAGATGTTTGTCAAATGATTATTTTTTATAAAGTTATAATGTTTTATTGTCAAACATTAGTGACCGGTTTTTTACATACATCAACTTTAAAACCACATCAACTGTATTCTAAACCTTTTTCGGTATGTTCTTGGTCTTAGCGCCCTGCCTAATGTACCTCATGTACCTTAATTACCAACTTGCCCAACATTTACGCAGTAATATTCATAATAGTCAGACAATGTTATAAATAACGAGGTTTGTATAATATTTCATCACACAGACCGATTTGACATTTCATTATTCGTATTTCATGTTTAATCACTTGGTCCATAACATAATATATTATCAAACTCCGACAATGTACATGGAATAATACCCATAGTATAAAAATACCGTTAAAGCTCCTCAGCACTGCTACTAATGGTGGTCAATTCTGGAGGTCACTACGTGAATTTGAAATTTCAAGCAATTTTTTTACGAACGAACATTTTCATAGTATCTACTATTTTTGAGTTATGAAACATCCATTGGTAAATAATTACCTATGTACATATACGAGAATTAACGCGATCACGAAATTATATCATGGAACTCGAAAGTTTAGAAACATCGGTAAATAGTAATTAAGAGTAACAACCCACCACTCACTCTCAATAAACCGCCGATGTTAAGCGCAGCCAAGAATAAACTTAAAAATCCGTAATTAAAGAAGTAATACTTCCCTCTATATAAAATGCGCATTAAGACATTAGGCGTACCTTAAATACTCAGTAAGCAGATATGTGTCGCTTTTCTTCACCTTTTCTATGGCAATTCGTTTAGGTTTATCCATCAAGAGTGCCATCCGGGGTTGTCCGCCTCAATTATTATTTAACGATGAATTTCTGCGATGTGATTATATCTTGCTAATGGCTTATGCGTTCATGAAGATTTATGCCCGGTTCCTATAATCAAGAAACGATTAGTTTTGATTACGGACGGTAAAATCAATTCACTAACCCTCGCGAACAGAACATTTTTTTGAATGAAAGGTACCTTATATCCTTTTCTGTAAACCTGACAACGTGACCGGTTGAAAGCGTAACAAATTGGCATTTATAACATAAATTTGAATTTTGATAATACACACAACAAGAAAACAACACACGTATCCTATTCATCACCGGTTATAAACTTCACTGCTAAAGTTAAAGTTTCAAGCATTATAAAGCCGAAGTTTCTAAATCCTTTGAGGAGAATCTTACCTTACATTGTTGAAGATATAGATCCAATGCAAATAAGATTCCGATATCTAGAACGGGGTTAAGGCGTGGAATGCAATGGTTCATGCAATATTAGTGCTTTAAGATAAGTGAATTATTATCATGAGTCGATCCCTGGATCCCTGAGCACCGGTAAGTTGGTCCCTGCACCAGATGCCAATATTTTATTTGTCTTGAAACATTCACACACTTTGTGCGACTCTGATTCCTAACACTATTTTATGGATACTTAGTTGGAAATTATGTAAATTTAGAAGGTAATATATGCGTCCTCTAAGTTCTCCATCATTTAGTCCAAGTCAATAACAAACTTAGCAACTTAGTGATACAGAGTCTAAACACCAAACATTATGATTTTTTTTAAATAACAAAAGTTAGACCGGTTTTATGATTTTTATTATAGGTACAATAAATGAAAAGAATACCTGATTAGGTATTCCTTTTTCACAAAATGAAAAATGTTGGTGATCCCTATTTTAACTGAATCAAAACTTTGAAATAATCGTTTTACCATATATATTCCTATTTAACAATAGAAACCTCTGCTACCAATGTTCGCGGTAATGATGGATACTTACGTCTCAGTGCTTAAAGGTATAATACCTTGCTGTTAATTACTCGCTTCAACGTATATAGATGCTGTCAAGTAATACACCAGACCTGCACATTATCACGTTTCTGCGCCACGGCATGTAAATCAAGCTTGAGGTTTACTCGCGATTTTCCGATACTCATTAATCTCTGTCCTTTAAAAATGAACCCTCAGATCGTTTCTAAACGAACATCGAATACTGTATTTATAAAGACTTTATTGGTAAAAAGCAGGTTATTTACGTATAGCTCAATATGTACAGGAATATGATTTTTTATGTAGTAAATTTCTTTTTCTATTTCATAGAAATCAAATCAAGTAACTTATTTCTGAATAATTACATTTGAATATAGAATGAAAACATTATGAGTGTGCGAAAGGAAGAGGATAGAACTACCGAAGAAGAGATGAATGGAATGTATGAAAGAGGGTATGGCTAGAAACAGAGTAGTAGTAGTAAGTAAACAGAAAAATAAAGAACTAAATTATTACGACTGCGAGAAGATTACGAGAAGTAGAATTTCCGGGGTTTTCTGAATTAGGTACTATCTTAGTCGTATTTTAATCTGATGAGATAAATGGGCTTTTCCAAAATATCTAGATACCTGGTTCAAGGTATTTACGTTCGTAATTTGTCAAAGATGACATTAAAATACTTTTTCCAAAAGTATTTATCGGTGCATTATTCTCGAATTTATAATCTAATCCAAATGTTTAGATAAAAAAATAGGCAGTCATGGGACTACTGACAGAAGTGATAACTTAAACGAAACGACGAACTTAAAACGTCGCATAAGCAGGTTGGTGACATTAAATAATAAGGAGCTGACAGAACTTAATGTTTAGATTAGCGTCCTCTAGTGGATCTATTTATGTATTATTAGCGTAACGGTCAAGAGTTCAGTGCTTTTTTTCCATAGCAAAAGTGCACAAACGTGCACAGACCAAACGCCATTGTTTAAATATTTAAGCAAAAAATTAGCAAGCTTAAGTGGCAATGGGCTGGCCACATTGCCCACAAAACCGAAAACCGGTGGGGTAGACGAGTTATGGAGTGGAGACTAGGAAAACGTAGTGTAGGACAGCCTGCGGTCAGGTTGAGTGAAGGTCTGCACATAAAGGCGGGGAAAACTGGACGAGGAGACCTGATGATCGAGTTAAGAGGCGTTCATTGGAAGAGGCCTATGTCCAGCAGTGGGCGATAAAGGTCTAATGATGATGATAATGAATCACTGCAGTTTCTAGATACTTTTATTAAAACTAAACCTTGTATGGGTGAATTTTTGATACAGTTCCATTATCTCGAATATCTTACGTCCACTCCTTGAGAGAGGCCTTATCAAAGTCTAGCAATAAACTGTCTTGCGCCGCTTCCACAAACAAAAGTTATTATCTAAGTTTATTACAGAAAGGACACTAGATAACATTTATACAGAACGTGGTTCATATTTTTAAAACAAAGTCAACTCGTGTAGTATTTACTTCAAATTAATATTTGGGTACGTATTTTATTTTTAAACTCAGTTATTAAGGAAATTTAAAGATCAATAATTAATTGAAGGAAATAAACAGAATACTTCATATTGATGACATTTTTATACTTACCAGAGTTTAAGATAATATGTAAATATACACTAAATTTATAAAGAAGTAAAGTTCTTAAGTTTTGATGTATGTTAGAGAGTATTCTCTGAAATAACTAATCCGATCGTGAAAATTCTTGAAATGTATGTGTAAATGTATCTACATGTGGCTGTATTTTATCCCAACAAAATTACTGTCAGAAATCACAAAAACACACAAACAACACAAAAAACAACATTTGTTTTATAAAAGACAATAATCTGAGATTCCTAAAAGAAACAAATTTATTGTAGAAATAATCTTCATCATATTTCACATTACCAAAATGTCACTTTGTGACAAGGGACTAACGTAGTGAGAACTCTTTCGCTTTGTTTCTTATTTCTGTTGGGATTGAGGGGCAAAGGAAATGTCCTGTGGTTTTAATATCTTGACATTATATGTATGTACAGTCAGTTCAATGTAGCTGGAAACTATACACAATAGATGTACTACAAGTAACATAGGCTAGGTATTCTTTACTCTTTCTTTCATTCTTTGTTTTGTATCTCATTCGTCTAAAAAAAGAATTGCGTTCTTCTTAGAATAGAAAACAAGTGTCCATTTTGAAAAATTGATGTCACCTAGTCAACTGCCATTTAAACAGACGATGTTGACTGTAACAAATTTAGTAATAGTAACATCAAAATTTCAGGTTACTACTAATAAATTTGTTATAGTAAAGAACATTTAATGTTCTTTAAAGCTAATCTGAACATATATATTTTTAACGAGGATCTGTTGGTAGTGACTCGAAGAAACCATTGTACTTATACACGTATGAATAGTCTCTGGAATCTTATTACACCTACTATAAACATATTATTGGTATTTTTAGGGTTGCGTTTCTCAAAAGGAAAAAGGAACCCTTATAGAATCACTTTGTTGTTCGTCTGTGTGTCTGAAATAAATCTGTAAACAAATAAATCTTCTAAATCAACGAAATCAAAAGATACGGCCATTAAAGCTTAGATTTTAACAACTTTGAACATTTCCCAGGTAAATCAACACCTATAGGGTATTTACCCATTGACTTAGAAGTATGAAGTTTGATAAGAAGCAAGTTCTGATAGCACAAGTAAGGGAAAAAATCCGAAAGTCGTTAAAACGTTTTAATATCACATAAAAAATAGATGTAATTTATGATTACAAATTTATATTTTGCGGTTGGAAAGTTGACTTTGTCGTAAATCAATGAATGGGAGAGTAATGTATTTTATCTTTCGGAAAAGACATGCAAAAATTTTCGGTCATTGATTCCTGAGATGGTCGTACTATCTACATACAAGTTTGTTTGCTTAAGGAACCCTCGGTGCGCTAGTCAGACTCGCACTTGTCCGGTTTTTTATTGTAAATACAGATAGACATTACAGACAGACAGATACACAAACGGACAACAAAGTGATCCTATAAGTGCCTTTTTTTCCTTTCCTTTTCCTAGAGGGAACGGAACCCTAAGGATGAGGGTATATTATAACAGAGATAGTAATCATTAATATTAACGACGAAAAATGGGATTACTTATAATACGGCTAATATCAATGCAACTTCAACTTAATATGTTTATATTAAATAACTGGAAAAAGGATAAAATTCAACTCTTACTCAAGAATAGTCTACATCTCTCCGATTTACCTTCAATTCTCGGCAAGCGAGATGTGAAAATTCCCGTTTCAGAATTTTATTGGTAGTCGACATATTTTAAAATATTTTTCAATAGAAGCGGAATGTATGATATACTAGCAGCGTCCTGTGGTTTCACCCGCGTAAGTCCCGATTCCGTGGGAATATTGGGATAAAAAGTAGCCTATGCGTTAATCCAGCTTGCTATGTAGATATACATAGCAAGTTTCATCGAAATCGGTTCAGTGGTTTTTGCGCGAAAGAGTAACAAACATCCATCCACCCATCCATCCAAACTTTCACATTTATAATATTCAATAGTGACAAACTTGAATTATTGTTTCTTAAATTCGTACTCTGTTCAGACCTAAATACCAGAACATTTGATTTAAGCTATCATAAAGGAGAGTTTTACGTTGCAGAGTGTTACCAGGTTTGTTGTTTCTTGCAGAAGATGTAAATCAAGTTCAAGTTACTAGAAAAGATTTCCGTTCCATATTTGTACTGCATTATATGACGATCCTTCCCATGCAAAGCGGTTTGGGCTTATTCAATAAACATTTCCATTTTAATTCCGTCATCAACTACATCAATAATGTATAATATTTAATGTTGGCAACCGGTGTTATATTAGAGTACAATTGAAGGGGCTGCTAAGTCGAACTAATAAATAATAATTAGATAAATAGATAGCACTTTATTTGTATATCATCAATATAATTGAATTAGGTATTGATAATGCTCGCAGATTTGTCGATCACAAAATGTTCAAAGGGCGGCCTTATTACTAAATGTAACCTCTTCCAGGTGACCTTGGAATGGATTAAATTTCAGAATGATTTAAAGAGAGTGGCGTAGTTTATGGTGGTTGAGTTAGATGGTACTCATGAATTATTTGGTGGTTGTAGTGCCCATATTAAGAATCATTGACAATTTATTTTACACATTTTCTGAATTACCCCGGAGTCGTATACAATTCCTAGGTTTTATACACTTCTGGTAATATGTATACTTATCATGAGTGGTACACAAAAACTTCTGTTTAAAGTTCACTAATTGCTTTGTGGCAAATTGCCAAACCGGGTTTAACTTCAATAGGCCTTGCATTCACGGCAGTTTTAATCTGTTATTTTGAGGTTGTAACGTTAATAAATATAAATATTTTTTTAAGTAAATGAAGGTTTTGGTTTCAATGTTTCAGAAATATACTGATTAAATTAACTAAACCAATTAAAGGTATTTTTTAATTATTAGAAGTAGTAGTCAGTCAAAATCAGTTAGTCGTGAAGCGTGATCATGTCTCTGAATTCCGAAAAAAGCTCAATTGGTTATCTATTCTCCTTCGCCGGAACGCTCATATTCTCTCTCTACTATACAGTATACTGTTTAACCCTCATACACCTTCCTATTTAAAAGTTCGATTTGAGTTCCTTTACGATACTCATACGAAGTTCTTACGATCATCAGAAAATTTGATATTGAAAGTGCCGGCGCATTCAACAACTTTCTTTGATAAATCATTTATGGTTCTGGCCGTTCGTTTGTGGAATGAACTACCGGCACAAATTCGGCAAGCTGAAACGCTTACAGCCTTTAAAAATTTGGTCAAGCAACATTATCTGTCACTATGATACTATTATTCTATTCTTGACCATAACTAAGATCTAAATTGCTGTCTATAATACTACCTTATCTCCACTAAGTAACTGTATATGTGTATGAATGTGTATGTATTTAAGTACTTGTCAATATTTCGAATAGTATGCCATCAACTACTATGTTTTATTAAATAATTTTGATATTATCTTCATCCTAAGGTTGTCTAGTAGAGATCGCTTTTAGCGATAAGACCGCCCATTGTACTCTGGTTTGTAAGATAATACTTTTTCAACTGTATTTTATTAATGGTGTACAATAAAGAATATTCTATCTATCTATCTATCTTGTTGCCTGTTCCAATATGCAGATCCTATGGAGAAGAATAGGTTAGAAACTCCACGGACACTCTTTTTAAACATGTTTTTCCGGTTACATTTCTTATTAGTGAAAATTAAATTTTAAGAATATTAATATAAAATAGATAACTACACTGAAAAGTGACATAGGGAGTAGGCTTCCGAATACTTAAACCACCATCTGTGCACTTAGTCTGTGCAAAATACATGCACTATTTGCTATTTTGTAATATTTTATAGAATAAGACACGTAAATTTTTAATAAGTTCATTTTTTAATACAAACTTCTGTTATATACATACGATTGTACTCACGTCTATTTTGGGGATTCCTGAATACTTTCAGGCCCGACAAGGGCCCTTTATCAAAGGTAAAGCGATCTGGCGCGTCGGTGACCCGTGCGTTCCTCAACAAATATGATTTGTTAGTTAGTATATATTACATCTTCAATAAATATGATTTATTAGTTACCTACTACCACTATGTGTTAGTTAAAGTCACATACGACCAATTTTCTCTAGTAGATGTTGCTGACAAATATATTTTCTAAGCGCTGACAAAAATATTTTGTAAGCACTGTAATTTGTCAGCGCGAATTTAAACTTTAAGACTAAGTTGTGAGGTGTGGTTTTCAAAACTATTCTAGTTTTCGCAACATAACGCTATTTGCAACATTTGTATGAATAATAAAGAGGTGGAATAAGGTTCTCGGTGAGAAAGGTATTTGGTTCGCGAAATGAACACTAGTCTTAAGATTAGAAAAAGTAAATTTGATCTCATGAATGAGAGGAAAATGGTAGCTGTTTTCCTTTTGGTGAGATAACTTCAATATCATTTACGGAGCGTTCACATTATCCGAGCTGGGCAAACAACTAAAACTGTTATTGGTAGAATAATGTTTATTGTGCTTATCGGATAATCCTTGTAAATAAGTTTAAGGGTCTTAGAGACACAGATCCACTCAAAAAACGTCGCTGAGTGATGTCTTGTCAAGACCTTAGTTTTATTATTGTGAATGGAAACAGAATAAATGGGCATTCCGTCTGTAAGGATATTCATTAGTATTAGTGCAAAAAGTTGGCACAGTGTCATATATATCGAACTTCTTAATGAACTACGGCAAAATACACACAGACGAAACGATGTACACACACATTTACATGTAAACACACAGACACGCGGGTAAACTTATAAACACACACAATTAAATAGTCACTTTTATAATAAACTACTCCCTCTCTAGAGGCACCTTTCCATCGACATGGAAAGAAGCCCAAATAATTCCTTTACCCAAAAAAATCCAATCCACGAAGGATTGGATTTTTCTGATTATAGACCGATATCAATTATACCGTTCCTATCCAAAGTCGTGGAGTGTCTTGTTCATACCCAGCTTCATTCTTTCCTGTGCAAACACGACCTTCTTAATTCATATCAATCTGGTTTTCGACCTGGCCATAGTACAGTAGTTGCGCATACGTTCAGCGAACGCCTACGTTGGACAAACGCTAGTGTGAAGGGGCCCTAAGTCGTAATATCATTCTCTTTACCTATACAATTAAATAATAAATATACTTTATTTATTATTTCATTGTTCCCGTTCTAAATATATTTGGTACGCCACCAGCTACCGATTATTTTCCTCTGTTGTTTCCATACAAAGGTTGTCTCGAAGACATCGCTTTTAGCGATAAGACCACCCATTGTACTTGCCGCTTAGTATAAACTGGTACTATGTTTAATTTCTGTCTAACTGTGGTGTACAATAAAGAATTTTCTATCTATATATCTTGAGTATATATTTCCGAGTATTCTTCGTATAATTATGTGTTTTGTTTGCCCTCAACACAAACAAATGAAAGTAATCTTAGGTCAGAGTGAAGTGCCGTGTTGGGATAAGGATGCTTCATTAGGGTAAGAAAGTGAATAGAGTTAAGACTACTTATGTACGACTAAGCATGTGGAAATTTTGTCTTCCTTTTTTCTAGAGAATCTTATATCTTTTGTTGGACACCAGAAAGAAATACCTATATATATTTGTAAATTATATAGGTACACATACTACTTACAGAGTATGAGACTTCTTCGTTAATCGCGACCCAGAATATGCTCGATTCCAAATCTTATTAATTAAATATGAAAGTAAACCTTTATCACGTTGATTGTAGCCAGCGGTATTTCCGAACTAACACGACTTTCACACCTTCAAGAAAACAGCGTACTCCCACCTCAAAGGCCGGCAACGCACTTGTGACTCTTGAATTGCAGATGTCAATGGGTAGCGGTAATCATTACCCATCAAGTGATGCGTCGCTTCTTTTGTTTCCTATACCATAAAAAACAAAGTTAGTATTTATTGGAACAAGTGTAGTCATCAACTATGTACAATTCAACATTTAATGATGACTTGTACATAGTTTTAAGTGTGGTCACCGTAGTCTAGAAAAGGTAGCAACGCAGACTTTGTTTTTTATATTGACATTGAAAAGACAATTTTTAAAACGGAGCTAAACCGCTAACATCTCTTAAACTCATCCTGATTTATTAAAGTTATAGTCCATATCCTATTAACCTTGCAGACTAAACTAGTTTTTCACAACCCAATCTCACAGCGATCAACGTCGTCATAAAACTCAAGTACTTATGACTCCCGCGGGAACAGGCGAGCTACGAATACCATCTAGCAATCTAACAGAAATAAAGGCAAAAGGCTACTTCAAATTCGTGGTACCGACTCTGAGCTAAAAATAATCTATTAGCAGTTCTAATCGTGAATATTCTGTAAACAAGACACTTTTGAAAATAAAATAACATTTGATCGTAAACAGCAATAATAATAGAAGGCCAATGACTGTTCTAAGTACCATTGTGATAACTGATATACCTTGATGTCGTGATCGTACTTATTGTTTTTTTTTAATTTACTTTTCTGTATGGTGTAAATTCTTTCGCGATGTGAACTTAACCTCGTAGTATTATGTAAATATGACTTTAGAAGAATGTTACCATGTATTTTATTTTGTTGTTTAATAGTTTGTTAATTTTTAAACAGATTTTTTTCCATTCAAGTTATTCATTCAAAAACAAAAAAAAACTCTAAAATACTTAAGATTAAAGGCACAAAAGAATACGGCATTCGGTATGAATCTTATCGTGACCCATTAAACAAAAGAATTGCCATGCCAATGCACAAATAGGACTTTTAAAGGACCTGTAAATGGATACAATATATAATCCTTAATTCATGCAATTCAGAGAATAGGAAAAACGTATATCGATCGATTATCTGAAAAAGAGAGCAACGAATGACTACATTTTGTCGTTAACCGTATTTAAATCTCAGTACAGAAACTACAAGTCTGGTACTCAATTATCATTTTAATTTCAAGTTTGTTCATTAAGAAAAGTTGGGAAATACCGTAGATACATTGCAACCCCCGCTTACGTTTGAGGCTACCTAACTAGGTACTGGTGATTTTCATTAAATCGTCACGTAATTAGCTTACGTGATGTTCTTTAAAGGCAAGTGTTACCAGAGTTCTTCGATGAAATTTAAATTTAGATTAAAGCTATTTTGACCTTTGGAAACCCAAGAAAAGTTTTCGTCAACGTCAACCCGGGTCGTCACATCATCGAGGCCAATGGCAAGGTAGTCTGTGGAGGACTTCAACTGATTACAACCACACGGTGTTATTCATGAGGTCTTGTTGCCGAGGCCTCTGATGTAACCTAGAAAATAAATCCCGGTGAACCGTAACATACTCGTATATAACTCTAAACCACTCCCAAATAGTTTACGACAACAGGAGTTTCAGCAAATACCGAATAAATATAGCGTATTATGTAAAATGAATTTACAATCAAAGAAATTTTGAGTTGGCTTACTGAATTGGCTAACGAGCTGGAAAATAGTACCAACACTAACAAAATAATGAATTAAATGAAGCTGACGTTCACACGCCTGCATTTTGTCATTGGTAGTTTGCCAGATTTAAACTGCAGTGCAGCATAAGTTTGATTCATTAAAACGTTTATAACAAAACTAAAAACTTCATGATATTGGTTTGACAGAATATTTTTAGCAGAGCTACGATATTTTTGATACGAAATAAAATTGCAGCACCAATTAAAATTCTAAATTTAATTTATTTTATTATACAGAAATTGGGCCGTTTTTTCTAGTTTTCATGTTCAATGAAATTCATGTGCAAATACTATTTATTTAATTTTGTTTTCGTTTTAATTGACATATATTTTTTGTAAGGTTTAAAATTCTTGTAAGAGAAATTAAATGTTAAAATAAAGATTATCCCTTACCAACATTAAAAAAGTTTAATAAATTCGTAATACAAAAACTTATGATAAGAGCTCAATGTACTCGAGGACATCTATTAAATGCTTATTAAATGGATTTTATAAATCACGAATCTATAGGAATTATCTAATAGGAAAGAAATAGATCGACAATTTTTATCTATTATTATGTATGATAGTTTTAGTAGATAAGCTGATTACACAAATTGTCCTAAGTACGTTATTAAACACGATAAACAATATATTTATGTTTCGGTCTAAGTTTAGAATATTGTTTAATCCAAACGTAGGTGATAGTAATCAAAATCGGCCAGAAACCAACCAAATGCTAACAAGATAATTTAGAAAGGATTATGTAAACTATGTTTAGACCGTGTAGGTAGTGTCTCGCATTCAAAGGGTTTTAGCGTTGATTAGATACAGAGTCAATGAGAAACGTTTACATTTGGATTTTATACAAGTATGTATATCGACGGTTGAAAGGTAATAGGGTATAACCAACAAAAACTAAATTGTTCAAGAAAGCAGTTTAAAGTTATAAATTGTTGAAAAATGGCCGTAACTTTTGTATTTATTGTCACATCGTGAAGATCAAAACAGCTCTAGAATAAAAAGAAATATAGCATTAAAAAGAGTATAGAAGACTCAGCTACATTTACATTGCTATTTTTACAGGGTTACAAACGCCGTTTGGGTAAAATAACTCGGTTGGTTATCCCGAATGACACTTGGAAAATGCGGTTTTTTACTTGGGTAAAGTGACAAAAAGTCATTGTAGAGCAATGTGAGTAAGCGCATTCGAAAGAGCGGAAAATTTTAAGTAGTATGACATTCATTACTCATTTTCACCCAAAATGTCGCTATGTCCTATTACCTTTTGACCGTCGATATGATCCTTGTTCCTATAGTGGAGTTACTGTTGTCGTGTGTTCCTCCAACACAGTAAGGGGATCCTACGACCAGGTGAGGTAATCAAACCTGGCGGACCGTGGCCATGATTGATGTTGGGAAGTTGTATTTATACTAATAGGCGCGTAAACTTTCATAGCGTGATGCAGGAGTAGTTGTTTACGCAGTAGTTCGGTGTGCAAGTAATCGATGTTAATTTCAATTTTACGCCTCCAAGGAATCCTAAGGAAAAAGGGAGACAGAGAGACCGATAGACAAAGAGATATAACAACAAAATAACGGTTTCCAGATTTTTTTCTTTACTTGTGCTGTGAGACCTTGCTTCTTACCAAATTTCATGATTCTAGGTAAATGGGAAGGCCCCATAGGTTTTGATTTACCTGCGAAATTTTCAAATTTGATCAAATCTAACGCTTTAATGGCTTTATCTTTTGATTACGTGGATATAAAAGCTTGATTTTTTTACAACTTCAAAAAACCGCAGACATAAGTATTTTATGTTAATTTCGACTCGATGTCTCCACGGGTTTCTAAAAGAAGGGTCTTAACTGACAGACGTACAACAAACAGTTAAGTCGTTCTCAAGTTGTGGCGTGACCAAGGGAATTAGGAATTTACTTATATATGTTTTTTTAAAAGACACACCCGAATTGGGAATGACTCCTGTGTCACGGGGAACTTTACAAACCTAGCCACTAGGCCAACATATATAGATAGGTATACCTATAAATACATATATATAAATATAGGTAAATATGATGTGTCTGAAATACTTATCTGTAAAGTTTAATATCTTTTCTCAATAGTATAACACCGATACAATAGCACACTGTACATCCAATCATCCGATAAGTGATAAGATAAAATTCTTTGTCATACGAACTTCGTATAACAATACACATGGGATGAAGATTATATTTCTTCGATTCTAAGAATATTCAGCCTAAGGATAAGGTGGCCTTCCTAAACCCGTTTGTGAGTTTTATTTTCTTTTTTAAAATGCGTCTATATATCGTGGTGACATTTATTACTTAGGGAGCTGATACCTTTGAGAATAAAGTATGATAACTGTAATATATAAATGCATGGTTAGAAATATAATAGTCATAATATGTAGCATCGAAAAGAAGTACTCAAGTTCACGTGTCATCATCATTTTTCTAACCTTTCTTCAATTTTATTCGTGACCGTCGCAAAGTGTAACGTCGTCGTAATAACATGGCAAAGGTTTCAGCTGGTTGCTTTTTCCGCCTGCCTGACGCCAATCGTCCTTAGGAATGTAATCGAAGGTAAATTCAGGGCAAAGAAAACGGATACATCGAGGGAGCTAGGATAAGCGATATCGCAAGTCTTGGATATGGAAACGGGACTGAGACTGTATAAGCTCGAAGAGGCCGGATTGAATTGGAGAGGCCAAAAAGACAGGACATCAAGTGGCCAAGTTCATATGCGAACTATCGATTAAGGGAAGTGCAGTCAACAACTTTTCTAGCTTGGGCGGCCATTTCAGATATCAGGCGCTAAAGTTACATACACAAAATCATTCGTCACTTTGTTTAAATTCTGAGTGCTTACAATATCGTTAAAATTTATTACCAATATTGGAAGATAATTTCCGTGTGCACAAGTTGCTAATCTCGGTTTGAAAAATATTCAAACAGTTTTTTAAAAAAGCCAGTGAAACTAAGAAATATTCGGTAAGAGATCCTAGTAAACTACAAGTAAATACAACATCAAGCAGTAAAAATAATAGCAGCTCTCTGTGTACAAAAACATTTAATAAAATACCAAGAAATATTCGAGAATTGTCTCGATTTAAATATGAACTGAAGCAATGGCTTAAAAATAAATGTTTTTATACAGTTACCGAATTTATACAACATATAGAAAAGTAATGTTTATTATTGTAAATAATTATTATAGATAAATATTTGGTTTTGTAATCCCACTAATATTATAAACCGATTGTGATGAAACTTGGTATGAAGATAGCTAAAGACCTGGATTAACGCATAGGCTACTTTTTATCCCGATATTTAAACGGGATCGGGACTTACGAGGGTAAAACCACGGTACGCAGCTAGTATTTAATATAAATTAATATAATTGTTTTAAATTGTAAAATAAGCAATAATTATAATCATTATAATAAGTAGGTATATATTAGATTACATTTTTATGGTAATTTTATTGAATTTACTTATTTAATTATTTCTTGTCTTTTTAGAATATAGATTAATGTAATAGGTTTCAGTTTCAAAATATTTGCATGCCGATTTAGTTGGTGAAACATGCTTATTTTAAATGTTTAACAGAACAACAGTCTTATAACTATGTTTCTAGCAAATAAAGATTATTATTATACGTATCAAACAATGAATCGCTTTCTAAGAAGCGACAGGAAAAGCCACGACGAGGTGGGCAACAGTCAGCCGGGGCGTCCATCAGCACGATATCAGGCTTATTCGCAAGAATAGTTTTATCTGTGATGACGGACCGGTCCCAGTACAGCTGGGCGCGGCCATTTCGAGTACAGCTTTCGGCATGTACTTGTAGTATGGCAGCCTTTGATCGATAAGGCCATGCTTAAGGGCGAGCTCTTGATGGAGTATCCTGGCTGCTTGATTGTGCCTGTGCAGATACTCAGTGACATGTCTGAGAGTTATTATTATTATCCTCGTACGAACCTCAGCAAATAATATTATGTGAGTTTGTTAGGCTTTCACGCCTTATTTACAGGAAATTATCAGTCATCGGGAAATGTTATTGATTCATCCCAGAGTTACCAGACCTTTCTTCTTTGCCCACGGAAATTGTAATTAGCATAAAAATAATACTATTATTTCTACCTTACCTTTATTACAGAACTAAATTTCTTGATTTAAATTGAATCAACTACAATCAAGGTTGGTAATTTCCATAATTACAATGGTCCTGTACACTGTTATTATGCGTGTGACGTTTTCCACTAAATTTACAACACTTCACTTTAACATCGTACAATGGTTGACCCTTATAATATTGCCTTCGCGTGCTGTAATTTATTTGGAAACTTAAAATAACACCTGAAATTTATTGTTCGGAGTGCTTAGTGCGATGTAACACTGCTTTAATTCACAAAACATAACGCTTTTTATGTAATAGTTAATATTTTTTTTTTTTTTTTTTGTTGTTCCTCACATTCCGAAAATAATCGTATTACTATTATTGTCAAAAGTGTGCTGTATTTTTTTTTATTTTGAGCATGGCCTCGGGGAAAAATGGTCTTTACTCTTTCGAATGTTTGGAGTAGAATAGAGAAGCAACATATCGATCGATTTCGCATACATATGTAATTTTGATCCCTTATTTTACATTAGACTGTATTATGCACTGTGTGACAGTGATTGACATTAAAATTTGTAATCACAAAACGGCCGCCATTGCTAACAGTAACGTTCGTAACTTTTACGTAAAGATAAATTACGACATAATTAAATTCGACTTTATCACCGACTTCAAAAAGAGGTTTTACTGTGTGTATGTTACGCGATTTCTTTCTTGCGGTCATTTGTGAACAGATTTAGATATTTTTTTAATACAATTGGGTGTATTCAAGGTTGTTCCCATTTAAGTTGAAAGAAAATATTAACTCTTAGGCTGGAAAATTAAGGGGTAATGAATATAGCTTATTACCTGATTTATCATGATTTAGGCGCATTGGAATCAGTGATACTTTTGTTAAATTAATTATCCCACTAATATTACAAATGTGAAAGTTTGGATGGATGTTTGTTACTCTTTCACGCAAAAACCACTGAACTGATTGCGATGAAACTTGGTATGTAGATAGCTGGAGACCTGGATTAACGCATAGGCTACTTTTTATCCCGATATTTCTACGGGGTCGGGACTTACGCGGGTGAAACCACGGGTCGCTGCTAGTAAATTATAAATGATGCCGTCTGTTTAGGGATGTAAGAAGTTTCAAGTTCGACTGACTAACACGGTTTTCTTTAGTGTAGAACTACTTTATATTGTATTTCTAGGGATCTATAAAAGGCGAGAGAGAATAGTCATCTTGCAACTGAGACTACTTTTGTTGTGAATATTTTTAATACAAGTACTTATAATAACTCCACACATCTCACACACGGCCGTCTGATCCCAAACTAGGCAGAGCCTGTACTATGGTAACCAGACTGCTGATAGACATACTTATATATTTCTAAATTATGTGCTTTTGGCGAACAGTCATTTTCTGACTTTAAAATATTGCTAATAAAGTAGGTCACGCATTATTAACTTCACTGGCCTGTTGGTCTAGTGGTTAGTGATCCTGACTGCTAAGTCACAGGCCGTGGGTTCGTTTCCCACCCAGGACAAATAATTTTGTGATGAGCATGATCATTTGTTCTGTGTCTGGGAGTAATTTATCTTTATTATGTATGTATTTAGAAATATATAAGTATGTTTATCAGCAGTCTGGTTACCATAATACAGGCTCTGCATAGTTTGGGATCAGACGGCCGTGTGTGAGATGTGTCAAGTTATTATTATTCATACAGGTATTGAGAGTGGTTTACCGTTACCTACCTGGTGAGGCTCAAGCTATTCACACGCAAATCTGGCATTAGCGGTATTTTAGGGTAGATATAGATAACAGTATTCGCAATTCCCACTTTGATTAATTTATCTTCAGGTATTGTTTGCGCTGTTTTGCTGCTGTCCAACTCACGTAACAGTGATTAAGCCTATTGCCGCTAACTGGGTACGTTGGGAAAGATGGGAAAATTGGGTGAATATTGAAAGGAAAGGGTAGGCAAGAAAGGAAAAGAATATTGCTTATAGGGATGGATTATTGGGCACTCCCCAATCGAGCAATAGCAATAGCTCAGGGTCGCATACCAGCAATTCGGACGGGCTATTGCTGGAAAGTCCGAGCCCTCATCTTTAACTTATATTTAACTTAAAATTTCTTAAACCTTATAACAAAAAAAAGTAAATTAGGACTCTTATTCTACTTATTATGTTAGAATTAAAATTTCAAGAAAATGTAACTTACGTTTATGATGTTTAAAGACCAGAAATTAGTATTTTAAAGTTAATAATTGTAATCGAACTTGTTGCAGACTGTACTTGTATAGGTATTAATAATAGTATTGTAATAGATAATGTTTCCTGTTATCCATGCTAGCCAGTGACGTTCACTATCAAGCGAATACATTCAGTAGGTACTTTCGTGAAATCGGGAATATTTCTATTGACGTAAACATGTATTAACATATGACCTGCATTGCTGAAAATTGTTTCAAGTCAAAGTACATTCAATGTACTAACTAATTTATTTATTTAGTAAATTTATCACCTCATCTTACATTTTCTTACAGCCTCCTTACGTACTTACTGACAAAAATACAAATAAATAAAAAAAATATGAAGAAGAGTTATGATGGATACCGTTTTTATACGTTTTAGTGAAAAAAAATTATGGCACTTCTTTCACACAGTTCCTTTTATTCATGAAAGACGCCAAATTATACCCTATGTCGAGTAAAGTGAGAATGAGACTTGTGATCTTTCAACTAGGTTTTAAAACGTTAGATGATCATGCCCAGTGGGCCTTGGCGCTACCGTTAATATTATCACTTTGTATTTATTTTAATTAGCTTAAGAACTTTCATGTGCAGTGAAGGTTTAATAGTTTCGGAGTGACTTGAGCTTTTTTGTGAGATGGCGCTGGATATATCACTCACACACGCCAACATCACTACCCTCTAAGAGAACTTTCAAGAACTATATATTCTATCAACCACTGGTAATTAAAAACATATATAGAATTAGAGGTGTTAACATTACCGACTCGATCAATTTCCCTTAGGAACAAGTGCATTCTATACCATTTTCACTCATTGCAAAAACAAAGCCTTCGCCACATTACGCAACTGTTGCTTACACGTGCCAAACAATATCAAATTGCGCATGTATAGTACTTCCTCAAGTAACATCTGCAAAATATTTAGGCGTGATGATCGATTCTGGTCTTAAATGGAACAGACAAATAGAGGCAATTGCTAGCAAGATCAGGCGAACAATACAATTTTCAAGTCTTTACCGCATTGCGCAGATTTCAATATACTAAGAATGGTGTAGTTGGCACTTTGTCAATCTCTAACAAGCTATTGTATATTAGTATGAGGCGGTGCCGCAAAAACAAAGTTTCTAGAGGTGGAACGTGCACAGAAAGCTGCCCGCAAAGTAACGCTAAATAAAACATTTAGATATCCCACCACCAATCTGTATGCTGATTGCCAAGTTCTAACTGTTAGACAACTCTTCGTGCTTCGAGCGACCCTCTGGAAACACCAACAAATCTCTCCACCAGATCCGACCAAGCGTAAACAAAGACTTACATATTACACACAAGTACAATCGTCGAGCTAAATAAATTAAAATACAAAAACTGTTGCATAGTTTGGACTACTCACAGACTGAAAGCCTATTAAACACCCTTCAATGATCATTCACTGCTTTGACTATCACGAGTACACACAGACAAACACACACACACACACCACTCACACCCACACATGTACACATAAGACAAATATGTAGTGTAATTTAGCGGCAGCAGAACACTAACTCCTAAGTCACAGGTTACCCTAGTTTAGGAGCCAGAGTCCATCATATGTACGCCTTTGTAATGATACTGTCATTTTCCTGATTGTAAAATGTTTTGTAAAGAAAGGTTCTTTGATTCAATAAATAATAATAGTTATTATTATTAAGTTATGACGAACTTACTCACTTGTAGGTATTTTTTTATCAATTTTCTCTACTTTTCATCTCAAATTTAGGCGGGACATGGGATTTTCCTTGTAAGACAAAAAATATTTAATTGAAATTTTCTCTGATGTAAGTATAGTACTCTCTCCAATTTTTGGTAGTAATTCAACTTTACGTAATTTCTTTTGCAAAGGAAAAGGAAACAGGATAGATGTTAAGGTAATAGATTCTAAATGGAGGTCGTTATATGTGTTTACTTCAAAACTGAATGGACTGTTTCAAAGTGAAATAAATATCTTACGTGCTGACTGAAACGACATTTATTTACTACCAAATTTCGAACGACTAGTTATAAATACATTTTATGTACGCTACTTTAAGCAAAAAATTATCAGGGTGATTGAAACATTTATTTTATTCTGAAAAACCAACATCAATAGGTATTTAACCATCCAACGTTCGCAGTTTCAACTTTCAATAGACGGACGCAAAATACACCTACACCCAGAACGACTATCAGTAGATTACATAAAAAGTTATCCATATTGCAAAGAGGCTTTTCAAACATAACACTATCCACGCAGTCAGTTAATAAACATAGGCATATTGAGGATGAATAAAAACGTTAAAAGGAAGCCCACATGAATGAGAATTTTCCACAAATATATATTTCCATCGTAAAGTTTGTAGATGTTAAAAAAACAGAAGGTATAGAGAATAAAACTTAAGGTATCTACAATATGCCACATAAATAATAACTTAAAAAAGGTTTTTGTGTCAGCTCCAACGCACGCCTGTAGTTTATAGCTATATCTCTCTCTCCCCCTCTCCCTTCTCCCTTTAATTTTTATTCGACGCACGACTGAAGTTTACAATACAATACAATTACATTTACACAAACACACTTTAATACGCATACATGATTTCAAACTGACGGAAAACGTAACGGTTTTGAGTTTCACACACAACACTTTTGTTAATTTTAATCCCTCATTCGTCTTAGGACAGATTCTGGTTTGGACAGATTCTACTTACTTTACTGCAACAGTCATAAAATTTCCATACCAGTGATTTTATTGTATAAACTGCAATTTTTATTAATTTTGCTTTTTAATGTTTCTGGTGTAGAATAAAGAGGTAATTTGTTATTATTATTATTTATATGAAAAATCAATTCTTAAGGGTTAAACCCCAAAAAATATGCATACAATTTTGAGTGATTACTATAACATATATATGTTCTACTTAACCTTGAAATCTCATCTAAAATTCCATAAAGAAATACGGCTGTATGGAACAAAGTAAATTTGGTTTATAATATATAAAACATGCTTTGAAGACTTCACGTAAACAGTTCGATGTAATTTGTGTGAAGAATTAAATTATTAGTTTCAATGAGGAACCGATTACTATTTTTGAGGTTTGTTTATTTATTTTGTGCGGAGTATGGTAACTTGAGTTTTCAGCTGGATTTTATCAAAGATAATGATGGGTTACCTAATTAATTATATTTCTTCTTTACTCAAAACAGTGTTTGATGGTTGAGTAAAACTGTTGATTAGAATATTCAACATTAGCTTGGCAGCCCTACTGCCAATAGCATTATTATAAACATTCATATGCAATAATATTTTTTTGATACAAGAAACCACAACAAATTCAATAAAAGCATAAAATTAGCATAATTTGGTTCATCGTTATCAGATCGACGTAAACACGTCTTAATATCGTTATTAAAAAAGCATATTTTTACATTTTGACTTTTTTTCAGTAAGCAGTTTGAAAAGTTCTTATAATAAAAACATGTTAAAAACTAGTTCAGGATTCATTTAATGATGTATGCATTCTATAATGTGTAGGTAAAATTGACAATTTATGTACATAAGAAAGAAAACTACCAGAAACAGTCGTAGGACTACACGTCAGAAGTGAAAACATAACTCACGTAAATAGATAAATATACATAATACACACACTCAGGGTAAATATTTATCCCGCGAGTTGAGTGCTTTTGCCCCATACCAAAAGCACCCAACGTGCCAAAAGAAGTTTTCACTTCAATAATAAAAACAAAATATGTTCATCACGAGAATCCAGTGTAAGTATTACGTAGTTCATTATTAATTATTGCAATTTAGGTTGCAAAGAGAGTCAATGAAATTAATATTCTTTATAAGTTATTTAGTAACTTAAACATCATGATTTTATTGATACTTCTTCTTGATACATCATCTTGAATTTATTGATACTTATGTGTGTAAGATAATTGTAGTCCCAAGTTTATCTATTTCATCTCATCTTCCACGAAGAAATGTCAAGTGTGTTTAATAAATTATTGTTTGTATTTTGTAAATTTTATCTTTCTATACAGGGTGTATTTGACAATAGAACACTTAATTAAATCACTGAAAGGGCATGACTCCAACATGATTGGTTTTGATGTAAATTTTCCCCGTTTTTGCAACTTTTTTCATTAATGCTCCGCTCCTATTGGTTGTAGAGTGATCTTCTATAGCCTTCGTCTTCGCTCTTTGTCGATAAATGGGCTATCCAACACTAAAAAAAATTTCTATATACGATCAGTAGTACGGGAGATTACCCCGAACTCACAAACTTTTCCTCTTTATAATATTAGTATGGATATCCCTCTTCTTCATTGCCTTCCCTTTTTACCCGACTGCCAAGGAAGGGTTATGTTTTTCGCCCGTATCTTGTAAGTTTGTAAATTTCTTTATTACCTCGTATCTTCCAAATAGCTGGATGGATTTTGATAGTTAAGGTATCGTTATATTCGTCTTAAAAACCCAAATGTCTTTAGATAGGTGTTTGAAAAAAAGAACAAGATGGCTGATTTGTAGCGCAAAATAGTAATCTATTTTGCGCCACAAGTCAGCCATCTTGTTTTCATTATTTAAAAATTAAAACAATTAAAAAAAAAATATATATTACCTACCTTTCCCTTTTAATATAACCCCAATATTCACATCTTTAATTCTTAAAGTGCCCGGTTGACGGCAACAGGGTTGCCCTCTATTAAGTGATCAAATCATAGTTCGCAATATGAGGGTGTTTAATGTCTCTGTCCACAGGCGTATGTGTGCGTATACTCACCAGGCTTTATCAAGAGGATTTCCCTCAACATAGTAGTAGTGGAGATTATAAATTGAACCTTGGTACATGGAAATAAATAATATATTGCGGCAAAGGGAACTTTTATACAATACTACAAGCACTTTATATCGTCAAAAGACGTTCTACCATCAACCAGCTCGGTGGGTCTTTAAACGTCAAGTCTCCAACAGTTTTCTTTTTCCTAACCATTCATCATTTTAAATAGTGTTATTTTATGCGTAGGAATTCTGAAAAACTTCTCACACACCAGTACGACGTCCATATCACAGAGGTTGATATGCTACAGTATGTAGTTAGGGCTTATTCGGTTCATGGTATTTTGAATCTATAAAAATAAATATTTTTTTGTACTTACACTTCCGTAACCCCAAATTAGTGTATTATACTCACATTTAGAAAGGGCTGTTCGGTATCTATTAGGGACGTTTCGAGACACTGCCGCTTTTGAGAATTTCCCTGATTTTGTTTTGTTCCTGTTTTATGTTGTTGGTTGATGTATTAGTTACAAACCGCTTTTAAATTCAATAAGAGAACTTCTGAACTGTTTTGTGAACTCTTTGCCTCTATTTTATAAAAAAAGTGTCCATCCTACATACCAGTGCTTAAAGAAATTAAGGTAAAACTATACTAAATAATTTACATGTGACGTCAGAAACGACAAGTCAACATTTGTGAATCTGCGGGTCACGTGACGGCTTCAATATTTTTTGCAGCTTTGCTAAAGATGAAGTGAACGATTTTCAGAAATCACACCAAAGGGACTGTTGGCTTAATTATTTTCTACTTATGAGTCTAAACAGAACTAGATAATTAAGAATAATTGTAATTATCTCAGAATAATCTATTTGGCAATAAAATACAACGTTACTCATTAAACTGTTTTAAACCAAACAGTATGTAAACAAGATAAAATGTAGTTAGTGCTGTTGTAAGACACAAATAAAGTTTGTTTACATAAACACTATTAATTTTTAGTTCATTTAGATGTCCAATTAACATTGTTAATTTTAATCTGACATTTCAGATTTCAATTATGATACGAAACAAAATGTTGTCGGCATTCGTCCTATGCACTAATTCTTGTCTATGACTACAGTTAGCCAAACAAAGATTTTATTGTGCCATCTGGAGTCAGGGCCATCCATATGTTTTGCAAAATTTATATTTTGTGTTCATAAAAAAGTGTAAAGTATTTTGTTTCGTTTTACATACCTATATTCGTTCGTAAGGATTAATATGCCATGCCTAAAAATAATGCTCATAAATCACTTTTTAATTTTCAACTTCGAAAAAGAAGGAGGTTCTCAATTGGATTGGATGGATGTTTATTTTTTTTGTAAGTTTGGGCATAACTCTGTCATATATAAACGAATTTGCAAAATTATTTTTTGTTCAAAAGTTTTTTTTTTATGGTATAGGCGGCAAACGAGCAGACGGGTCACCTGATGGTAAATGACTACCGCCGCCCATGGGCACCTGCAACTCGAGAGTCACAAGTGCGTTGCCGCCCTTTAAGCTGGGAGTAGGAGAGGAGGGGGAAGAGGGGAAGAGAGGGAAGAGTGGGAAGAGGGGAAGGACGGAGACGAAATAAAGGAGAGGGAAGGGTTAGGGCCTCCAGTAACCTCACTCACGCGGCGAAATGCAATGCAATCATTGCTTCACGGCCGGTTTTCTGTGAGGCCGTGGTAATGAGCGGAGTCGAGCCGGCCCATACGTGCCGAAGCATGGCTCTCCTACATAAATTTTCATTTATCATATTTTATAAAAATCTGATGATGAGATCCGGAGATAGAAAACAGAAGTAGTGTTTAGGGTTCCGTACCACGAAAGGAAAAAACGAAACCCTTATAGGATCATTTTGTTGTCCGTCCGTCCGCATGTCTGTCTGTCTGTCAAGACCCTTTTTCTCAGGAACCCGTGGAGGTATTAAGCTGGAATTTATATCAAATACCCAAGGCTACTGTCCCTTGGAGCTGTGAAAAAATCAAACTTCTAAGCCAACGCAATCAAAAGATACAGCCGCAAATTTCCGCAAATTTTCGACACTTGAAATTTTGAAGTTTGGTACGAAGCAACAACGTCTTATAGCACAGATAAAGTAAAAATTGCGAAAACCTTAAATTTCTAGTTACATTATGTAATAAAAATATTTTACGGAACGGAGTCCGACTCGCACGTGGCCGTTTTTTTTTTATAATTACGTATTTACGGGAATTAACGCGATCACGAAAAGGTATTACATACCTCAGAATTGCCTGACGTTTCGACCAGTATGACACAGGAATAGTTCTACTGCGGGAGTTGTCTTTTAAAAAATAAAATTAGTGATGTGTTTGTATTGTTGTGTTTATTTTATTCAGATAAACATACATTTATACTCGAACCGTGGAAATATTGCCTAATACTGTTTATATCTTAATTTTTATCTTATTTTTGAATAAAAACTTCCGTGAATAGTATTCATATTAAGGAAGCTTTTACTCTCGTGTATACTTCGAAGATGCCCTAATCATTGCGGACCCGATGGGGGCCGGACCCTTTGTCATTTTACCTGTACCTTTATAATAAAGGGCCCCCTTTGGGTCCGAAACTAGTCGGCCATCCCCGACGTGTACTCTTTAATAAATTATTAGGTTAAGTACACGGAAAATTTATCCTTGGATCAACGACCTTTACAACTTTCTATATCTGTATACAGAACACCCATGCTGAAATGTTTCCATATTTGATAACAAACTCTGTATGCTGAAGCCTTAGATTGACATAAATTATTTTGTTTATTTGAGATATATATTTTGATACGTACAGGAAATACTCAACAAATGACAATTTATAAATACTTGAGCATTACAAAAAAAAATTTGTTAATATCCTTATATATACCAATGTTATAAATATGAAAGTTTGTTTATTTTTTACTTAACTAACTCATTCGATCATCATGAATTTTTTTTTTTCACGTTTTCCTTTAAAAGTAATCAACTTTAGTGATGTTAATTGTCAAATAACAACTTTTTCACTTTATTATAAGAAACTAAACGAGCATTGACACTTTGAAATCAATCAAACAGTTCCAACTCCATTCAATAGACGAAATCTAAACCGTATTAAAATAATGAGCTGTGAAAGACAAACTCAAAACCCGCAAACTATTACTAACTAGCCATGTCACCAGCATTTATCGTTAACAGTGGGAGAGCCATGCTTTGGCACGTATGGGCCGGCTCGACCAGAGTGATATCAAGGCCTCACAGAAAACCGATCGCCGAGTGTGTGAGGTTCCCCCTTCCTCTCTCCCTTCGTGGCCCTTTTTTTCCTCCTTCCCCTACTCCCACTTTAAAGGCCGGCAACGCACTTGTGACTTTTGAGTTGCAGGTGCTCATGGGCGACGGTAGTCATTTACCATCAGGTGAACCTTTTGCTCGTTTGCTCCTTATACCATAAAAAATAATCCTGATGCAGAATTTGAATGACCTTAGTATAAAAACACACTTCAATAGCTAAATGGGAGTAGGTTAAAGTTGTCCTACAAAATTAGTTTGCAGTAGTAGTATTTAGTTACAAATGAAGCTTAAATAAAATCATAATAAAAAGCTGTAGACAATGACCGTCCTCATCAATTATATATACTAAGATAAACACATCACCGTTTTATCGGTTATCACTCAGTGTTGAGTAGACAAAAAAAAAACTGAAGCTCAAATGACGTTATCTTTTATTTTTGCAAAACAGAGTTTCTACTTAATATGCTGGTGTTGGATAATAAATTTTCAAATTAGTAGTGAAATAGAATTGGCATCAGAAAATACAGAAACGTTTGTTGATAAACATCGTAAAAGAGATACCATTGAAGCTGATAATGTTGCGCTATTTTAAGTTAATTCAGATGCTCATGGAAGACAAAAGCTGGCAAATCCTTTTGTTCATTCTGATTTCAAAGAGATAAAAGTATGTTTAAGTAGCATTACAAAAGAGCTACTGACCTGAAAAATAATGTTATAACGAAAGTAGTTTCTTAAACAAAAAATACATTTTAAAAATAACTAGTTGAAGAGAGTGATACAAAGGCATTCCTTCTCGACGGGGTAGTTGAATGTATATCTTGTAGAGATTTTTCCGGATTCCTGGAAACTGTAATATTAATTTCCTAGATGGCGATATTAATCATTTTATATAATTCCTACATTAACAAACTGTTAAAAATGTAACAGTTAATGAAATAAATAACGACAGTAACAAAAATTAACACTAAGATATGATTTTCTTTTGGTTTGATAAAATATAATTCATAGATACCATTATCAGAATTGGACTAAAATGGGAGCACGCGGGAAACACCAGCTTTCAAATAAAAAAAATAATCAAAATCGGTTCACCCAGTCAAAAGTTCTGAGGTAACAAACATAAAAAAAAGAATACAGTCGAATTAAAAACCTCCTCCTTTTTTGAAGTCTGTCAAAAATACCTTTATTTTCATTCGATAAATTCGTTGATTGTTTTTGATCGGAAGCAGTCGGTTTAATTTCCTCGATCTATAGTAGACTTTAACAGCCGATCGTATAAACAGTCCCGTTGAATGACATTACTTCAATGTTTCGAGTTCGTTAATAGAGGGTCTAAAGATTACCGGTCCTTTTTCCTATTATTCCGCAGCTTTGCCGATGTTATATTACCTTCCCGTAATACAGTAGTACAGTAGTATCAGCATTATAGACATGTCGTCCTTCCTTCGCTCGTTAGTTTCAATAATTGCTTCAGTCTGTGACAGGATTACTATCGAACGTTTCTATAAGCACATTAAGCACGCAATATGCTCATTACTGTTTTAATAGTCGGGTTTAGTTTCTGATACAAATATGATAAAGGCTTTTAAATACAAGCTTAAAGTAGCAAGGAGCAAAGGTCAAAGCCATGACACTACAAAGTTTAAATAAGCAATATTAGGTATATGGCTAGTGTGAAGCAGGGAATCTCCTAACTGAAAGTGAAGTGAAAACTTCTTTAGGCACGTTCTGCATTTTTGCTATGGGGAAAAAGCACTGAACTCGCATCGTCACGCTAATAATACATACAGATCCACTAGATGGCGCTAATCTAAACATTGAGTTCTGTCAGCTCCATATTAATTAATGTTTAAAAATATAGTTAGTCGCAATTCATATGGTGAAATAAACAAAAACATAATTGTAATTAAGGTAAAAATTTGTAACGTCTATAGTGCTCAACAGCGAAAACCTTTATTCAAAATTTCGTCCGAACGTACGTCAGTTTGATGGATGTCACTAGTAGATGGCATCACTTTCTTCAAAAATGAACACTTCTGATCGGCAACTCAACAGTTTTTGAAGTGAAAACTTCTTTAGGCACGTTGGGCACTTTTGGTATGGGGAAAAAGCACTGAACTTGGGTGACCGTCACGCTCAGATGACAGATGTGTCAGTTATGTTTTCACTTCTGACGTGCAGTCCTACGCCTGACAGTTTTTTTTTATGTTATGTACAAATATTTTACTTCTGTTTAGTTTTATCTGGATCAAATAAAAGAGACTGTGTGGTACTTTTGTATCATGCACGAAGTTATCGATATATAGATTAGAAAATGGTTCTGTACCTTATTTAATTGTTCCGGTAGTTCAGGGAAGGTAACACCTAGCCTAATCTAGGGGTGTCACGAGTTTTAGTTGTCGATGATAGCGAATAAATGACGTAATGATGCCGTCTTCAGATTTAATCTTTCCAACATAAAATTTATATGTTGTAATTAGAAAAAAAATAGAAAATTTTAATAAACAGCGATAGCACTTCGTAAGGACTTTGCTTGTCTTCAAAATGTTGTGTTAATAGCACATTTTAAAATAATTTTCTTGATATAAACTACTTTTAATTTAAAAATGAGAAACTTCTAGATCAACATCTAATATATTTTATTTTATTTCAGCCCCAGAACAACATGGACAATAATTCATTTCAGGTATGGGCCATGTTAGCAAGTGCACTGTAAATATCATAGATAGAAACGCTAACCATGCATGAATTAAGAACTTAACTCGTAACTATACTAGTATAAACCTGTGGTTCAGACCTTGAGACCACAACACAAAGTCGAATCATTTAGCTTGCTGTATAGAAATTTCAATTGCATGATCAATGGTCAAGAAATATTTTTTTTTTCAGTTAAAAAAGTATACGTCATAAGCATACCTTTCGATTGTTGAATAAACCATAAGAATATCAAAATAAATAAAGCAGCTTTACAAAAATAAAATAGAATTTTATACAGTAGTAATATCACTGTTTAATTTTATTTTATAATAAAGTTGTGATCAATTTTCTCTAAACCAACAATGACATTGATAACAGTAATGTTTAACAACGAATAATCTCAAACAATATAAAAAAGGAATTGGTACGACAAAATTATATTATGGTGATGCATATAGAAAATCTCCTTAACTTTATTTTAATCTATTATAAAGCTGAAACAGTTTGTTCAGAATCAAGAAATTAATTGTTTCAAGTGCGACTATCATTAATCAACCTTTAAATTAAACTGGGCTGAATATACTCCACATAAATGTCGGTAAAGTTTTGAGTTTATATTATAATCCCACCTGTATACCCGAAGGTAGGCAAAGCCAGCCATGTTTTGCTATGATTATTTGGTTCAACTCACAAAATAGGGGCGGCCTACAGAATAGAATAGAATTAACTTTATTGTACACCAAAATATTTTTTTACATGGAATAGGTACATCTTGTGAGTATGTACAAAGGGCGGCGTTATCGCTAAAAGCAATCTCTTACAAGCAACCTTTGGATGGACAATACGACAGTAAATAGAGAACAGTTTTGGTGTAAAGTGCTGATATAGGAGATAATTTGATTAGTTCTAAGAATCATAACATACTTCTAAAGCATAAGAAAGAAAGAGAAAGAAAGAGAAACGTTTATTCGGACATTCACAGGACCGTAAACAATTATTACAATAAAAATAAAAAAGAAAAATAACCGAAGTAATTAAAGTGCCCTGTGCAATGCCAGAAAAGGCACCTATCTCAGCGTATTGCTGCAACCTGTGAGACTGCAGCGCTGGTATTATGATAGGGCCTGCACCCGGCGACATCACGAGCCCATTATGTATTTATGTGTGTATCGTAAAAATTAGCAAATACAACAAACGCCAGTCTGGCCTTGTAAGTCGTGTGAGTAGTGCAGCGAGATGTTTATAAAGATGTGAGTAAATACAATACAGGCAATATTATAAAAAAATAAAAGCGAAAAAAACTAAATAATAAAAACAACATAAATAGGTACATGTACACAGATACATATAGATATACACATACACACATACAGATTTAAATACCATTTAAAAATACTTCTAGCACGTAATCAGCTAATTTCAATGATCAATTTGCGGGCCGGCAACTGATCAAATACTTTCATATTTAATCTGTGTGGCTCGCATGTACAGTACTTCACTAGCGTCTGCACCTCCTTTGTCTATGACAATGGAAGGGAAACCGCGCAGCGCAAACGCAGTATTTGTCACTGGATGGTATTTGTACCTTCGCTTCATTCATTCATAGATCGAACGACGATGGAAAATTTGGGAAAAGATAAGACGATACCAAAAGTTAAAGTTGACGATAAGTTCCTTATATAAATAAAAGCATACAGCATTTAATATGGTTTAAAAAGTCATAATAGTAGTCATTGAAAATATACATAGGTATATGTAGTCATATCTGTCAATCACTGCCATAAACATACATATATATATATATATACAACATACACCCTATTGCCATCAATTGGCACTTTAGGAATTAAAGATGGCGAAATCGGAAGTAGATTGAAAGGGAAAAGAAAAGACCTAGTAGGTGAGTGTTAAGAATAGCTCGAGCAAGTCACGGTCGCATTCCTATAACTCACACTGGCTGCGCCGGAAAGTCTAGACGGCTCGGATTTACTACGAATTTATATGAATACTAAAATTACAATAATGAAATTAGAAATTCCAAAATTGTGATCAAAACATACGATTTGTCTCCAGAGACATGAAAAAAAACAACCAACAACTAATTTTGCTTGTCATAAAAGACCCGTAAAATAACGTCGACCAATATCCATTTAACTATTGATAGGGGTACGATAGAAGTTATATATATATTGGAAGAAAATAAATGTCAAAGCGTCGGTACGGTCCGGTTGCTAAGAAAATAACCAGCAGACGAAAATAAGTTGTTTGTTTCGCAAGGTCAAGTTCGAGGTCAAAATAAACCTGTTGTATTTATCCTGTGGTCAACATGTAGGTAGTTATGCTACAAATCGACCTGTGTGTGTTATAGTCAATGCGTTCTACTTATTTAATGCATATCGGCATTATTATTCAGATATCTTATGCATGTCTTCAATATTATAAATTTCCATTTATATTTTTAGTAGTAATAAATCAATAAAAATAGTTATTTGTGTACTCATTTAACATGAATATTTGATATAACATAACACACCCCAACGCATTGTGCGGTGAGGTGTGTCAGTATCACCATCTCTGTGTGGCAGTAACAACCCCGATATACCATTTATTCTGTACACTGAGTATTTTTTCAGACTTCTATCTAACATAACCGTGTTTTAAATCTCATAACATAAGCTGAGCATATTCTGGTTGATAATGAAATGAGAACCAGAATATTTTGATATATTCCATTGATAATGAAATGAGAACAGTCTTCTGTTATTATGTTCTGGTCTTGAGACATGAGAATATTTTGATCAATATATAAATGGGTACAGACAAACCAGTTCAGTCAGCCTTTTTCTCATCTGCTAGTAAACCGATTTTCTTTTTTTTGGTTATAAGTAAAGCAAAGTTTTATTTTCTCTATCTTGGATGGACCCTTATTGTTATCAATATAATTAATTAATGAATAACGGACGAATTTCTAACACTTTTATTATTATTGATATACATATGTAGATGTAAGACTTCTGTCAACTTTGGCGTAATTAATGATAACCAAACTCCAACAACGCAAACAATATGAGGTAGCACAAAAAAGAAACAACAAACCATTTATAATCGTGCCATTTTTGAAATGTTGTTAAAACGCCGAAAGACTTGTAAACAACCAAATCATTGTGCATTTTTTTTTTGTCTGTTAAATGAGAAAAAACGTTCCTTTTCACATTATTTATGAATCCCAAAACGCACACTTAGCGGCATAGAATGGTTTCGTTTTGCGTTAATGTAATTTACCTTTCACTCTCTTTTAAAAAACATTAACACACAAACATTTATTTAAGTTGTTTTATTTAAGTTCGCTCGTTCTATTAAGTAGATAAAAATAATCTCCATTCGCATTTAGAATAGTAAGTATAAGGAATTACAAATTATAATGAAGATAAACCCATCTGCGCTAGGTTAATCATACTAGGGATTTCTTTTCTTTATTACCGTTTTTATCAATCCAAACGTTATTATAAGAATCTGATAAATGATCACAATATTAGATTCTGTTGCTGTCACTAGAGTTCATAAACATGCTCACATAAAACTTACAAACACGAACCACACAATAGGCTTGCTCCCTATTGCCCCTTATTACGTGAGTAGAACCAAATTATAACTGGCAAAATGTGGGTATTTAATGCGCCTCAGCTTTTCCCTTTGGGTATACAGACGTAAACCTATGTACGTTATTCATATTTAATTAATTCTGAATTGTGATCAGCGTTTATTACAATATCTAGTCGCCTGCTTGTCAGTTTTCAATAGGATTCACTTTGGTGTGCGAAAGCTCTCTTCGATTTAATTCAATCCTCACAATTTCTTCATCAGACTATTAGACGCAGGCAGAAATTTCATATTTTTACTGTCCACCAAAAGTCGAACTAAACGTTTTTATAGCTCTTCCTTGGGTAGGGTCGTCAAGACAAACAACTACAATCCTGCAACGTTTAAGAGTAGAATGAATAATAATATAATAATAATAACTTGACACATCTCACACACGGCCGTGTGATCCCAAACTAGGTAGAGCCTTTACTGGTGAGCAACCAGACTGCTGATAAACATATTTATATATTTCTAAATATATACATATTATAGACAAATTTCAGCACCCAGATGCAGAACAAATGATAATGCTCATCATATAATTATTTGTCCTGGGTGGGAATCCAACCCTCAACCTCTGGCTCAGCAGTCAGGATCATTAACCACTAGACCAACAGGCCAATAAGCCAGTCTAATATGAATAGGTTTCTCTTGGATAGGCGTGTAGGCCACCTTTGCCTTCATCGTCACTTTCCATTAGGTGAGTTGAAAGACAAACGCCTATTACATTAAATTTATCAATTAAAAAAAAAACTATTTTGATTTTATTGATTATTTTTCATATTTAAATGTTGCCTTGACGATATTGCATTTATCAATTAGGCCGCCCTTTGTAAATCATTTGACTAACACAATTATGTATAATACCTACTTCAATTGTAACAATGGTATACCAGTAAACTGTTATCTATCGAATTTTTTTTTACAATACCAAATTAAAACTGTTCCCCTTCGAAACAGGAGTTAAACACATCATAAGCATACGATAAATCTTTCTTTTCCTATTGCCAGGAGAGGTAGTTTATCGGAGACACCCTTGTCTCTTGCTTTTAAATTTCTATGAGGTCAAGGTTGTTATATTTGGAGAACCAAAAATTTTAAATGAAAATAGTTTACTCGTAGCGCACATCATCACATTATTAAAATAACACGAAAACAGAAAAATCATCAAATATTTTCAAGACTATTTTCTGTAAACGTGCTAAAATTCTTTAGATTAACTAGTCAAATTTTATTATCTACGCCCTGCATTCCTTAATGAATAGATTTCTCAATAAAATTGTATGGTACTTAAGATTTATTTATTCCGAGTAAAATGAAATGACTGAAATGTTTCAACAGTTGGTCCACGAGTAAAATGGTTTTATGAAGGGGAAAATTTTGCGAGTTTTATGGCTTGTGGTGTATGAATTCTTTTGTTTTCAGTTTAAACAATTTCAACAAATGTTTAACGTCACTCTTATTTGTATATAATCGATAGTTTAATGGAAGTTTTGTAATGAAATATCTGATGTTTTGTATAGATAGGTCGTATTATTCACCTTACTAAATTACTTTATTTTAATCTTGTAATCGAGTAATAATTTTTTTATCTTGACCTTGCGAAGCCCCCATCCGTCATCATATCACCACGGCCAGCGGTCAATATCTCAATGTCAATTCCTATAAGTATCTTACAACAGGCAGACTCACCGCAAAGTATGGTAGGTTTTACATTAACCAGTTCAAAGTAGTGCGGGGATTACTTTATGCCACCAACAATATAATCAGTAATAAAAATACATCTGAATCATCAGTAAGTGCAAAATCTATACATTTTCTGTCTCACGACCAGGTGGACTTTGTCTTTTATCTTTCTTCCAACTTCCTCCTTGTGAGGTCATACGCCAGTTTCAACGGTTAAACTATTTACAGGTTGCAACACATGGTATTTAACGCATGACGAAAGTTCTTAGAACTGAGGACATTTAAAGGTTACAGGACATTAAAGGCACAGAGAGGTGAACCGTAAATTATTATAAGACAAGCCGGAAGGACCCGGCTCTATCCACCAGGAGGTGTCCACCCTTCAAGAACGCTTACAAACACTAATAACAGTTGTGTTGTGTTTTTGATAATAAGTAAAATTGCCAAAACTCTATGAGAACAGGAATGGGGTTAGCAAACGCACGATTGACACCGCTGAAGTTTTTAACATGCTTTTATTAGCTTGGTGCGTATGTATCTATGTAACAGAATCTTTGAACGTGATTGTCACCCACTTTAAAACATCGGCTTGAATTGAAACTTCTCACACTTATCAAGGACCGATGACAATACAATATTAAAGACTAAAAAAGCAAAAATAAATAATAGTTTAAAAAACTAAAAAACACACTTTTACACACACTAGCTGAACTAAAAAGTAGAAAATAATTTTCTATGAGTTAGAAAAAAAATTTGTGATTAAGAAAAAAAATCATTTTATCGTAAAAAGCTAGGGGTGCTTTTTAAAATATTAAATAATGACTTTACTTTTGCCAATATCTGTCAATAAAATATTTACAATAATTGACATCTAGCACCGCACCCATTTTTACGATTAAATGTTTTTTTTTTCTTAATCATTATTTTTTTTTTAACCTATAGATAATTATTTTCTACTTTTTAGTTTAGCTAGTTACAAAAGCGTGTTTTTTAGTTTTTTAAACTATTTTTTTTTATGACCGAATGCAATCAGTCTTTAATGTGTGTGTTGAAAGTTAGTCATAGTTCATGAATTTTGTAATCATTGTGATAAAATCATACAGAGTTATTTTTTATTAAGCTTCACTTAAGTTACATTTTCCAACATGGAATCAGCTATAAAATTTGCACTTATTCTGAGAATGAACCATTTTGACATTTTATGATAAATTATTATGCGATTAAAACCTTTATCCGCTAGTAAACCATTCATTACCTCTCCAATTTTCACAGAGAACCAATTAAATAAGTACTCCAAACCAGGGGAAAAAATTAATATGAAATCCACGTTCTAACCAGACGATTTCACATTGACGTTAGAATAATTTATAATTCTGACATAACACCTACACAACCAATACACGATAATAATGGAGGCCGAAGACAATTTCATTTAAGTGGGTGGTATTTTTGTTAATTTCGTTCAATCGGTACAAACATACATCACAGAATAAACAGACAAGGTTAAGTTTATAACTCGTGTAAATTGAGGAAATTTTAAACGAAGTCATGTGGGAGTAAATATTATAGGAATTGATGTTTTTCCTGGGACTAAATCTATGTTACAATATCACAATAAAAGCGATCTATACCTATGTGTAGATCACTTTTATTATGATATTTTTTTGGTATCTCAAGAATAAAAGCTTTATGATAAAGATCTTGTTTGAATTTCGAGGACATGGTGGGTATATTCAATAAGTAATAAACTAAAACATTTCAATACAGAGACAAATCATGCTACCTTCTAAAAGTCAGCATTACTCAGCAGCAGCAGTCAGCGTTACTAACCACTAGACCAACAGGCCAGCCAAAAACTCAACTATAAATCTGGGGGACCATGAAAGAGAGGTGGTTGGGGAGGAAACTGATGTGGCTTGTGAAGTTGTGGATTATAACCCTATTGTTAGTGTTGATAAGACCAAGAAACAAAAACACAAAATCGTAAGAGTTAGAAACGAAACGTGGTAAAGAAAAAAATGTTTTTCATATCACGTCAACTTTCGGGAATCAGTATAATCGTTTTCATTTAAAAAATTAACATTAATAAATCAGTGACAAATCAAATAAAGGCTCGCCTATTACTCACCCATGACAAAAGAACATTACAGGTGATTTATACTCAGCCTCAAGCTTCAAGGTTTCTAGAAGCTTAGTTAAATGAAACGAAAGTAATGTTATCACACTGTATACAGCTCAAGTTATTTATTGAATTACCCTTGTCTAAAGTAAGATTAAGCTTCAAACCTAGAATATTTTTCCTAACTTTTCTTTTAGACAATGCATAATAACTTGTATTATAAGGTCAGGGAGAAAAAGGGGACACCTAATTTTTTTTTTGTTTTTTTTATGGTATAGGGGCAAACGAGCAGACGGGTCACCTGATGGTAGATGACTACCGCCACCCATGGGCACCTGTAACTCGAGAGTCACAAGTGCGTTGCCGCCCTTTAAGGTGGGAGTAGGAGGAAGGAGGGAGGGGAGGGAGGGAAGAGTGGAAAGAGGGGAGAGGTGAAGGATGGGAATAGGGGAAAGGGAAGGGTTAGGACCTCCGGGAACGTCACTCACGCGGCGAAAATGTAAGGAAATGTAAGCATTGTTTCACTGCCGGTTTTCTGTGAGGCCGTGGTATTAAACGGAGTCAAGCCGGCCCATACGTGCCGAAGCATGGCTCTCCCACGTAATTTGGATATGTAATATGGATTCCACGTTTCCTCAAAGAAAGTCCTGATTGGTTGGTAAATATTTTTATGCGGCTTTCATTTATGTAGATGTGATTTTGACAGCCTCTGTACGGATATTTGAATGTTTGTTTGGTTTGAGAAGCTATTCATTTATTTATTCATTTTCGAATATGGAGATACATTTGCATTTATCTTAAAGGCTAATAATACAATTTTCTGTTCTTTTACCATATTCCACGATTAGCCATTCAAATATATATCAACATGTCATTACTTACATCAAAAAGTCCAAAAGATTTTCCACTTGTTTATTATTGATATCATATTATTTGAAATTAAAAACTATAAACATTAATATCACGTCAGCAGTGCGAACAATAATAAATAATACAGTGTCCATAAAATTAAAATGAAAGAGTTATAAAATACTAAAAATATAAATGATGTTATGTCAGAGTATGATAATAAAATGTCTATAACATAAAAATATCTTATAGAAATAATAATTCGGTGTGATACGAATACTCGACCAATACGAAAACAATAATTAATGTTTTCCTCGGCCAAGTATTCTCGAAGCATTTAGCTATAAACACTTTTTAAAGACGCTCTTAAAAAGTAGTGGATTTTAAGTAATGCACGGTTTTCATTCTTTTCAACAATTGTTATCGATTGTACAACAATTGTAACGTTTTGAATGCAATAAAGTATGTATCTATACATTTACAAAAAAATTGCTGTATTAGAGTTCTTGTCATACTCGTACGAGTATGACAAGAACTCTTAGTACAGAGCGACTTCACTTGGACTTCGAAAGTGATGTACACTTCGGAGGTCAAATTATTTTTAATGAAGAATATAACATAGTTTAAATGTTAGTTATTAGATTAACAAGCCCATTAATATTTTATTTGCCTTTAATTATATATCAAGACCCTGGTAGTATCTCTCTATGGCATGTATCATGGGGAGTGCTCCAAGGTATTGTTCAGATTTATACCAGCCGCAACGTTCGCCATCGTTGTAGGCGATAAAAGTTTCATCTCCATCACCTGGATAATTGGCAATCCACCACTGTGCGGTTCTCCAGAAATTGTTTGCCTCGCACAACCAATCTCTGGAATAAATTGTCGCCTGCGGTATTTCCGGACCGATACGACCTTCCCTTCCGACCGATACCCTTCTCCTACCCCCCAATTTAAAGACCAGCAACGCACTTGTGACTCTTGAGGTGCAGGTGTCCATGGGCGACAGTAGTCACTTACCATCAGGTGACCTGTCATCTCGTTTGCCACCTATAATATAAAAAAATGAAAAAGAGACCATGCCAATTATTTATTCAACTGTCAACTCTGACAACAAGAACCTTGTCTGAAAATTGTTTTATTTTAAGGAATTTAAGTAACTAAACTAATGAAAATAAATATTCATGACTGTGAGCGATGACTTGTTTGTCGGCCTTAGTACGCAATTATTAGATAGCTTAAAAGGGCCAGCTAAACTGTTAATGAAAAAGTTAAATTTATGTTTTGAAAAATGTTAATAATTTGTGCCGGATAAAATAAATAACAATGTAATAGACAAGACCTGGTAGAGGGGCTCATGCCTAAGTAGTAACCGAGTAGGTTAGCATATTACAAGGTTTACTAATACTAGCCAGGTCAGTCTTAGGATGGGTGACCATTCTTAACACATTGAGACCCCTCCGTCGGTCCCGATTGCCCTACGAACATCTATGGCATTCGTTACGGGTAGTTGGAGCCCTAAAAGTCCTACAACCTGGTTTAACTCCAGAACTCCGACATCGCCTACTGCTTGGGTTGTGGAGGTCTGATGGCAGTCGCTTCACGTAAAATATCGAAGTTCGGCCCTATCGTAGCTCGACTAAAAGCTGACCTAACTTAGCTGGGAAAAGATGCGGAGGCTGATATAAGGCCTGGCATATATGTATAAGTATAGTAGATTAAGTAAATATACGGCGGTGCCTTGTTCCGCGCGTGCCTCTCTCAGTGACAGGGGACAAATTCCCACAACACAACGGGGTCGCCTGTTCTTGAACTGGCGGCCAAGTCTGCCAGGATTCACAGGGATTTCCCTTCAAGGGTATACCTGAGGCCCTGGCAATATGGACTGTGACGAAACACCGTGTGGTTTTAGTCGTTTAGAGTCCGACATACCATTCTGCTTTTTAGCGGCGGTTTCCCCAGGTTAAAAAAAAAGCTTTTTATATGTAAACCCACTCATATTATCCTTAAAATTTTAAATACCCCACTAAGTAATAAGTACTTCGGAATCATTTTGATTCATCTTAGGTTGAGTATCTACTCTGTCTATCTGACAAGTCTGTTTGATACTTTGACCTATTAGCAATATTCAAATTGTTCCTTAAGGGTTTCGATCTTATACCTCAGCAAGTATCTGTGACAACATCAAACTACAACAAAACATACCTCAACGCCATCTAGCGAAGACAAAACGAACTATTTTGTAACTAAGATCCTATACCACACAACGAAAGTTCTCGCAGCGATTTGTAAATATACAACTTCGCAACATCAACCGTTGGGCCACAGTCAGCCATGCACGATCACCTTGCCTGGTCAAAGGCGTGTTCCTCTACATATTTACCCAAGAATAATGAAGATAAACATAATCAGTAGCGGTATACAATTGTGACGACGTTCAGACCGAATCGATTTAATCTTTATCTTCCTATAATTTGTTCCAATGAGTAATATAATGACTAATCATAAATATTAGATAAAAATCGAGACTTAGTAAACGGAAATAAATCGGGATGTCTTATTTCTAAGGTTAGATAACCTATTGTTTTAGCAACTACTCGATAGCATTACATTGATCGTGGTCACAGTGGTGATCCAATCATCAATATGCGTCATATTCCAGCAAAAATCTATATTAAATAGTTGTAAGTAAAGTTATGTTGGGAGGGAAGGATACTCTCAAGGAGTTTCGATGTAGGGTGTAATCTCCGGATTTTTAAACTTTCGCATTCCATGATATAATTATGTATTTATACGGGAATTAACGCGATCACGAAAAGGTATTACATACCTCTGAATTGCATGACGTTTCGACCAGGTTGCACTGGCCGTGGTCACAGGCTGACTGGCTCAGCGGTGCAGTCTATTAATATATATATAAATTTATATTTTAAGTTTAAATGTTTATACACAAACACAAGGTGTTTAGGATACATATTACCGTTAAACATTATAAGGTAAAAAACCTTAAAAAAATATCGTACATAAATGGCAGTTTAGCCCTGATTCCGGCAGAATAAAAGGAGAAAACCCATCTTGAACGTAACCATCCTTGCGTTCAGTAAGCAAATTGTGACATGGTCATAAAAATATATAGAGTTATAAACTTTAATGTCCTACTGTAGGCATGAAGAGCCGTGACATAAAACTGTAAGCTGTGTAAAACTGTAACAAGTATTCCAACGTTCATCTAATGTATATAATACCTTGAGGTGTTTCTATTCATGAGTGTCATAAACGCTCTTACACGAATTTCAAGCATTTGTAGGCGGTATTGTGGTGTGCCACAACTTCGTAACAGAACATTATCCATATCTAAAACGTTATATTCTCTCCACATAACGTGACACCCGATACATAGAATGGTTTAAGACGTCTTCTAAAAAAGTATTTGTTTTTTTACAGCCAGAAAAACTCTTTGAAATTTTATATAACGTCTGTCAAATAGGTATGAAACTTGAAAGTAGTGAAATAAAAATATTTTGAGTATGTTACAAACATACTCAAAATATTTTTATTTACGTATAACGTTTTTTGATATTTCGTTTTAAATATAAATGTGTCTAATGTATAGAGAAAGATCCCAGAGCCGTCAGATCTTTACTTATTTTCTGACAAACAAAATAGCCGGCGGCCAATTTTCAGATTTGTCATTGGTCGCATTTTTTAAATTCTGAGTGCTTTTTATATACTATATTATATAGTGCAGAATATACTTAAATAGTTATTATTAATATTGCTAGTTAATTGTCGTCTGCGATTAATTACGCCTGATGCTTTAAAGTTCGAAAAAATAACATTAGTTTACTTATTGGGAAGTAGAACTAATGCAATTAGTAGATAAGCAACTAGTCACTTTCCTTTTGACTTCGTAGCTATTAAGTCCTACAATGTTCCCATGTATATTTAGACTAGACGTCCCTGCAGTTTCACATATATTTATGGTCACTGCTCTGCTCCTATTGGTCGTAGCGTGATGTTTTATAGCCTTCGTCGATAAATGGGCTATCCAACACTAAAATAATTTTTTAATTCGAACGAGTAGTTCCTGAGATTAACGCGTTTAAGTAAACAAATAAACTCTTCAGCTTTATAATATTAGTATAAATTATTATAGAGCTTGCAAACTGGACTCTCTAGACTGACGCCTGGCAAAAGCGGTTCTGCAGCGAGAAATAGGACAGACAGGTTGTTTACTGCATTTCTCATGGTCAGGTAAGAGCTGTCGGATTGTTAGCACTTTATTTTCGGCGTAAAGTTCTGCAGTGGAGTATCTGACAGCTTTTTTGTTCATAACTTTGAGTAAAGGCCTTTGTGAGCTTTCCAATTTTATTAGTGGTATTTTTGCGGATCCTCGCCAGACCGGGAAGCAGTATTGGGTAAAAGACTGATAAAGGGTGAGATAGACTATTTTGATGCTTGTTTAGCTGATGGTATCACAGTATTCTGTAGTGCAATCATCGGCACTTTCCTAGTCGGCCTTAAAATTCGTTCTGAAAAAATGCTATTCCCTACTATCTCACATACATGTTCTCATTTCTTTAGTACATACTGATCATATATAAAGTTACCCAACCCAATAAAAAGGTAACGTGCATTGCTGAAATAAAACAATTTTCTGTACATTTTTTTGCAACAATATGGCTATAATTTGCAGACACAACGACCCGAACGTGACTAGCACTTCCGATGCTTGTTGTAGAACTCCCTGCGGTTGTCTGGGAAATTGTTTCTTACATCACTTTAAAAATACTGAATCAGAGACCTACTAGCTGGAAAATTCTATATATTATTTTGTTGATAACTAATATTAAGATTTATTTAAAATTGAATACGAAATCCGACAAAATATCTATAAAATATTTCTTGGTGATGAATTTATACATGTTTTACAATTTATCACTATTTATAAATACGGCAGATTTTGGTAAAATATATTAAACTATTTAAAAATTGTCAGGTGCCCATACCGCTGGAATTAGAATTACAATTCAAGGTGACATAACCTCAACCCTTCAGGCCATGCTGCCAGTAGACGACATGTTGGCGAAAGTGCTTAAACGGAATTTATTATTATATTATAAAAAACATTTGGCGTTCATAAATATTATAATTTTTGTACAGAGTGCCTAATATTTTATTAATGTTTTGTTTATTGACCGCGTAACACAAGCGCGCCAACTCGCCCTATAAATGTCAGTTACGACTTTTATTAGTACAATTGTCATATAAATTTGTTTTTTTATTACAATTTGTAACGAAAGGTCAACCCACGTGTGTCTTTTAAATGAATCTATTAAATAAATATTGGCCCAAGGACTCTGAACACTCATTTAAAAAGAAGTCTATTAATACAAGTAGGCCTAGACAAGTGGCTCTTCATTTTTTATAACGACAGTGGAATAAAAAAGTAAATGTATGGGATTTACATAAGCCAAAGAAATATTACGTGACTAAGCGTAAAGAACTTTGAAACAGTAGACAAATGAAACTTTTTACAAACGCTTTCGGTATGTAGCGATCGCTACCGAGCGAACGTCAACACCTTGTGGAAAATGAAACAAAAGGGAAATTTTTACAATCAGCTGATATTGACGTAGTGGTTCAGTGACGTAGTGTTCAAATTTCTGTAAAATGCACTCCTTGCAACTTTTGTAGGCTGCCCATAACGAGGAATTATACTTACAATAAACTTAAAATACTAGGTACGCGAAACTCACCTTTCCAACTTCAAAAATTATTAGGGGGCGTTCATTTACTATGTGAAGTTATAGGTATATAATTTTTTCGATCTTCTTCCCTTTGATGGGATGTCCGATGTGTAGAATTAGCCGTCTTCCTCCTCCCCCTCCCCCCCACCAAACGTTCGACGTCACATTATATTATTTGTTCTTTTTCATAATCATGCTAAGCTAAATACTTGTTTTCAATGTACTATTTCGACTTGGATTTTTGCTGAAGATATATGTAGAAATATACTGTCTTCCCATTGCACGGTGATAAAACATACCTTATATGTATAGGTATGTTACGTCCCTTTGTAAAATATCATATAATGCCAACAGAAAGACACAGTTGTTATGTTATGTGTCAGTTAATAGAAAACACGTTTTACTTAGTAGGTACTTTCATACAATACTTTTATTCAAAGTTTTCAAACCTAAAATATAAAAGACATCCGGCCATTAAGACCTTCGCTGACATGCGTCAACTAAAATTGCCTTCAAACTGTGTCTGACTAATGCGGCTTATTAATTTCCTGATGGGACATTAATGGAAGGGACGGAAATATCAGTCAGATCTTATGATAATCGTGAATAGCGGCGGTAGAGTACCTAGTGGCACCTAGTGGCTAAGGCGTATTACTTCGATCAGACGATCAAGTGGCTGGGGATTCGAAGCCCAATCAGTACACTACGTAAACGCACTCCAGCATTAAGCTTAGCTAGAGGGGTTAAATAGGGTTAAATGTGTGAGTGTGACCCATATCATCATGAGTATATTCGAAAAAGAAATGTTGATGCCGAGGTCAAAGTAAAGTCGTTTTTATAGCACTAATTTGTCGGATATTCATTTAGTTAGTAACCATTTGTTTATTTGTACTTATTAAATATCATTTTTATTTGACTCTCAAAATGTGCTGCTGGTCTAATAAAATATTCATCGAAATTCGAAAATTATTTCTCGATATATTTTTACGTAGAATTGAAATTGATTTCGGGGCCACAAAGGCTGTGTTGGACTTTCATTTCATACATAAATGATGTAGACCAAATCGAAAAGCTATATTAGTAACTTTGATATTTGACGGATAATATTTTTCATTCCGAATAAAATCTAACGAGGTGCCAACCATATTAATAAATATTTAATGAAAAAAAAATTACAGTTGTTTAAAATCAAATTACTTAAGATTTTTACGTTTATTCGTCAATCGTCACGTTATATAAAAAAATCCCTTCGACTTTTTAACACATTGCCTTGGCCTTAATTGAAAAAAGTTTGTTCGTACTTTGTGTACAATTTGAATTTAAAATATTATTTTATTTTTGAAATTGTTAATCCAAATAAAAGCATAACAATATTTTTCAATAATTGGTTTTAAACTTCCACGACTTTTATACATATTAGATGTGATAGGCTCAACTCACATTGGCGCAGAGTCGAAGCGTCGCGACGCGTCATGTTTTTCGTCTATAGCATATTCATCTCTATTCTCTATATATTTCCCAATTTTAAGGTACAAATTTGTGTTAAATAATACAATAATGCAATACTCGCCCGCAGTTACGCATCAGACGCCGACTAACTAACTGAGGAGGAGGATAACTGAGTAGTTACTACGTAACAGATAAATCACTCCCTACAAAAATATCGATACTTACTGTTTTATTGCCTACTCTTTTCGGGCTTTAAAAGGTATGTAGGGTTACCAATTTAATGATTAAACAAAAATTACAATTGTTATGTAAATTAACTACTTAACGCTTATTTTTCATTTCTAATATTTTAGTATTCAAAAATCCTGCATGTGTTTTATTTTTATGTAAGTACTTAACTAAAGATTAATAAACTTATTTCCTTTTCTAAAATCTTGAATTTTTTTTTAGTTAACTGTATGGTGGAAAATATTCAAAATCTCACAATAAGGTTTAAGAAATAATTGAGGGAAACAATGTTAAAAGGTTCATTTTTTTAATATATAAATAGCGCTGCTGGGCTTATACTGCACATAAACAACCATGTCAATTTTTACTATGAATTTTACAGTATTTAATGAATATATCAATACGATCTCCAATTATGTTTTTTTGTACTTTAAAAATAAAAGCGTGTGCGCGCGATGCAGCTGTCGGCAACCCATTGCGCGAGACTGCGTATAAGGTCCGCCGGTGGACCAGTGGCCGGTAAGTATTTAGCCCGCGCAAGTACATCGAGTGACATAGGCCGTGGATGTGGCCGCTCATAGATGTGATGCCTCAAAATATTGAAAACATTTTCAAACTTATGGAAGCCCACGAATTTTTAACAGTCTCTGCACTGGTCCAGCACTGTGATCCGGTCGCGCTAATGCGTTGTAGCTGAAAAACAGGACGCGACGCGACGCATTGACTCTGCGCCAGTTTAAGTTCAGCCATAAGGTATAATACCTTTTTGGTTACCCGAAGTCTCGATCAAATTGCACTGATCGTGCAAATCTAATATTTATCAAATTTGGAAATATTGAAAAAGCCATTATTGGTAACCTAACTGGTTTACACACATGATAACATAATGAAAGTAGTATTAAAAACTATATATTCCATACAGACACTAGCCAACAATATTTATAACCCAGAGATGAGCATACCGCAATTTTGTGTACGCACGAGCCTGAAACCGTGAATTAATAAAGTTTCACATTTTTCTGGTTTCATTTCGTTGACGTCACTTTTAATAAATTTTTATATCATGCTTTAACAAATGTCTTTTAAAACACTTTTATTTTGTTTTGAATTAAAAAAATTGTTTAAAATAAAATATAATCATACTTATATATACTTATAGGCAGTCAAACTCTTTTATCATCAGGCTTTTCACCATAATTACAATATATACATCAATCAGTCAAACCGCCTTGCTTAAAAAAGGCGAAACCGCAACTGGGTAACAACTTAAAAAAAAATGTAAGTAGGTACTACTGGACAACTTACAAAAAAAACCCTAAATTATATAGCCTTGTGGCTCAGAAAACTGATAACAACAGGGGGAAACGACCTAAATACCATTTATTTTCAATTTTCTCCCACAAAATAAGGCGAAATTTATGCATCACGATTTATGATCCAGAGCGTTAACTAGGCTTACAAAATTAATAACTTTACGTTGTAATGACGGATATAAAGGTTGTTATTCACTAGCTCGTAATATGGGTTAAATTTTGCGCTACGGTTTGAAGTTTATTCAAAAATGCAAAATTACTTGAAAGCATTGTGAACGTAATGTGTTTTTATGAGCACATGTAATCGTTTACCACCAGAAATATAATCTATGGTTGTCTAGTAACTTATTTGCAGTTCAGGCATATTTTTGTTGTTTTTTATAGTAAAAATTGCATTTAGGTACTTTTCGAAAATCCTGTTGTAGTATGGCTTCATTTATTCTACATAATACGGACAAATCTAATAAAGTTAACTAGAATATATTGAGAACACACTAAAACCTCCTTAAAAGATAACACCGTAGAATATAGTAGATAATTATCCGCAAGTCTTTAAATAACACAAACAGCGTAGGACGTTCATCAACAAGGTGGACAGACGACCTTTTAAGATCGCGAAGGAAGTGTCTATGTCCAGCTTATGGTTAAAATAAAAATGGTTAAATAGCATAATGTAAAAAAGGTAATTATGTTACTTGCAAGTACATTACATTTTTTTATATACTGTAAACTGTAAGTATAAACCGCTCATAATAACGCGCCATGTACTTGCTTGACAAACAGCTTTCATAAAAAGTGACATATTTTAGTTTTCACTACCCAGTCTAGTGTAACCATACCCTAAAAATACCGTTTCTAACATAATTATAATTACTCTGACAATTACCTGAAGCGCAATGTTGTGGTTATAGTGAATTTACCAAGATAATTACGTTATTATTTATTGTTGAATTCATTACAGTGTGTCATGCGTGAACTCAAATTTTGATGGAGTTTGTAAGCCAATGTTGTTTGTCTTAGCCCTTAAATGCGTCGTGTTGTAATTCTGCAACACTCAATTTTTTCATCGTATAAACTTTAGTAATTTTTTCTTTTTTGTTTTTGGGTGTCCACATATATTGGCAGAATATCAAATCAGCAAATTGGTAACACTATTTGAACATTTTATTTGTCAAATAAATAATTTCTATGGGTAGTTTTTAAACATACCGAGTTAAATGAGTTATAACCATTGACAGTTTACCAATTTTACAAATAAGGCCATCTCAATAAGTTGTTCGAAATTAAAGTTTTTTTAAAGCCAGAAGTAAGTTTATTACTATAACATTTGTTGTATGTGACAGTATTAAAACTTTTCGATTAACTCACTAATGTAAGCCGATCCTAAATAAATTTTGTCTTAAATTCTGTTTTAGTGATCTAGATGTACTAACGAATGTGCAACCCTTACTTAACAACAATTTCTCAAGCCAAAATTTAAACGCACCACTTTTATCTCTTTTCTGAAATTGTATAAATTGGTTTGGTGATTAAAATTTCATGACGTTTTCATGCAGTATATAAGCACATGCAATATTATTAATTAATTTTTTTTTCAAATTAAAATGTGTTTATTTCCACCACAAACAACACAATGTTCAATTATTAATAAATATTGGTACAAAGATAAAAGTTGTAGTGTGTGTGTGTAGTAGTTTGGGGTGGACTGGAGCCTAAACTAGAACAAGTCCTGTATTTCAGGACTCCAGCATTCACACCCGCGCGGTTTTGTTAGTAAATGTATTGTGGTGCGTTTGTATATATATGTATGCATGTATGTGTGTATGTATGTGTGTGTGTGTCTGTGTGAGTGCTGTGTGTGTGCGTATGTATGTTTATGTTTATGTAAGCGTCACTTAACAATAGTGATAAGTGGTTCTGTGTCAGTATATGATAGATTAATTAATTATTTTTGAATAACAGATTTACACTATATGTCGGTATATTGAGCAATGTCCACCCTGTGTTATCTGAGGAAATATGTGTTGAATTTTGTTTTATTTTCTTGATAGAGAATGAAATAAAGTCTATGTATATAAGTATTATAAAAGAATATTGTCTTTAAGTGTATATTTTACATAAGTTTTGAAGTGATTGTTATAAGTTTTTAAACTCTCATAGTACAACCTCAAAAAATATAGCTATAGATATATATACTACTAGCTAGTAGGTGCGGGGCGTAGTAACGCCCCGCGGTTTCACCCGCGTAAGTCCCGATCCTGTTGGAATATCGGGATAAAAAGTAGCCTATGTGTTAATCCAGATCTCCAGCTATCTACATACCAAGTTTCATCGCAATCGGTTCAGTAGTCTTTGCGTGAAAGAGTAACAAACATCCATCCATCCATCCATACTCACGAACTTTCACCTTTATAATATTAGTAAGTAACTTGATGCGGAAATTTTCTCGACCCAAGTGGCAACTACACCAAAATTTTCATTTGACCTGTTTTCTTCAGCGAGGTTTTTTTATTGTATGTTATATGCGTTTCTCGAAAATACACCAATAACTATATTATATTAATTTAGGAAAACTTGTTTTAAAAATATACTCTATCAACCAAGCCAGTAACTTAATTTTAAATAATCTAGTTTTCAATAATTTAATACAATTAGGCACTTTATGCACTTTACTATAAATTCGTCCACACATTGATAAATAGTTTTTGTTATATTTATTGGATCTTGGTATATCTTATCGTAACACAAGTATATGTGGATCTCGGCGATTTCGACAGCTTACATCATTTGCAGTCATAAAATATTCTCAGTGCTTACGTACAGATATACAAATTTCGTAAATGTAAAGCGATGGTAGAGGTAATCTTGTTGCATACCATACATAGCCCTAACGCACTTTTTTTTGCGCCACAAGCACTCTGTTTATGTCAGTGTTATTGCCCCACATAATGAGCCCATAGCGAAGTACAGATTCTACATATGCACGGTATAATATAATGGCCGTATCCATATTTGTTATATTTTTAATATGCTAACTTTTAAACTTTCGCGTTCCAGGATATAATTATGTATTTATACGGGAATTAACGCAATCACGAAAAGCACCAGGTTGCACTGGCCGTGGTCACAGGCTGAGTCAGCCTGTGACCACGACCAGTGCAACCTGGTCGAAACGTCAGGCAATTCAGAGGTATGTAATACCTTTTCGTGATCGCGTTAATTCCCGTATAAATACATAATTTCTAATATGCTTTAGGGCGTAGACAAATTTATTTATTTTATCACATACATTATCTAAATGTATTTTCCAGTTTATGTCCTCATCTATTGACACTCCTAAATTTTCCTAGTTATTGGCCAGTGTAAGTTAAAGTAATCTATACGCATATGAATATGAAAGCAAAAGTATACTCACTCACTCACTTACTGACTAAACACGAAATCGTAAAAACTCCTGGATCAGTGAAGATACAATTTGGCAGGGAGGTATTTAGTAAGTAGTACATTCGTTATATTGTACGTCACTGAACAAAATTGAAATAAAACTGTTTTTCACGGATTCTATCGCGATTTATTTGGTGTTATTTTACTATCTATACTGATCCTGATGAAGTTAAACACAGCAAGGCTTCAAGACACTTTGAGCTCATTCTGCGTAAATAGTAACACCAACAATCAACAAACTTCAGGTACTTTGAGATAACTTTGCACTTCGATACATAAGACGACCACCATCTTAGTCTACCCGTGACCATGGCTGCTGAAAAGCAACTGAAACGTCGGGATCAGTATAGATAGTAAAATAACACCAAATAAATCGCGATAGAATCCGTGAAAAAGAGTTTTATTTCAATGTGTAACATTCGCGTAAACTTTCGACAATATCATTCCAATAAAAAGCCCATGTTTGCTATCAGCTGGATGATTTGATGGGAAATATATTAATTTTATTTGTCAAAGGCGAAAAAAAAAAAGATAGTCAAAAAATAATAATATTAATTGTACATCTGTTTCGGGAGTTTTATAAAAAAGTCGCAAAATAAGGAAAATTTTAGAGATTAAAATCCAGTGTACATTATTCAAGCATTGAAATCATTTTTAGCGACAGCATAAAGTATTCAAAACACATTTTGTTTTATAAAAATGCTTCCGCCTTGAAAACGTTTGAAGAGGGTTTGGACGTGACTGGAGAGAAATGAGCATTTGAATGTATATATTTTTTGTATTTTGAAGTTAAAGAAGTTAGCAATACCAGCCCATGGACACCTGCAACTCAAGAGTCATAAGTGCGTTGCCGGCCTTTGAGATAGGAGTACGCTTTTTACGCAATAACACCATGACTGTTAAGTATACTTCTAATTTAAAAAACAGCTTTGGTCCATAGCTTTTTTTTGCCAGAATGTAACAATTTCTGTTTCAATTGTAACATTATGGCAATGCTTACCTGAGCTTCCTCCAGACGAAGCCGTAGTATCAAATCAACATTGCTATCAATTCTTCAATGAAAGTGTCAATAAAAATATTATCTTATCGAAGCAATATTGATACAAAATAATTTACAAGCTAAAATGTTATAGATACGGAGGCCGTGGCATTTTAGGCATATCATCGTTGATAGGGGTTCATAGTGTACTTGACATCTGTTTCTAATGGAATTGATAAATATAATATGGCTGCCTTTTTGTGCAACAAATATTTTGTATATCGTGACGATTACACTACAAATATTAAGTAATAATGCATTACAAGCTGCATGCCTCTTTGGTTCCAAGCTATAAGTTTACGTACGATTATAAAATGGTACCTTCGATTCTTAAAGTCAAGTCAAGTCGGATTTTTTTTTAAATATTATATGGGGCAAACGAACAGACGGGTCATGATGGTAAATGACTACCGCCGCCCATGTGCACCTGCAACTCAAGAGTCACAAGTGCGTTGTCGGCTTTTTAGGTGGGAGTAGGGGAAGGGGGAAGATAGGGAGAGGAGGGGAGAGGGAAAGAAGGGGAGAGAAAACATTGCTAAACATTGCTTCACTGCCGGTTTTCTGTAAGGCCGTGGTACCACTCCGGTCAATTGGCCCATATGTGCCGAAGCATGGCTCTCACACGAAGAAAATGATTATTTTATATTAGGAAAGTCTCAATACTGACCACCTATGTACGTGACATGGTGGTGGTGCATTCGAGCAACATTAGAGGTTACGATCCCCATTAGTATGAGTGTTTCTACGTTTGATATGTATGTGTATTTAAACCAAGAGAGAGAGCGAGCAAATGCGAGGAATCGTGTGAATGGGGCATTATTTGCCCTCATGAGCGGTCAGTTGGTGCCGAAGAAGACGCGCCTGGCATTGCGTAATGGTGTGCTGGTGCCCACCTTAATTTGTTATAGCGCGAGTGAAGTGTTGCAGAAAAATGATGATAGAGGAATAAATGTTGGTGTGATGAGATCACTGTAAAGTATTTGAGGAGTAACATTTGTTGACAGAAAGAGACTTGAATGAGAAGGGTTGGGCACATAGAAAGAATGAGTACGGAGCGAATGACAAACAAGTTTATAAGCCAAACGTTAATAGGACGGCGACTACGCAGAAGAAACCCTGATGAAATGGGTGATGTTCTGAAGAAAGGGTACCAAAACCGGTGAGCTTATATGAAAGGTTTAAACGACAACAGAGGAAGATCGTGAGGCGTGTAAGGTTAGAAGTTAGTGGCAGGCCGTAGTCTCTTTAAAGCCATCCATCGAACCTACACAATGTGGAAATTTGCTTTTGTATCCTCTATCTGTATTAGCCCAACCTTTCAATCTATTCAATCTGAAATGATTGAATACTATTAAAATAATATGAAACAAATTTTAGATTTTTTTCGTGTCGCTGACTTTTTAATAAAATAAAATTCTTGCAGCAATCAAAGTACCTATGTTTATGTAGTTATACAAAATCTATATAAGTATGTTTATCAGTATTCTATAATCAATCGTACAGGCTGTGTTTTGTTCGGGTACAGAAAGTGCTGTCTAATATGTCCTAGAATGTTTTTTTAATATTATTAGCACCACAGAGTCTAGAAACGTGCTTGGTTTAGTGATCTGCTTGGCTGTTTTGAAATAGAGCCTTAATTAAAGCTGAAGCATTATATACGTAATATGCATCTGCATACGCCATGCATATATAGGTGTATACACAAGTAGAATATTATAGCTAAAACCTATCAACAGTGTTGTTGTAAGAAGAAAATAAAATAGAGAAAGAAGTAGTTCACATTAACTGGAACATAAGCTTCAAGGGTGCTAATGTTTCTTATTCAGCTGTTATGAAAGGAGCTCCGGTCACTGGTAATGAAGACGGAGGCGCTAGATTGACCTAGTTTGAAAATATTTCAGGGCTGACTCTGTCGTTTTGTTTATTGCGCTTTGTCAGCCCTGGATTAGCTTTTCGGTACGCAGTGGTACTCAGAATTCATTAAGTAAGGAAAATAATACATGTGAATTGAATATCACATTTTTTTCAAGTGTACCTTTATTTTGTTTTAAGAGATGGCGCAGCGGTTTTTGTTTTATTTATTAGCCCTCAATTTTGGGTTCAATGGACCTTGTCTAGTACCTCGTCTGTTAATTGTTTTGGACCTGACGAGGGTTTATCAAGGGTTGAAACGTCCTACCTTATTTTACGGTTGCAGGTGGCTGAATATACACGTGAGTAAAATCTTATATCCTTAAATAATATGAATACCACTCACGAAAGATTTTACTCAATTATAATTATTGTGTGAAGGCAAAAATCCCCACACAATATAATATATAATTCCGTGGTATTTGAAAGAAAAATGAATCTACCAATAAACTCTAACATAAAGTGTATAATATCAAAGTCAGGAAGTGTTCCTCAGCTGTCGTTGATACGAGTTACTACATAAACACGGTAAAAGCTTCTGGTAATAAATGTATGAGATCACACGCAAGTACAGCCATCGTTAATGCCCTTAGGTGTTATGTCGCTAGCTGAGCTAAAACTTGATATAATTAAACGGCATTCCTTTATGATAATAATATCAATGACAGACAAGTGTAAAATGTAATAAAAGACAGAAAGCTTAAATAAAACTGGAAAGAGAGACAGTGGAAGTTGATTGTGTGTACACCACCAACTTCTACTGTCTCTCTTTTCACGTTTCGTTCGTGGCATACAAAGGAATGCATTTAGCAATAATCCTGCCCTGTGTACATTTAAATAATAAAGGCAGATAAAGACCTAAATTTCATTAAAACACACATTCAGTAAGATTTTACGATTACAATTAAATGGTCGCACGATAATGGGATTATCGTAAACATAAATAAAACAAAATGTATGCATATCCGATCACCACATCTTAAAAATATTGAGAGTCCACCGTCTATAGTGGGACATAGCTATGTCTACATAGTGTAAGAGTAGGACAGTGAGCGTGTGCAAATATAATTCTGGTGAATGAATATATGTATTTGGGTTTGATTATTGGTAACAATTTTTCTTGGAAAATACATATAACATAGTTATGTGATAAATTGAGATCAGTTTTAGTAAATTTTCACCACTTTATCTTATTGTTAGACAGAGCCAGATTGTACACGATGTACTACGCCCTAGTAGATTCACTGATCTTTTATGGGTTGGCCAGCTACGGTAACACACTTAAAACGAATATAAAACAGTTACAAATCAGATTTATGAAATTGCTAGTTTATAAAAAGACAAAAGACCGCTGTAAAATTAATATTAAGAAGATTTGTTTTTGGAATGAATGAATGAATGAAAAAAAATGAATGAAGGGGCGGTGTTAATGCTGGCGTCAGAACAGTTCTGTAGCAGTGAGTTCAAAATCAATTCGACACACCGTAGACCTCAGAGAAGCAGAAATATCAAAAGATTTGTTGTACCCACTTTCAACAATTACTATGGACAAAGATGTAAAAAATATTTAGTTCCAATGATATTTAATAGTTTACCGTTAGAAATAGAAATGACATTATTACAAAAAGAGCTTTTAAAAATAAATTTGGTAAATACCTGCGAGATAATAATTATAATAGTCTTAGGCCTGATTTTTAAAATTTAGTATAACAATGTTATAACTTATAAATTATTAAAAAAAAAAACTTATAAAATGGACAAGTGTATACTTTTCGATTGTTGTTCTTGTTTTGTTGAATTGCATATGAAGTTGTAAGCTAGTGGAAGGGACGATTTGGAGACAGCGATTTTCATCCATTACTATCTAAAAGGCAAATCTCCCTTGTTTCTATGATCTGAGGAAACAACCATATACTTTTCATAAAAAACTGATATTTTAACATTAAAAAAAAAATAAAAAAAAAATTTATTTGTATGTATAAACTTATCAATCATAGTTTGGGCATCCCATCAAAAGCTGAAAGTATCAGAAAATCCTTTTAAAACAAACCCAAAGAATAATAATGTTAACCTAAAATTTCCCAAAAGGGAATTTAGTTTGACTTTACCAAAAGGAAAAGTACGTATGCACCAATTTTTTTTTTATGCTTAGAGATTAATCTTAAAGGTATTGACTCACTGCACTCATTTTGTTACCACCCCTTAATGGTATGTAAAGTTTCACAGTTAACCTGTACCATGCTGTCTGAACGCGGTGTACGGCCCGCTCCGCTTTCAAGATCACGACCGTGGTCGTCATGTATGATGATAGATAAATTAATAGACAAATCAAACTAGTTTCTGGATTTCAAGCTATATTCTTTAACCTTTGGATAAACGCCAGCCCAGTCTAGAAGTGGAGAAATCGATTTTTGATGACCTGTCGGTCATTCAGTCAGTCCCAAAAAAAATTTAAAAATTATTCATTTCTTGGAAAGTATTAATGTTGGAGTTTTGGAATTTGTGAATTTGCAAATAGTGTAGTAAGAAGGCCCTGACGGTGTATGTACTATATTTTTATTTCAATAAGCTTATCCAATCGTGAGTTAGAGGTAGTCTGAAAACAGCACGGAATGATTGCCTGGGGGTTGCTGGGGAAGCACCTCCAGTTTAGATTTATTAGAGTTTGGAGTTTACTATCAGGATGTACTGATTTGCCAACTTATCACTTTAAATAATAATATTTAATTTAATTATTATTAGTTACTCTTGTTTAGTTCCATACTGATCTTAGACTTATTGTAGTCCAAAGCTTTTTTGATATGTTATGGAGCGCTGTAGTGGACGCATACCTTTTACTGAGCCATTTAAGTAGGCAGGCATCATCTAAGGTACTTTAGAACTGGGTCAATCGACTCTTGAGTCCAAAGACGGTCAACGGATATATTTCAGAGATTTTCAGTTGTAATATTTCATGGGGGATTTTCTGAAAAGTGGTTGGGTCATACTTGGTAATATACCAGGCGAATCGGAAAGTTTTGCGAAAAAGTGTTTTAAATATGGAACCCTGGCAGATTATATTTTATTTTAGTTTCCGGATTTTAAAGAGAAATTCCGGATTAAAAAATAAAATCATTTCCGATAAAAAATACAAAAGTTGCAACTCCCCTCCAATTTCCCTCTACATTTTATTGCGAACCAAATTTAATTGTTGTGTCTCACTGAAAAATTGATCTACCTCAAGAACATTTTTGCCCGACAACATAATACGATTTTAAATGCGGCCTAAAACCGGAAAAATTGTCAGATAGACTTCAAATATGGGGCAATGGTTTAAGTGGTCGCCTCGCCACTGCGCCACGCCGAATGTTGTGGGTTTGAAGACCACACGGTACAAAAATGTGTGTGATCCTATCAAAATTCTGTGTCATCCTTCTTACAGCCCTAATTTAACAGCGTGTGATTTCTTTTTATTCCCTAAAATAATTAATTTAATTAAAAGTTTGTGGCTGGACCGAGAATACCAGTCTAAAAAGGTTTTTTTCTAATATAATAAAATGTTTCTTAACTGTTTTGTCTTTGCTTATTTATATACCATGCTTATATCGGATTAAACGTCCCCATTTAGTCAAGAGTCGGAGCATTTTTTCAAGGGGTGAAGCGTCCTCCTGGGACTTTGTCAGGTGTCACACTGAATTGGCGAGATCACCATCGCCACCGGTTCTTTTGTCTTTCAGAACGTGCGGATGTAGATGTGTACTGAAGTACCTGAGTCCGACAAGTCGGGCATCCTCGAAATACACACACGAGTAACACCATAATGTGTTTAGCTGTTTTTTTATTATTACACGTGAATAGATATTGTTCCTCAGCAACTAGAATGTATGATAATACATATCGTTATATTTTGTGAAGCTCTTACAACTATAAAATCAATAACAAAGTAATTATGTGGTGAAATTATTTTTGTTTTAAGTTTCTGTACTCTTACTTTAGTCTTATTACAAATAATTTATCTTAAGTGATTGGGAGCGAGCCAGGGCTTAGTAAATGAATTGAATATTTTGTTTGTGATGTTAAAAGCAATTTGGTTTATTGCTTTCTACAAGATGAAACACAAACATGATTCTTTTAGCCGATGAAAAGCTACGAGAGTCTAAAATTAATTGAGCTTTAAATATGATATTTAACTGTACAGATACAGATTCATTGCAATCGAGTGTTGTTCGATAATCGTTACCGACATATTATACTCGCATGGAAAAGTCTTATCATTCTTCAATTGTCTAGCCTTTACTTGTGAAATAAGTAATTTACTACCTTTAAAACCAACAGTAAACAAATCCTTATATATCAAAATTAATCAATTACTGGCATACATTATCAGAGCGATGTCGTTTCGTATTAAGAAGTAAAGCGTATACGTAACATATTTTTCTGCTCTCTCATACTCGTGACAGTTTTTAACTATAACACCAAATTTATATGTTCAGCTCATAAAATGTTAAATTTGTTGAACGAATTAATTAAATATTTGTTCGGATATATACGGTCGCAACTGCAAATTGTATAACAGTTTTGTAGATGTCGCAATTGGATAGAGTTCGTATATATTCCAATTCCATTTTTCTCTTCACTAAAACATATTACGTAATAAAATGTGAAAGACCTAGTTTTACGAAGTATTTAATATTGCCTTTTTTTATATTGCATTTTGGTCCATAGATAGGATAGTTTTTTTTATTGCAAGTTTCCTAGCCACTGCAACGCGTGGCCAGGTAGCTAGTTTATATATAAACATTTCATGTCACGTTGTTTGTCCGCGACGAACTCCTAAACTAATGAAATTTTGCACTCTGTGTGCAGTTTGGTCCAACTTGAAAAATAGGATAGTTAACACTTAAAATTAGTTTATATAAAATTTTATATTTTATGTAAATAAGCTCAATACTCAAGACTTTTAAGGGTTATTTATTTTTTGCTTTTTAGTTCTTTTTCGTCATTTTAATTTTAAATATTACAAGCGATACTGTTTTCATAACAAATCTTCATTTCTGAAAAGCAAAGATGCCTTATATATTATTATTAAGCAAACATTTGATTTGTTGAAACAAATGTGATTAATTATAGCAACTTTAGATGCCCTTGGTTGGAGTATATGATATTCATGAATTCTTTTGTTTTCAGTAATGCTACATCTACCTATAAATTCGTTTGATGTTTATGTAACAAAACATGTATGCCTTACTTTCGATAAAGTATTTGTTATTGTGTTGTATTAGTTTTTGAGTTGATTCGATTTTGTTTGCTTTGAGTTTACTGAAAAATTGAGAAGCTCGGTACATTCGGTACATTTTTTAGATCCCCTATTTTTATTTGAACGTTTTGATGTACCTAACATATTTTTTAGTACTTTCTCACTAGCTTCCTTTTAAAAACATGTTTACATATGTGACCGAGTTCCTCCACGTTGAACGTCGCCTATATTTTGAACACAATTTTAGAAATACAATCATGACATTGGTAGAATAATGTACGAGTAGTCTTATGCCATTAACAAAATAAAATTGGACAATAGAAATATAAAATATATATAAATTACCGTCAAGTCACGCAAAACTTTACTTCAAAATAATGGTTGGACTTTTCTGTTTATAAACATAAAATCACATTTTATAAATGACATGACATTCTTAATACTAATTCACATCAATTTACCAACATGACAGTGACCGATTGATGATCACGATGAATGATTACAACGGAACCTTAATAAGACTTCAATAAATTTATGACAATTCATGTTTTCGTTTACAAATTGCTACCTCACTGGTTTAATTAATGCAAAATTATTAATCTTGATATATATATTTCTTCTGTGCGTGTGTATGTCACTGAAATCCTCCTAAACGGATGGAAAGATTTTAATGAAATTTTTTATGTGCCTTCAGGTGTATTCGAGAATGGTTTAGATTTACAATTGGACCCGGTAGATGGCGCTGCGATATGGTTACAGGTTACAAAAATATTTTTTACACTCCGGCAGGACAACGTTTACCATGGCGCTTTTGACATACATAACTGTCAGTCGTTTGACAGTTGGCGCGATTGAAAGAATGCGCTCTGCAAATATCGTTTAAAACAGATGCATCGGTCAGAACTATGTTTTTAGAATTTTTTTTTTTATTAATTATACCAATTCGAATTCAATATTCATAGTTAAGACAAGACAAGACAACGTCTGTCGGAGCAAAGGTACAAAATGCGTAATCAGTAGGTACTCTCAATATTTGTAAAGTAAGTCAATAACATTCATAAAATGCGCAATATAATACTTAAAAGGGATAAGCAATCTTATAGCGTTGGTTACATTTAAAAATGAATTAAAAAAAACACAAGTTAATTTTATTTTATTTTGATTAACGCTATCTTTGCTTCCACATTTATATGTTTAAGTTATTCACATAACCCTGATATCCCCTTTGAAAATAACTTTGTTATTTTTATGTTATTCTATGCACCCACACATAACCATAACATTTTATGTTGAACCCTTCCTTTGTACGTAAACTCTTTGGTTTACTTCCTTTGTCCACGTATAATAATTACAAACTCACGTGCGCTGAATGGAAGCTCTCGTATTTTAGTAAAATAAAAGTAAAATATATTTTGTTAAATATTTTTAGACAAATTAAAAAGTTTTAGTGTTTATTTTAGTATTTTAAAGTCTTGTTGTACCTGTAGTACTCTTATTAATACTTGTTAACGGTCATTGGATTTTTGCCCGCAGTTTCGCTCTCGTTAACGTAGGGACAGTACAATTATTTTCGGATGAAAAGTATCTACCATATGTCGTTTTCTGTATAGACAATGTGTATGCAAAAATTTCAAGATGATCGGTGGAGTAGTTAAGATGTGAAAGCGTAACAAACTAAACAACAAATTAAGATATCACCAGCCTATAAATAAAGGCACATAAAACTTCGATCTGGATCAACCTTAACTGTTAAAGTTAGCACGGGGATGATGACGACTCGTACTTATTAGTCAAAATATCAGGTAACCGGTGCTTTTTATAATATCTCTATTTTTATAAATAGCTACCAACGTAATATTTGTAACATTTATGTATTTTTAACATTACCATAGTACAGTCTCTGCCTAGTTTGCAGATCGGGCTGTGTGAGGGTGTCTCAAATTAATTATTTAGTTCATAATTTCATTTTTATTTTAAACTCATTTGGATTTTTTAAGTTATTAAGAACCAGTGGAGAACGTTCGAGAACAAACTTGATATTAAAAAATATTTTCTACTTTTTAGTGCGGTTTGCTGTTAAAGCCTGTCTATTTAGTTTTTTTAACCTTTAGTTTATTTTCTTATTTTTTAAGTTTTGTATTGTTATCGGTACTTGACGTGATTCTCGACGGGAATACGCCTGCAAATTTTCAAGTTAATCGGACGTGTTGAAATTGGTGAAAATTACGTAGAAAAATTCTGTGATATACATAGTTAGATATATACAGGTCAAGCCAATATAAATAGTGTAACACAACTATAGTTCAAGATAAACATCATCAAAATGCCACCCTATTATCTATATTATAGACTGCACAAAATCAAAACAACCCCGTTAACTTGATCAAAACATCGCAATAAACTAGATAAATGACCAATTTGTTGGTTTATTTTGTTGGTTGTTACGATATTACGTTTATCCATAATTAACTAATTCACACTTACCATCAGGTGACCCATCTGGGTCTCCGTCTAACAAGAAACAAAATTAACAATTTTAAAATATAGTTTATGATATGTCTGCCGCACTCGATGGCCTAATCCAATAGAATAGCATCAACTTCTTCTTCTTGCCTTTCAGTCTAACTACAATACGACCGAACTTTGATTTTTTACGTGAAGCGACTGTCATCAGACCTCCACAACTCAAGTACTAGGCGATAACAATGGCATCCGGGATCGACGGTTTAACGTGCTCTCCGAGGCACGGAGGGGTCTCATTGTGTTAAGAATGGTCACCCATCCTAGATTGACCTGTCTAGTATTACTTAACTTTGTAATGTGCTAACCTACTCGGTTACCACTTAGCCACCATGAGCCCCTCTTAATGCCTAATAGAATAGCATCAACAAATTCACAAAATTATTATGATATTAAACCATACATAAATTGTCACATTAGGCTTTTTTTATCGTGTGGGAACCCCCACCGGTCATCACCTCAACGGAGCTTACGGTGCATTGGTACCTCGGAAGCAAACCCACTAGAACCTGTGGATCTATTGCAAGATACCCGTTTATACTCTTACAAGGCAGTCTTCGAGGTACTCATGCAGACCTCATCTAGACCAAATACGCGCGTTACCATCTCAAACCTACTTCTGCGAGGGTAACGGCCAGCCTTACTTTACCAGGGCCAGGCCAGGTTCATGGAGGTCGGAGAGCATTCTGCTCTTTCTGGTGCCTGGTGTGTCTTCAACGGGAGAGGATGGTGCTAATCCTCTTCCGTTCCTTTTTCACCAACTCTTTATCCAAAAACAGCTCCTCACAATTTACGAGACTGCGGAATCCTACGCACTCCATTTCTTCCCTTCAAACAGATAACTTTAATAAAACTTTGAGCATTTCGACGAATATCGACAAGTCAAGGACATTATACCAAACTGTGAGGTGTCATGTTCTGTTAGCTAATAAAGCAAGTACCTAATAGTGAGCTAAATATAATTAAAAGTCTTTTATTTCCAGATTCTTTTGATAAAAGTTTCAAACAATATTTTTAAAACACTTGTTTGTTTGCAGTTGTTCTTTATCAATGAAAAGACTTTCTTTGTTTAAAAAACGAACTCTGACTTTCTTAAATAGAAATTTGTCGCTTTAATAATAAAGATCAAAGTGCCAACATTTTCTCTGATTCCTTTTTATTTAGAACATTATTCCGTATTTTTAAAAGAACGATTATTTTTCCATGAAATGTCTGTTTACTTATATTCTTCAGTTTGATTAATTTTTCCTTCCTTTATAAGACCTGTTAAAACAAAAAGGTTGCCATTTTTAATTAAGTACTCTAATTTTAATGATAATGATTATATGTAATGATAATTTTAATCGTGGGAGAGCCATGCTTCGGCACGTATGGGCCGGCTCGACCGGAGTGATACCACGGCTTCACAGAAAACCGGCAGTGAAGTAATGCTTGCATTGATTTTCGCCGAGTGAGTGAGGTTACTGGAGGACTTAACCCTTCCCTCTCCCCCTCTCCCCTCCCCTACCCTTCTTCTCCATCCCCTACTGCCACCTTAAAGGCCGGCAACGCACTTATGACTCTTGAGTTACAGGTGCCCACGGGCGGCGATAGTCATTTACCATTAGGTGACCCGTCTGTTCGTTTGCCCCCTATACAATAAAAAATATATGAAGTATTTTTTCCTGCAAACGAAGTAGATTTGCAATAAAAACTTTTAACAAAAGAAAGAAAGAAAAAAGGAACCAAACAGCGGGAAAATAAACTTGTTAGCCTTACTAAAGTCATACGTAAATGTAACGAACTTCAAAGTATACCCTACGCGATAAAAAAATATTTATCGAAATTAGACTACCTTGTAAAAAGTTATGCGTGGTCATATATAAAAAAAAAAAAAACAAAAATATATATACGAGTTGATTTGAGAACCTCGGTTTTTCACTGTTTAAAAATAGGTACAACAAGCGTACTGTGTTTTGTCGTTAGAGTATCTTCTATATATTCATATGTAAAAATTTTTTTGTACTTTAAGCAAATTTCGCGCACTTTCAAATCTGAAATTTGGCATACTTAAAGTGTTATATGTAAAAGAAGTGCAGAAAGCTAAAAAATTTTAAACAAAATGTATAATAAATATAAAATATAGGAAATTGACCACCAAAAGCTACACGTATTCAGTATAAATGTTACCCTGTCATGTTTGAGAAAGTCTAGAAGTGATATTTCAAGTTAAACTGGTCATAGATATAAAACAAAACATTCAAAAGTAAATTTAATGTGGTCAATATTCTTTTTTTTTTTTTAAAGACAACTCCCGCATTAGGAATGACTCCTGTGTCGCGGGGGACTTTACAAACATACAAACGACGGACACAAAGAACACCCAGACTCAGGTGGGAATCGAACCCACGACCTATAAGCATAGCGGTCAGGGTCACTAACCACTAGACCAACAGGCCAGTCAAGACCTATTCGACCCCAAGGCGACCTCTAGTAATGTTAAATTGGTCTATTATAATTATTAATGGTGTTTACCAGTGGTTAATTATTACAGGCATTACTTGGTATTGATTTAGGATATTTATACACGATCATACTTCTTATCTGGGAAATCAATATCAATTTTTTCTGCCCCGGGTATTATGGATGTAATTCCTACATGAAAAGAAAAAACCCGGCTAAGTGCGAGTCGGACTCGCGCACCGAGGGTTCCGTAAAATATTTTTATTATATGATGTAACTAAAAAATGTACGGTTCTCGCAATTTTTTCTTTATCTGTGCTATAAGATATTGTTTCGTACCAAATTTCAAGATTCTGAGTTCACGGGAAGTACCCTGTAGGTTTTGATTCCGTTGCGAGTGTCGAAAATTTGCGGAAATTTGCGGCATAAACAGCTGTATCTTTTGATTGCGTTGGCTTAGAAGTTTGATTTTTTTCACAGCTCTAAGGGACAGTAGGCTTGAGTATTTGAGAAAAAGGGTCTTGACAGACAGACAGACGGACAGACGTCCAACAAAGTGATCCTATAAGGGGTTCCGTTTTTTGCTTTCGAGGTACGGAACCCTAAAAACTATAATTCACTCCTTTGGCAACTGTTTCACTTTTAACTACTTCATTACTTTTTACAAGGTTAACAAAATTGACTGCTCTCCTATTTTTTTCCGCCTTTCAAGTATTTATACGCTATGATAAACACGAATCCTGAAGCAAGTGAATTTCCTTATTTCCATTAGAGTACAAAAAAGGTTGCACTTTTTGTGACTTAGGCAGCTTTAGTTTTAGACTTACAGCCGTCGCCAAAGCCGTCGCGCGATCAACTTGGACGGGATAAGTTCCACGAAATGGGTTCCTTCCATCAAGTGACTTCTAATTAAATGAACTGTCCACTAAAGTCAAAGATAAGACTATATCTCAAGTTACGCACAATAATTAAGGACACAAGTTACGTAGAACACGGAAATTTGTACGCGTTTTAAAAGCTTAGTAGTTTGACGTAGTTTGTGATTCTTTACTTGAACTAAAAAGGAGTAATGTTGTCTTGGGTATTAAAGTACCTATTTAGAAGCTTGTTATAGGAAACACTAGAAACTTTAACAGGCTAGTGCTCAACTAAATGCTAAAATTAATCATCATCATCTTCCTGCACTTTTCCCAATTTTCATTAGGGTTGGCGCAATGTGTAGTCCATAAGGTACTAGTAAGGTAAAGGTAACCAGCAAAAGGTTTTGTCTGGGTTTTTTTATAGCCGGCCGCCTGTCTGACGGCAGCCCTCATTGGGAATAGAGTCGTTTTAAGTCCGGAAATAAAGAAGAAGTTAAATTTGTATAAGGAAAAATGGGTAGGGAGAGGAACCAAGGGTAAGGAATACCGCAAGTCTCGGTTCTGGAACTATTGCTAAAATGAATAATTTACCAAAAAATCTATCCAGTTATTCGATGTGCATACAAGTATAAAACAACTTGGTCGCTTCGTTATTATTATTGATGGCATTGTTTTCAATGTATTTTCTGTTTATACTCCTTTGTGAACTTACTTTTATGATATTGACAGCAATGTAATGAGACTAGGAAACGGCAAACAGCGATGATTGATTTTGCTTAAATAGTTATTATAAAAAGGTAACGTAATGTGTTTATGATATCTTGTGTTTGCGGCGATACGAAACGTGAGCCATAAGAGAGAAAAAAAGAGAAAATATGATATCTTGACCACTTTTTTTACTAATAATCATGTATAGATTTACCGAATCTCTGCACTCTTCACCAGCTCTTGCAGAAACAATTTCAAAAGAAAATATTTGCAGAACTGACAGTGAATTAGGATTTCAATGTGTCATATATTATATACGCTTAATTATACGTTAAATCAAAAGCAAAAACAACCAACATTTGGGTAAATCCTGTAGTTATTACTATAACTGTAATCACTGGAGTTGGCAATCATTTATATTTATTCAGTAGTTCATTATTCAAATCTGTTAGTACTTTAGACCCAAACAACTATAAATTTCGGTACTACCAGAGTTCAGTTTTTGTTTTTTTTAATGGTTAATGTGAATTGCAAAGATTCTTTCATCCATAGTTTGGGGACACTCTACAACTGATGTTGGTTTTGACCTTAAAAACATTTCTTTGATTAAAATGTTGACGTTGTAAGCAGCGTTATTTTGTGTTCACTGGTTGTTAACCTTAAACAACTTATTTTTTTATTGTGAAAATACTACATTCATACGGATTACTACTTCAAATGTGATCACCTGTTTCACATTTGAAGGAGTGAACCATGTCATTGACTAGAAACTCAATTTGCGGTCGAGAATTTACAGGGCAAACCGTCCGTCCGCGTCCTTCTAAAGCAAGATCACAAGGAATAGGAAACGTGCATGAGCGTGGAAATGCATCGCAAGCCTTTGTAGCAAACGCCCTTTGATCTGTGCTGACAAACCGACACTCAGCTGGATCGGTGACAAGCCTCTTTAAACACTTCCAAGCCAAGCCAAACGCCCAACTTGTACGCTTGTACCTGCCGACTCTTGCTGAGATTTAGCAAGCGTGTAAATTTGCTATTAAATATTACTCTTGATTTTAAACTTCAGTCGGGTCCACATATTGATAAATATTATCGAATAGACTAAGCGATATTCTACTGTGGGGGAATGTTGCAAAAAATCAATATATAGCTAAGATAATCGTTATTCACTGAGGCAGAAATTCAAAGAAATAAACATAATGACGGTTACATGTCAGTATATTAATTAAACTTGATTTACGATCATTAAAGTTAAGATTATTTTTATAAAAATAGTGATTTACACTCTGTTAGAATAATCTCACCACTATTGCTAAATGCCATTTGTCAGACAGACCAATAGCGTGGCTTACTACTAGTCATAATAATGTTTATTAACTCATTTTTAAATAGTAAACTGTTTTATCATCTATAGTTTAACCATATTTTAATTACCTTTTTTATTTTGGCTTTTTCTTATTTTTTAGTATTACTATTTTATAGCTTAATTATTATTTATTTATTTTAATCGGAATATCATAATAGTGTACAACAAAACAATACTGTAATACACTTTCCAAATATTGTCATAACTAAATAGTGATTTAAAAGAGTGGCCATGAGTTTATTTGCTCGGTTTCTTCTCACAAGGCTCAACCATTTGGAAACGGGCTCTTATACGAGTACTTAGATTGACACAGGCAGATATGGTATTATTTATTGCCTATTGTAATTTTACTTGTGACAAAGCAATCTATTGTTGCGGTGACATTGTGTGTGTTGATCTGTAACTTTTTATTTAAAAATAAGATTTCAAGTAATTGATGAGCGATTTTAGGAAATAAAGATGATTAAATAAAAAATGTCCCCCTTTATAAAGAAGTGAAGCGTCCTGTTGTACTGTACTGACGTTGTTCTCACTGACCACACTTCATAAAAGGCCTCCGTTGGGTCCAAAACAAATTCAGCATCCCCTAAACACACACGTGGGTAAAATCAAACGTCTTCAATTAATGTTATTACCACTCACGAAAGTTTTATTCTAATACTAGCTATTGCCCGCGGCTTCGCTCCCATAAAAGTAATATTTCATCCCTCGGGAACAGTACTTTTTTCTGGATTAAAGATACCCTATGTCCTTTTCTGTATCCCTGGCAACCTGTATTTTTGTACTTCGGAACTATTCACTCAGTTTTTGAAAAAATTCATATCCAGTTTTTATGGATTTTCTTAGTAACGGAATGAAAAAATCCAAAATAAAAAAAATATGTACCATTTAAAATCGTTAACTTTACACATTCCACCTATTTTTATGAAAGACGCAGTCAAAAATACCTGGAAATTCTAACGGTATAACTGTATAACGGTATAACGGTATAACTTGTAAACGGATATTTTTCTTTCAAAAATTCTTATCAAAACTGCTTGATAGTTATACCCTTTCAGTGATTTAAGTAAGTGTTCTATTTATATATATTTTCAATTGGTACCTACCGCTATCTAGTGATTTATTCACGATATTGTAATAAAACTAATTAAATAAATCTATTCGAGGTTCCGAGGATCCCAGCGCGGAAGAATGTGGATGCTGTTTTCATATGCAGACAGGCTGTTATGTGTGTTTTCTATTCAACCTGGTCTAGTTACATACACACCTGCATCCCCGAAGGAGTAGGGCAAGGCAGAGGCATATTAAACTCCCACATTTTGCCAACTATAATGAGGTCCCTATGACGTAATAGCGGGCAAGCCTTGCCGCCAAGTGGCAAAATAAATCAAAGATGGCTGACTTTAAAATACTACTCACAATCACAAACCATCATAGTAGTGGCGAGAGGCAATGATTGATCGACCTAAATCCGTCTCTCGCAATGGAGTGGCAGGTAGTGTAATTAATGTAGTAAATTAATAAGAAACACTGACTCATTATTATGGTTTCAACATTCCACAGAAGCCAAACTTTTGCATATTTATGATCTGATACTTAAACAAACCAAAATATTCCGTGGTGGAATCTGTTATAGACATAATAAACATAACCCACGTTGTTCAAAGATAACTTATTATTTGTTTGTTGGAAACCATAATTTTCATGGCCTAATTATGAAATAAAACTCATGGGGTAGGTGAGGTTTCATCATTTAATAACAGACAAAATAATAGGATAACGTTCAATTTGTAAAAAGTGAAAAGTGTGTAGGAATTGTGAACTACTTATGCCTTTTGTTCATTCATTGTTTTTGTCCATATATTGTCTTCTCATATAGTAGCGACCCGCCCCAGCTTCGCACAGTTGTAATGTAGATACTAATATGGTTTTTTTATGGTATAGGGGGCAAACGAGAAGACGGATCACCTGATGGTAAATGACTACCGCCGCCCATGGGCACTTGAAACTCAAGAGTCATAAGTGCGTTGCCGGCCTTTAAGGTGGGAGTAGGGGAAGGGGGGAATAAGGGGTGAGGAAAGGAGAGAGGAAAAAGGTTAAAAAGTGAAAAGTGTGTAGGCATTGTGAGCTACTTATGCCTTTTGTTCATTCATTGTTTTTGTCCATATATTGTCTTCTCATATAGTAGCGACCCGCCCCAGCTTCGCACGGTTGTAATGTAGATACTAATATGGTTTTTTTATGGTATAGGGGGCAAACGAGAAGACGGATCACCTGATGGTAAATGACTACCGCCGCCCATGGGCACTTGAAACTCAAGAGTCATAAGTGCGTTGCCGGCCTTTAAGGTGGGAGTAGGGGAAGGGGGGAATAAGGGGCGAGGAGGGGAGAGAGGAAAAAGGTTAAAAAGTGAAAAGTGTGTAGGCATTGTGAGCTACTTATGCCTTTTGTTCATTTATTGTTTTTGTCCTTATATTGTCTTATCATGACTAGCGACCGGCCCCAGCTTCGCACAGTTGTAATGTAGATATTAATGTGGTAAACAATTATCGTCATATGATTATGGAAATTAACACAAAACAATATTAAACGATACGAATAAACCTTCATCTTGAATCGCTCCATCTATTGGTGTAAACTGAATTAAAATCCGTTCCGTAGTTTAAAAGATCTAAACGTACAAACGGCTGAAGTGACTTTATTTTATACTATGTAATATATAATTATATATTAACATCAATTAACAGACGCAATCTTTCAGGCCCAACACAGCTTTAGTTTAACCCTACTCTACAGTAATAACTGATCAAAAAAACTAGACCCGTTCCGTCAGAAAAAGCCGGTTAGACCGATAATAAAGAGAAAAGGGATCAGCAAAAATAAATATATTTTTATAAAAAAAAAACTTCTAGTGTTTTTTAGGCTTTACTTCTAGGTGTTAAAGTAACAAATCATAATACCCTGTCTGAGCAAACCCGTACACGTAGATTGTATATAGGTCCTATATATACGAAACCATAAGCATTTCTTAAATCATCTTACTTACTCTACGGTTTAGCAAAAAACAACTAAGCTATTTAAACGCCTCAAATATTTAAATATTGACTCATTAGAAAAACGCAGAAACTCATCTGAATTATTATTTTTATTTAATTTTTTTATACAGGGTGTAAGCGACACCGTGCCGAATCCTGAAATAGTGTATTCAGACCATTATTCTGAGTTGGAAATCATTGGAATTTTCTGCCAGAAAACATTTTACCGAAACAATGTAATAAATACCGCATACGGCCAAAAACAGCAATGTAATCCATCAAACAACATTTAAACATTTTATGCAATCAGCTGGGACTTGACGGCGCCGACCGTTGAAGGTGATTCACCGTACCGCACAAAAAGAATACCTACGCATGTTGCATGTACATTGCGTAGCGCCAAATGATACTAATGACTATAAATCATTAATCTCGCATTTTTATGATGAACATAACCGTTAGACGAGCTTATTGTAAATTTTTCGCGTAGCTCAAACTTTCACGCTGTATAAAATTGATTACCCAGATCTGCTCTCAAAATTTAAATTCAATATCCCTCCCGAATATCCCAGAAAAACAATTATGCTCCTACATCCTCCTTTTCCAAAGCCAGGATAACTCGCCTGTTTTACGGCTAAGTAAACAATCACTACAGTAAACAGATAGATATATTAAGCAAGACATTTCAACTATTTAAGAACCCGAGTCCAAAATCCTACAAGCGATTAACCATCTACTAATTACTGCCCTTTATAAGTTTTGTCCTCGCTTTTTGGATAACCTTTGTCAATAGCTTCCTAAATTACATTAGATTATATGCATGTAGCATTTACCTACATAAGTTGTGTACTCAGATTAATCATAATACTATGTTCTGTATTATAACGAATGTTTTAGTGTAATAACTGCTGGTAAACCAATAAATAAATATTTTTTTTTATCTAAGCCCGTACAATTTACTTGTATAACATTTATGCAAAGGCGCCTACCCGCGGTAACTACATTATCTAACGTTATAATAAAAACTTTTGGTCGTGGTATTCATATTATCAAAGACTAGCAACCCGCCCCGGCTTCGCACGGGTAGCAAAGACATCTTCAACAATCATCATAATATTTCAACCAATTTACACAAAACCTTAACAAATTATATACTTAAACCTTCCTCACGAATCGCTCTATCTATTGGTGAAAACCGCATTAAAATCCGGTCAGTAGTTTTTGAGTTTATAGCGAACAGACAGACACGGCGGGGGACTTTGTTTTATAATATGTAGTGACTAGCCTACCCAGCAGTTCCTCATGCGTTTAAGGTCACTGCTTGACTTCTAAGGGTCATACCGTGATTGTATATAGCCTATCTCAATGAATACTTTATCCAACATACAAATCTGAATGATAGTTCTAGAAATTAGTGCGTTTAAACAAACAAACTATCAAGTAAAACACTATTTAAATTTATTATATTTAGAGTAGATACAGACTTTATATCAAGTGGAGAAGCCCCCTGCAGCGTCTGTATTAGGCAGTACAAGTAAGTTAATAAATACATTCACATTGTACTTTTATATATTTTTAATACAAATAAAATTAGCAAACAGTATAAAGGATGATTCACATACGAATGAACGGCACATAAGGGGCACGGATTGGTAATGCTACAAACATTTTATATGAAGTAATTCATGTAACAACGTGCAGCGCCCGCGGCACGGACAAGCGACGCACAATTTGCCCACGAACACAGCCGTTATTTCAAAAATAAAGACTTAAATTTTAATTCATTTTAAATTATTAAACCTTAAAGCATTTATAAAGGGCATACCTACCCATATCGTTAAGCGTACAATAAGTAGCCTTATCTTTTAATGTGATTTCTGCGTTTTATCCTTTGTGCAGGAATATATTTCTGTAGGAGCGATTAAAATATCTCTGGAAAGGTGATATTAGAATCATTTTGAAGTATATCATTGTACCTATATACATTTATATTCATTTATGCGTTTGTCAAATATAAAATCTAATGAAGCTAAATTCACACTGTATCCGGTTTGAAAAATCGCGAATCACAGCACAGGTATCTAGGTAACATATTAACAATATCGTTTCATATTATATTCGATACCTATGGTTACATATCGCACTCCAAGATTTAAACTTCGCATTACACTTTTTCCACAGTTCAAGAAAAAGTGAAGAAGAACGGTGTTGTTAGTGGCACGAGAGGCAAGGCCATTCACGTAACCCAGCTTCTAGCGACATCTACCAGACGTCATCGTCAATGAAAACATAGTCACTAAAGTTTTATCCCCGTGTAGGCACCTATTAGAACCAGGATTTCAAACATTTTTTCGTAGAAGAGCCATTGCTTCGGCACGATTGGGCCGGCTCGGAGTGATACCAGGGCCTCACGAGTGAATGCCGAGTAGGTGAAGTTACCGGAGGCCCTAAACAACCACCCCCACTTCCCCTACTCAAAGCCTTCCCCTACTCACCCCCCTCCCTTTTTATAAAGGCTGGCAACGCACTTGTCACTCTTGAGTAGCAGGTGTCAGGTGTTCAGGCTGCAGGCTGCTCGTTTGACCCCTATCATATAAAACGAAAAATCGGCTATCTCAAAAGGCATTTCAGTTGAAACAATTTGAACCTAGAGTGCGTAATGTTAGGGCACATTTCAACGGTTTTTTCATGCAAGTGAACCCCGTGTTTGAAGACACAGATAACATGAATACAATACTTATATATAAATGTTGGTTGAGGTTATTTAATAAGTCAAAGGGGCACCGTACTCCACGTGTGTGTGGTGTAGTGCCCCTTGGTCTTTTGCATAATTAAACACTCCGTGTAACACTAGCGGCACTATCGGTGTTACAACGCTTAATTGTATTAAAAACTAGCTTTGCACGCCAAGGCTTCGCCCTGTGTACCTATTTATATTTTGTGCGCACAACCCTAATTCGTTTCCTAAAATAAAAGTACCCTAAGTGAGTTACTTAGGGTAGTTTTATTTATAACGATGATGATTATAACACTGATATTATAATGATTAATTCAGGGTAGAAGTCTCGTGGAAATCGGTCCAGCCATTTCGGAGGTTAATCGAACCAACACAGAGACAGACCCAAAAACAAAATTAAAAATAAAATTTAATGACATAAGTACCGTGTAAACATTCAGATGCGTTTTATAAAAAGCTGTTGTTTTGACATAACAAACAGACATTTCTTTCTTCATTTATTTATTTGTAAGTATACTATTATTCTTGCGATATTCACGATTTGGATTATTCTGTTTTGTGTTGAGTTGAGTAGTGTTGGATAGCTCATTTATCGAGGAAGGCTATAAGCTATATAATATCACGCTGCGAACAATAGGAGCGGAGCAGTGACCATAAATGCAGGTGAAACTGCGGGAACCGCTAGTATACAATATATTTACATTAAAAAATCGTGTTACATTTTTTGTCGGGGATGAACTTTTAACTAATGAAACGTTTTTAATGAAATTTTGCACACTATGTGTAATTTGGTCCAACTTGAGAGATGGAATATTTATTACCTCTATTTATGGTCAAAATACTTTTTATTGCAAATACTTAACCACAGCAACGCAAGGCCAGGTAGATAGTATATACAAAATTAAAAAGTACCTGGGAGACCGAGCTTTGTTCTTTAGCTTTTTGTAAAATCATATTTTTTTTGTAAAATTGCATCTTTACAGGAAATACAACTATGCAGTTGAACTTAAAATGCAAAACTGTATCTGTTTACAAAATTTTATCAAAATCGTTGGTGCCGTTTCCGAGAGTCAGATTATATATATACATACATATATTCAAGAATTGCTTGTCTAACGGTATTAGATATAGTACTTTAGGATCGAACTAAAACTAGAAGCTAAAAGTCAAAATCATATCTTAGTTCAAATATCGCATCTAACATAAAGCAACCTAACCGCAGGAGTTGAAAAAGATCTAAATTGTAACAATGATATCACTCAATACAGTATAAAAGTTTGAACCCCTTTTATAAACGTATCCTCCAGGTACTAAGAGCAAAGTCAACAAAAACTTTCAATAAAATTGTCAAACTTCGTAAGAAAAAGTATGAAACGTGGCCCTTTAAAGTACGGTGATATTAAAATCTTTATTTAGATTGTTTTACTATTTTTATCGGTCTTTCAAAAACTTAGAATCCATTAAAAGGAAATTTGAATTTTGCGGTTTCGAAATGAAAAATTGCGAAAGTTAGTGAAGTCATGGGGTCCCATCTCTAACAAAAGAAAAATGGTTCAAACAAATATCAATAGATGGCGTTACAGGTATCTACTTGTTATTGAAGTTTATGGAAAATCAATATTAGGTCCTGATAAAAGTATTTTCCAGTTTCATAAAATACCCTAAACACAGCAAAATTGAATAAAAGCTTCTTAAATGCAGTTTTCTTATTTTGACAAAATTCAATATTGTCCTCTCGGTCCTCTGGCGGCAATTTCTGGTACTGCGTTTAAGTAACACTACAACAAAACCGTACCTATCGGTTTTGTTATTGAGTTTGTAGGTATTGACTATTGATAGTTGGCCAAATTTTAATGAAACTGTATTGTTGCGTTATGTTTTTGCATTTTCTATTGTAGGTAAATTATTAATTCGAATTTCAAAGATACTATAAAAAATTCGGGCGGGGTTTCCAAAAAGTGTTCGGGTAAAACCCGGACACTCTGTGCCAAGGAACAATTACAATTGTTAGATGAATCTTTAACAAGATAAAAATTTAAATGGAATCGGCGGTTTTTTTAAGGTGTCCGGAAAAGAATCTCGATTTCACCCATGTGTCCGGATTTTTTTAAGTTTTTGTCCGGCGTCGGCAATTTAAGTAATGGCAGGCCTAAGTATGCTGTTTGTTTAGTAGATGCATTGTATAATCGGATACTATGTCATTACTGATGTTATTGTGTAATAAGTACGAACATACACATAGATATACCTAAAACAAATCATGTCTGTGATAACCTGTTAAGTAATTATATGTTAAGAGCTATAACACATAATTGCATTTTACAAAATTAGGTGTTTACGCACGACATCGACTAGGTTGCACTCGCGAGTTCCTGACACTGTGTTACCGCAGTGACTAAGCAATCATGATCCTTTTTCTACTATTAAATTATTTGTTTTACTTCCTGTCTTAAAATATTATTAATAATGCGTTATGTCCCAGCCACTAGCTATGCGCCTGCCGCTTTGCTCGTATAGATTATGATAGTATGAAGTTTCTTATTTTTAAAAACATTAAGTAGGTATTTTAAATAAAATTATTTCCATAATAAAAATGTGATTTAAATTAATAAAAAACTATATAAATATTTCAATTTAAAAATACCTATTGGTAATTAATCCAATAAGTATTTTTGAATTGTCAACGTTTTGAGTCAGTCAGAATAAGTCAGTCGTGAAGATAGTCTGTTCCAGTACGCAGATCCTATGGAGGAGAACAGGCAAGAAACTCCAAAGACACTCTCTTTCAACATGTTTTTTTACAATTTCCTGTTCATCATCGTCAATCTTTTCGCTAATCCTCACTGTGCGAAGGTTGTGTGTTACCAGGGCCAGTTGTCGTTTAAAGGGTTGTTAGCCGAACGTTTGATCAGATACAGTAACCGCTACCGTAGCCAGGAATAGCAGGGCTGCCTGAGACTCGGGGCCTGATCATTCTATTTGCTTTCATTGCGGGTTTTTTACCAATACTCGCCACGCTTGGTAGGCGGGCGCAGTGTTCGGGTATGGGGTTTTGTGGTTTCGCGATAGACGCTACACACCTTATGGTTTTTTGTCCCCAGCCAAATCTTACGGCACCCACAGTAAGAGAAAGAGCGGAGGGGGGGGGGGGGAACATTCTTTGTCAGCACCCCACAGCATTTTAACAGGTATTGAACTATCAAATCTCATTCACACAGACTATGAATCTTCATTTCTTAGCCGCGCCTTGCAACTCTTCGGCAGTTATTGCTTGTCAAAAAATTTATTTAAAAAGAAATCAAGAGAGAAAGAGAAAAAAGAGATTCTTTCTTACGAGACTGATTTCGGGTTCCCTATGTCGTCGTATCGTGAAACATTCCTATAAACTTTTAAGTACGAAAATTAATATGTTGTTTTTTGAAGTGAAAACTTCTTTAGCGGCGTTGTGCACTTTTTGGGATGGTTAAAAAATTTTAACTCACGTCAGGACACGTGACCTGATCGAAAATTCGTAAGACGGAGCCGAGTTTCTTATATTTAAAAAAAAATAACATTCGAAATTCAAATATTTATGAGCGGCCAGGAGCACAGAACTTCCAGTGTACCCTGTGTATACATTTAGATATGTTATTACCTACTTTTTACTTTTAACCTAATTATATATATACAGATGTGTATGTATAAGCAAATACATTGTGAAGTTGTTTTCACTTCTGACATACAGTCCTACTACTGACTGTTTTTTTTTTTAAATCATATTTCGTTTCCTTTATTATACTCGTATATCGATTGCTACAAAATAACATAAGATAATGATATTATAATTTTATTTAAGTCAGGTGTACCTTGCTTCATTTGCTTTTATTAACGTAGATGTTTGTAATGTCTTTCTAAAACATTTGTACACGGAGCGTTTTCGACTCATGCCAGATACAAATCAGAGTCATCATTATTAAAAAACTAGCAACCCGCCCCGGCTTCACACGGGTACAAACTATACACCTAAACCTTCCTCATGAATCACTCTGTCTATTAGTGAAAGCCGCATGAAAATCCGTTCAGTAGTTTTTCAGTTTATCGCGAACAGACAGACAGACGCGGCGGGGGACTTTTTGTATAATATGTAGTGATATGTAGTGAAGATTCTTATAATATGATTTTTTTTTCATCATTAGCTCAGCTACATGATATGATGATTATTCTAAACGCAAAAACCTCATAAAGTAATGAAAAGTAAACAGAAACACTATTCGTTCCTACAATTTTCGAGGGTTTCTCTCAATTTTATCAGGATCCAATCAACAGATCCTGACTTCCTTGACATGGGGCCACCCTTGAGGTACCCTATCTAACGAAAAAGAATAATCAAAAACAGTTCAGCCCGCCAGCCGCTCTGCCCCCGCTTTTTAAATCTCTGATATCTTCTAAGATATTAATTTTTATTGTATGCTGGAAAGGGCAATTTTGATGTACATGAAATGCAGAACGTACCTAATGTATTTAATTGGATAAGGAATAATACGGTATTGTTTAAAATGGTTGATAAATAACCCATATTTTTTTTGTAATATGTAAAAGATAAAAATGGTTACTGTGGGCTATCCTTAGGAGATACACATATACCATCGCGGACTTTTTTATTGATCTTTTTAAGATATACAATTCCGTAGTACATTAATTTGATCTATCTCGTAAGGTTTAGCCAGCGTTTGCAATGTAAGCGCACAAAAATATGTTTGTTACGACATGACATTACAAATCTTTGAATTTCTCGACTTTTCTCTACAATAATATGCATGTATACTACATATAAACCTTCCTCTTGAATCACTCTATCCATTGGTTAAAACCGCATGAAAATCCGTTCAGTAGTTTTTCCGTTTATCGAGAACAGACAGACAGACAGACAGACAGTCGCGGCGGGGGACTTTGTTTTATAATATGTAGTGATAGAGAAATCTATATATCACACCTCAAGTTAACTAAACACACTTGGACGCACAGCGTGCCAAACAAATATGTTTGCATACTATACATACTTAATGCATACAATTGAAACTCTTTCGTACTTACCTATTAGATACATACATCGTTACAAACATACAGACATAATTATTTATACATAACTTAAATTTGCATTTGTTAATATATATTTTTTTAATATATTTATTTATTTCAAAAACTTAACTATGTTACAGATAATAGTTTGGCAGCTTGGCTATTATCTGTAACATAGTACTAAGTTTTTAAAATAAATAAATAAATTAAAAAAGAATATGCTGCTACTATTTAACTGTAGTAAGATGTTGTAATTCGAACTGTCATTATAATAATAGTCTATACTATTCATACACTCGAAATACATAACCTAAATTGAGTCAAGATAAGCTCTACATCCTACAAAATAATTGTTCAATATATAGAAAATAACCAAAACATACTTCCGTGATCAAAAATAGGCAGACGTAGTATACGGTTCACGTTCTGTTGTTTGGCGTTAAAAAAATCGGCACAGGTCTTACCTCTACAAGCCCTGAGTTCTGGGCAGTTAAAGGTTTTTAATTAGTTATTTAAAAAAAATACAAATACCTAATTACTTATGAACTAAAAAAAAAATAAGTAAAGTAAAGTAAAAATAATATAGTAGTAAAGAGAAATTTACAGCTATTACGGATGCTATTACGGTTTTAAGTACCTAGGTTTATGCTCTTGATTGTGTTTTTTTTTCTACGTAATCCATACTACACGTATCAAATTTTGAGGCCGCTATGAACTATATTACTATTTCAGATCAGATACATTATTATACTTTTTTCATTTTATTTGCTTAGTCGCTCAAAAAAGTGTCGTCGTGCAAATTATGTAAAACTTGCTTCGGCATTTTGACTTTGTCTATAAAATTAAGATAAGTGAGGCCTCTATGATCTAAGCTAATAACTGTTGGTGTGGTGGTGTCGGTGTTTTCAATAAGTTTAAGTGCACGGTACGTGTTCGGTACACGTGACGTGATTGAGTGACGTAACATCGTACATTGTACAACACTGATTTTGTGTATAATAGTACGAGATGTTGAATTGATTAATTTGATATTTGAAAATAAGTTGTCCTTACTGGCAGCCCGGCTTGCTCGCGATCGTCGCGTGTCGCAGCGTCAATGCTGCAATGGTAGGTAGGTAGATTATCTACTTACTGCTAAGAGTGTTCGCAACGATGTCAAACGAGTTATCCGCATTGATTTTCTTCAAACAATATTCTAATCTAAGGTTTAAGACAAACAAATATATTAGTTTGACGAAAATATTATCAAATCTGTGGTTTGACTATTATTTTTACTAATATTTTTGTACATTGATGGGAATATAGTTGTTATGAGGTTGTACTAGAGCATAATTTGGCATGGGATACAAATATTACACAACGATGATCGAAGTGAAATTGACCTTGAATGGTGAGATGTTGCACGTACTTAGATCTGGTCGTATGTAATAATAAATATATTCGCGCAATATAAATAATGCTTACCGGATGTAATAAATAATAGGCCGTTTGATTATTTATAAGTAATAAGTTATTTTATCGGTTAACTAATATAACGAACAGTCCTATCTGCTGATTACATACTAATTATCGCCATCTATTGGTTGCGTGTTTATTGGTAAGTAAATATTTTTTTTCCATTCATCGCTAGGTGGCTCTAGCTATCTATCGCGCTGCTAGCGGCATCCAGCGCGTTTGTAGGCTAAAAAATAGTAGCCCGCGGAATTGCCCGAGTTAGTAGGGTCGCATTTTGTTGTATGGGATGAGGTATCTGTACTAGTATAGTATTATGTTATCTGTGGTGAAGTGTTGTTTTAAGATCGGTGTACACGTTACTAAACGTGAATTGTTTGTTGGCCGGTAGATGGCGTTGTGCGTGTGACGTCATTTTCTGTAAGTCGATGTTAAGATGTTCCCGCGTACAACGTAAAGGGGTCAAAAATGTTAGAATTAAAGTGATCTACTCGGGAAGTGTGTTTTGTTTGGTGCACTCAGAGTAAGGCAAACAAAACAGGCCCTCGTAGTGAACGAGGTAGAAGTTTTGTGCAATCGGTTTACCTGACGCTTAACTTGAGTGTAACTTATTATCTTTATGTAATTTATTATTGACCAGTATAGCTACCTAAAACAATTAAGTTACAATAAAAACTTTCGTGAGTGGTATTCATGTTTATTAAAGACTATGCGGCCCTTTTTCAAGGAGTGAAGCGTCCTGCCACGACGGTGTCAGGCGTCACGTCACGTGACACCGTCAAGGGCCCCCGTCGGGTCCGAAACTAGTCGGGCATCCCCGAAATACAAACGTGAGTAAAACCGTTTAGTCTTTAATAAACATAAAACAATTAAATAAAAGATTTTCTGGATCTTGGCATAGTGATCTTCTTCAAACAAAAAAACAGTTCAGCCGTTTCGGAGCTACGATGCCACATACATGCTGTAGCACATCAACCTTTGTGATATGAATATTATACTTACTGGTATGTGAGGTTTACTGTATTCGTGTTCTGCTATTTTTGTTTGTATAAAATAAAAGATTTGAAAAAAGCAGAAGACTCGAGGGACATTGAGTTTTGTCATCAACCGCGGTGGTTGATGGACAACTCGTTGGAAGATATAAAAGATGAGAGAAAAGAAGTGATACCCAAAATATATGTACTTTTACGCGAGCGGGAACGGTTAGTAATGTATTATATCTCAAGTAAAGGTAAAAATGGAAGTACAATAAAACTCACGTGAACACTGTAAATAAATATAAAATAAATAAATAAATCTACTCTTATTGTTCTATTTCAATACACTTTTAATCACACGTCCGAACTCGACGCTGGCTACGAGCAAATAGGCCGTCTGAATTCACTGTTGTCACGGGGTAAACATTCGGTGTTGCCCGTAACATTGATTTCCACTCCCCAAAAATCAACAAACCAATACAATATTTCGAATTTATATCAAATTAATATATCTATTTTTATAAACCTAACAATTAGAAAGGTCGTAAATCCAGCCTAGTTAGAAATATACTTAACTAGCATTTATGGCCACTGAACTTCTCCTAAGGGTTGTAGTTCATTCACTAATTATATAAGTTATAGATTTTAATACACAGTGATTCAAATAAATCTGATAACACAAACCATTAAAACTTTCGCCGATAGATCAAGTTTCAATCTATATCTAGGCCAAATACGAACTCATCAACTATTTTATTAATATTAGTTTAATCCTTTTGATTGCATATTTGGATTTAATTATCACAAAATAAGCTTAGATCAGAAGTTTAATGTTGTTACATAAATTTGTTTCTTTTTTATGGAATAAGGTGGCAAACGAGCAGACGGGTCACCTAATGTTAAATAACTACCGCCGCCCATGGGCATCTGCAACTCAAGAGTCACAAGTGCGTTGCTGGTCTTTAAAGTGGGGGGTAGGAGAAGGGTGGAAGAGGGGGAGAAGGGGGAAGGGTGTAAGAGGGGAGAGTCTCACTCACTCGGCGAAAAGCAAATTGCTTCACTGCCGGTTTTCTGTGAGGCCGTGGTATCACACCGGTCGAGCCGGCCCATACGTGCCGAAGCATGGCTCTCCCACAATGATGGTGATAGGGTATCTTATTAGGTAGGGGAGATTTCTCTTCGAGTCAGAGACCCAGTACCTTCGCTCTTCAAACCATTTAATAGCATTCTGCTGTATTTATCTGCTTTTCTAGAATCATCAGAGATCCAGGGAAAGGGCAACTCATAATTTATGGTATTGGTGTTCGTTAGAATGCAATGAGGACTTACCATTAGACCAGCTAAATGTTTGTTTGTCAATGTAGTAACCCTGTTTTGGTGCTGGTGAATAGATACGCCACAGTTTCAAAGAGTCGCTTACACACAAAATCAAAATCATAATTTTTTCAATTAAACATGCGTCATAAAATTCCTACACATCGTCGCCTACTGGCAGTGTTCCCAGAAGGCTGGCAGCATTGCCACGTTGAATGGCAATGCTAATTCTCTGTGCAAGAAAAAGGCCCGCCTTCTGGTCACGAGAAGTGTCGATCAGTCGCTTAGCTAATTCCTTATAAACGGAACGAGCACTCGGATCCCATGACCCAAACGTTTCGACCCCAAACGGCTCAAAAACATAGTTACCAACTAAATTATTGTATTTACGCCGTTTGAGGCTTTCTGCTGATGCAGCAGCAGCGCCAGCACAACCAGCTGTACTTGGAAGATGTGATGGCGCGAGGGTGTCAACGCAGGTTGCGTCCCACACCAAAGGCCTACCCATCTTCCATGGCAGTAACGACATACTGTCTGGTCTCTTCCCATCGTCTCGTACTAGACCATTAGGTTCACGTACGGCTGACACGCCGGCGGTGACAAGAGCACGACGGATTATGTCAATTAAACTAATTATAAGTATTTTTGAATTGTCAATATCTAAAGTATGTCCACACTTTTATTTAATACGTTGGAAAGTTGCATGTTGTATCATGTTTTGTTCTTTATGTATAATATATATACATCTATGTATCTCTTTCGATTTGACATATAACTCATGTTCGTGGTAATATTTATATCATGCGGTTATCCTTTTGTTTCTAATTGTAATACGATAAAAGATGGCCGTTCAGGACCGGTACTTGATTTATATCATTCTAATTTAAGCGAGTAAAATAATTTATGTGATAAAAGAATATATTATGTCTATTCATGACTGAAATTCGTATTAATAATACAAAAATATCTACATTAATAGAATTAAATGTTGTTCGGTGGTAAGCGCGTCGTTCGTGGTAAGACCTGGACTGGGTTTAAAATATTCATATTAGTACGAACTTGGTTTTTAGACTTGTTGATCTCTAATTGGAAAAATGGGGGAAAATGAAAGCGATAAAAAATTACTTATTGACATAGGAATATAATAACTCAAAGCGCGGGTACGACAAACACCTTTTATCATAACGTGAACTCTAATTAAAATCGCACACTTACAGTAAAACATTTCTTTAAAGATAAAACATTAATAATACTTAAAAGGATAAACTAATTCGTCAGCTAGTCCCAAAACATACTCGGAACATATGGACGAATTAAAGAGTTTCTAAACTAGTATTTTTTCATTCGCAAAAATCATATAATGTTTATCTTACTTTAAAACAAATCTTAATAAACAACAACTGTAAATTCCTTTATATAAGTAATATAAAGTTCAATTGTAATTTCGCCTTTCACAAGTTTGCTTATCACGTCACCAACGTGGTCATCGATTCCAAGGGTCCTTTAAATTAAAAAATCACAAGCGCTTTTGTTCCTAACAGTTTTTTTGTCTTTAGTTCCTATAAATATATTACAAGAATGGGACGATATGACAAATTAAAAATTCAAATGTTGAAATTCGTTAACTCGCCTCAATGGACCGAGTTTGTTTTGGGACGAACTGACGAATAAGTCAAAGAAAATACATTCATTTTATAAAATTTGAAGTAGATAAGCATACATTTTCAGATGAAACAGAATATTGGATGAGCTTGGCCGATTCTTAACTTTTATCGAAAACGGAAAGAAATACGTTTAAAAAAAAATACCTACTCTAACTATACTAACTTTTAAACTTTCGCGTTCCATGATATAATTATGTATTTACACGGGAATTAACAAACCGATACGATCGAGTCGAGATCGTGAGGTAGAAGGTTCTTCATCCACTGGCACAATTTCGATGTTTTTGATTTTTTGGTGGCAACCTGGTCGAAACGTCAGTCGATTCAGAGGTATGTATACCTATTTCGTGGTTGCGTTAATTTCCGTGTAAATAAATAATTATACTCTAACTAGTTAAAAACTCTTACAATTCGTAACACTTACTTATCCTTGAGTAGCCGATCAGTCGTTTTCTAGACATTTTTAAATTTTTTGGTTTACCAACATTTGTTAACACTTATTAAACATAATTAAAATAACACATAGGTAGTAAAACAAACGTACTCGTATTGTAAATACTTAGAGGTAAACACCGCATCCAAATATTATTATTATTTTTTCTTTTTTTTTTATGGTATAGGGGCAAACGAGCAGACGGGTCACCTGATGGTAAATGACTACCGCCGCCCATAGGCATCTGTAACTCAAGAGTCACAAATGCGTTGCCGCCCTCTAAGGTGGGAGTAGGGGAAGATCGGGAAGACGAGAGAGGGGGATTAGAGAGAAGGAGAGGCGGGAGAGGGGAAGGACGGGAATAGGGGAGAGGGAAGGACGGGAATGTGCGGAAGTCAAGACTCAGCACTTAAAAATTATCTTGAAGAGCAAAGTAAATAGACATTGACCGCACAGTAGTTCACACATTACATCTAGACATGATTTGATATAATAATATATTTAGGATCCTCAGGCACAGGACTAGGCACAATGTGGGCACGAAGTGAGTACGAGCGATGAGAAAACTCCCTTTTGATATTTAATCACTGATGCATTGTAAACACGCAAAGAAACACTGTACAGCTCCTAGGTTAGTGTTGACTCGGCGGTGACCAAACGTAAAGTGAGCTCGCCTATCCGCAGGCCAACACCCTCCGCCTAGACTCTGCGTAACGCCGATAGATGGCACCTTTGTTCCTTTCCGGTGAATTTATTATAGAGGTTGCTCTAAGCATCCGTACTAATGACCGAAGACGCGATATATATTTAAAGGATATAATAATTTAAAAATCCTTTAACAAAAAATCCTACCCTATTTGATAGCGATACCAGCACAGTATCATTGTATTTAAACTCATTCTTATTTGCTTTTCTGAACAAGTTTCATTCAATTTTTTAAAGGATTTGTCTCTTGTGGCCGCATATAGTAGGGCTGCCTACTTATTTATTTAAATTTACATCTTACTCTTTGAGGAGGGCATGTCAAGGATGGAGAAATGCTTTACGATGTCCCCGAGGATATTTGTCGGCAGGAGGTACACATTATGTTTAAATATTATATATAAGGAGCGTAGAGACTGGTTAGGTTTTGATTAAACTTAATTAATTTTGTGAACATTTTCTTTTTGTAAGTTTTTCTGACTTTGCTGTGTTTTTTTCTTGTTTACATTCAGAGGCAGACTGATTGTACACACGCTGACCAACAAAAAAACATGCATTTTTTTTTTTCTTTCATATTCAATTTCTTTTTGGTTTCTGTTGCTTCTTACTTACCACTTTCATGCTAGGTTTATTAAAAGTTAAGTTAGAAGTTTTAAAATATTTCTAGATCCTGTGTAAAATATTATTTTAATTTGTTAAGCTTGACTTTATCTGCTGCTCCAGAATACTAACCTTTAAATTCAACACACGCTACATTTAATTAAGACCTTTTACATGAATACAAGCTGAGTTCACAACGGTGACTAATTAATTAATTCTACGTGTTGTTATAATTTCAGGAAATTAGAAGCAGCTCTTCAGAGATATTTTGCGAATGAGCGTTACCTTAAATTACTTCATAAATTATTGTTTTTCTTTCTCGACTACGGTGATTGTACTTGCCCATTGACACTGTCATTGATTATTTTTGAATTAAAAAAAATAGTATCGAATAAGGGCTCGGTTTATTTAATAAATTAAATTTATTTTATCTTGTTATATTTATATAGAAATCTATCTGCTATTCTAGACCAAATTTGATCCATATCCGTTCAGCCGTTTTTTCGTGAAAGAGTAACAAACATCCATACATGCATGGATGTATCCATGCATGCGTCTATCCATCTTCACAAAACTTTCGCTTTCATGATATTAGTACAACTACTTAGTTTTATAAATTTACACAAATAAATTTTGAAGAAGTGGCTTAGCTCAAATCCTTTATTTAAAATTCAAAAGCTTATCAAAGTTCGTATATCAGCGGTAGAAACCTACGTATTATTTAATTTAAATGTTAAAGCCAAGGATTACACGCTCGGAAGTGTTTTATTTAAAACAATGTTTATAAGATCATAGCTCATTAGAGCCACCCGGCACCCGACCAGCACCGCCTACTCGTTCGACGTCTACTCGTTGTCTACAGGTGGTCCACGGGTGCACGCCGCGTTGTCACCAGTGAACATCGTGTGGCCAACGAATGATCACTCGCGGGCAGCGCACGGTCCACACCCGTGCGTTTGCAATGCGCAGTCAACGCTATGCAAGCATGCGAGCAGCGAGTTGTCACCGAGTGGTCCACTCTACATCCGCGCGTAGACAGCTTGCGAGTGGGCGAGTTGATCGAGTAAGCGCATTTGCATAGAATTTCATATAAAGAATACTTATCGCACGAGGCGAGGCGATGTGGGTCGGGTGCTGAGTGGCTCTAACGAGCTAACCTTTAATCTGACAGGAAACTGGGAAATATTATTTTGATCAGTAGCGTAATTCGACCTGATATGACTGGCGACACCTTCGTCACGCAAATAAATTACTAGGTTTAGTACCTAGTAATTTATTTACGTGACGAAGGCGGAGAACAGTGGACAACCAATAATTGGAGTCACCGTCCATCTATCATTTATGACTACGTTTATAATAAAGTAATATATCCCGTTCCAAGTTGTTATTATCTTTACTTCCTAACTTGTTATTATGAAAGCGAATGTGAGTTTTTTTAATAAAAACTGTGGGAGAGCTATGCTTCGGCACGTGTGGGCCGGCTCGACCGGAGTAATACCACGGCCTCACAGAAAACCGGCAGTGAAGCAATGCATTGCTTTTCGCCGAATGAGTGAGGTAACTGGAGGCCCTAACCCTTCCCTCTTCCCCTCTTCTCCTCCTACCCGCACCTCTTCACCCCTTCCTCCCCTTCCCCTACTCCCACCTTAAAGGCCGGCAACGTACTTGTGACTTTTGAGTTGCAGGTGCCCATGGGCGGCGGTAGTCGCTTACCATCAGGTCACACGTATGCTCGTTTGCCCCCTATCCCATAAAAAAAAATGATTTTGTTTGTTTGTTACGCTTTTGTGCCTGACCTACTTAACCGTTCATCGTTAAATTTGGCATATACGTTGTCAAAGGATATGCAAACAAGGACAGGCATACTTAAATTGATTTACAAAATCTAAATCAACGCGAACGGAGCCGCGGGCAAAAGCAAGGTCATAATATTTCATTACATTAAAATTACTTTATTCCAGGGTTTTATTTTTAACTAGTAACCCGCCCCGGCTTCGCACGGCTACAAATTATACACCTAAACCTTCCTTATGTATCACTCTGTCTATTAGTGAAAACCGCATGAAAATCCGTTCAGTAGTTTTTCAGTTTATCGCGAACAGAGAGACAGACAGACAGACTTTGTTTTATAATATTATGTAGTGATTTGGAAGTGTAGTATGTTTTTGACGTAGACTACGACAACATAGATGTGGAAGGATAGTACATTATTTCACTGTAATATCGATAATGTTAGCCTCAGATATGTATTTTTCCAATTTGAAGTGACTTCAATTGAAACGTATTACTTGAAGATGAATAAATAATATATTACTTTCAATCAACCCCATCTATTGATTAATCGTTACCAAAATAAATTGAGAAGTTTGTCGTTTAGGAATGAAATGAATTAAACTCATGTATGATGAACAGAGACTGACTTAATATGATAAATTAAACCATTATATTCTTTAGACCAGCTGTGCCCCACAGTTTCAACCACGTTTATGGTCACTGCTCTACTCCTTAGGATCGTAGCGTGATGTTTTTTATGTACCTTGAGTACTCTATACAATACAAAAATATTGTTTTGAATCCGACAGGTAGTTCCAGAGATTAGCGCGTTTAAACAAACAATCAAACAAAAAAAAAAAACTATTCAGCTTTGTTATATAATTATATAGTACAGATATGCGTGGGTATAGTACCTATATAGGTATCACTACATATTATAAAACAAAGTCCCCCGCCGCATCTGTCTGTCTGTCTGTTCGCGATAAACTGAAAAACTACTGAACGGATTTTCATGCAGTTTTCACTAATAGACACATTCATGAGGAAGGTTTTGGTGTATAATTTATACCCGTGCGAAGCCGGGGCGGGTTGCTAGTTAAGAATATAGCGTTACATCTTCTCTATATATATTTGAAATAGACTCTACACGGGTAGAGTCTATTCTTCTACTCGGCACTAAAAAATGGCACCAACTAAACTGTGCTTTAATGCAGTCGAAGCACAGTTGAGCTATCACACGCTTCGCGCCCGTGCTGGCGGTGCGACGTCACGTGCGGTGTAACCGAAAAGTGCTAAAACTATGCTTTACAAATACAAAGAAGGCATGAAATATCATACTTTCGATAAGTTTAAATTTTTTATGACAGCTTTAATTTTTCAAGTATAACTAGCAACCCGCCCCAGCTTCGCACGGGTACAAAATATACACCAAAACCTTCCTCATGAATCACTCTGTCTATTAGTGAAATCTGTATGAAAATCCGTTCAGTATTTTTCCAGTTTATCGCGAACAGACAAACAGACAGACAGACGCGGCGGGGGACTTTGTTTTATAAGTGAGTGATAAGTGCACAGCAACAAACGATAATTTAAAAATTTAGTTATTTTTGAAATACGTAGCTTGAGCACCTGTCTTTTTCACTCTCGCGACCGTACCTATGACGAGTCTAATACGCTTTCTTGTAGTAAGTAATAAACATCTGAAACTATACATTGCAGTTTTTGTATCAAACTATTACAACATATATTCATAGGAACCTTCAGTATATGCTCTGGTTTATTAAAATGGCGTATTAAATGCATGCACGCAAGGATGTGGACCTATTGAGTGCCTCTATTTGACGCGATTTTTGTAGAAGGATGTGTATCTGTAGTGTATATGATCTAAGCCTGCTTTAATTACTGAGCCAGCAAACTCCAACTGTATAGATACAATATCGACCAATAAATTGCGTTGATAAAGTGGACATTGTCGGATACCGGAGCGTAACTGAAGTTTTTATCATAAAAGTTATGACGCGCGTCCATGCTCATCAGAACCATAAACTTTATGGGTGGTTATTTTAATTAATTAATGTGTCTAGGTTGTTGTTGATGGCACATATTCTATGAAATATGGCCCTTGTAACATTCTCTAACTATCCTAACGAATATTATAAATGTGAAAGCGAAACTTTATTTCTTTAGTACCGATCATCATGAAATTTTTGCACACATGTTGTCCAATATGCTATCCAAATACTAAATCTCACGACTTACGTGTCACAGCTAGAGATGGGTAAGCACCCGGGTCTTAACCCAGTCGTAGGTTTTAACCCGGGTGATTCGCAGCTTTTTAGGTAAAACGCAAATATTTGTACCTATGCATGAATATATCTTCTTGCATGGGTCTGGGTACTGTTACGTATTATTTGTATGTATTTCCAAAAAAAATCTAAGAATGTTTTTCCGTGTTTTAGAACTCCTCTAAGGTCTTGAAAGCGCTGTGTGATATATTTACGAATAAACTAATTTTTAGGGAAAAAAGGACTCCTTCTAGGAGCACTTCGTTGTCCGTCTGTCTGTCAGTCAAGACCACTTTTCTCAGGAACCCGTGGACGTATCCAGTTGAAATTAATACCAAATACCTGTCTGCGGCCCCTTGAGTCTGTAAAAAATTCATGCTTTTAATTGAACGCAATCAAAAGATACAGCCATTTTGACGCACAATCTACATCCAACTTGGTTTGCTTACGGAACCCTCGGTGCGCGAGTCAGACTCGCACGTGTCCGGTTTTTTTTTCTAATTTATTACTACATATTACTCTTGATACCATCGTACCGTGACAAATAAATCAACACAAATACTTTGCGAAATGTATGTAGGTGTGTCAATGAAAAAACAAAATAAAAATGCAAATTTATTCAACATACAACATAAACATTTATCCGGGTTGAATTGAACCGCATAATGAAGAGAAAGATAGCAATAAAAGAAACGTACTTTTTCTCGTTTTAAGAGATTAGTTCGTTGGCAATAAAACAAACCCACGCAAAATGTTCTTATTTGTTCCTCTGTTGGGTTAGAGAAGTTTCTATAGTAGGAATTGTTTAGTACATTACACACATTTTCTTTCTCTTTTACCTCAAATCCACCTGTGATTAGGTTACAGTGACATGTACAACGAATACGTACATATGACGAACATTTTAAAGTGCTTATCCAGTATTTAATACAATTGAGAAGTTTAGGCGAGCGATAGGTCCTCCAATATGGTAATTTTATATTAAAATTTGTTTACTTTTATTTTTAAAATGTCTAAAATTATCTACAAAAGATGAAACCGCAAGGAAGGCCATATCATTCTACATAAAATTATTTCCGCAAGACACATTGTCAAGAAATTGTCAAATAGATATTAAAACAGAAAATAATTAAAACAAACGGGACAAGTGCGAGCCTGACCCGCCCATCTCGGGAATCAATTCTCGAAGATTTGTGCCAGACTTTGCCGAAAGACAAACTTAATTTTGCGGTTCTAAAAATAATCTCCCATACATTGATGTACGACAAAGTCAACTTTCCTAGGGCACGATATAAGTTTGTAATCACAAAAACTATTTTTAATGGAATATTACAACAAATAAATATATGTCAGAACGGGATAGAGAGAAGCGTATTGGGAGTAAGAATAAGGGATAAAATACATTAAAAAAATATCAACGAAAAGACTAAGTTTGGGAAAGTCCAATCAGTATGCAGAAAATTAAAATGGCGTTGGACAGGACGTATGTTGAGAGAAAAAAAAGAGAAATGGACCAGAATAATTACGGAATGGTACCCTAGAGAAAGCAGAAGAAGTAGAGGAAGACAACCAAAGAGATGGGAAGACGATTTGAAGCAAGTAGCGGGGCCAGAATGGTTACTTACAGCAAAGGACAGAAACAAATGGAAATCCTTAGAGGATGAGGAGAGGAGGCTTTGTCGAAGGACAAGCTGTTAAGAGAAGAGATAAGCCGAATGCACGGTGTCATAAAACGGTGTCGTCGCGTCTAAATAGATAATTTTTTTTAATGAATAAAAAAAAACCATGAACTGCGATGAGTATTAGTAAATTAAGCTTTCATATTTTCAGACATTTGATTGAAATGAGGGGCTCATGGGTAACCGAGTAGATTAGCACATTACAAAGTTAAGTAATACCAGCCAGGTCAGTCTTAGGATGGGTAACCATTCTTAACACATTGAGACCCCGCCGTGCCTCGGAAAGCATGTTAATCTGTCAGTCCGGTCATACAAACATCTATGGCATTCGTTACGGGTAGTGGGAGCCCTAAATGCAATCATGTCAGGTAATTCAAAGGTATGTAACCTATTTACATACCTTTGGATTGCCTGACGTTTCGACCAGGTTTCATTGGCCGTCACAGGCTGACTGTATACCCATATTTTTTCAATCCACACGGGGAGACTGGTATCGTACCATACAAATGTCACTTCTATTAAGCACCGATTTATGCATCTAATTGATTGCAACTTAAAACGTCTTTTGTAGAAGCTACTTCAGTCTTAATTTGAATAGAAATATGTGTGAGCTTACTTCAAATATTGTTTTATTGAACAAACCCTATCTTTTTCTGTAATAGTCAATGTCAGGTTTAATAAAGAAAACACTAAATATTCTGAGAAAAGTACATAAATAATACAGTTTGGTCGTAAAATATTGGTCAGAGGCATATAAATGAATATTCGATAGCAAATACAGCTTTACTTCTTAAAGTAAGAGGGAAAGTGGGACACAAGGTAAATGGCGCAGAATCTGAATATTAAAGTATTGTCATTTTTTATGATACTTGATGACAGTGTACATAAAAACAGCAGAAAAACAGGATAGAACAAACTGTAGTAACAAAAGTTTATAGTTTCATTCTAAGATAGTATATAAAACAGGATATATAAGGTCTAAATTCATTTGGCCCAGGGGCTCGTGGCTAAGTGGTAATATTACAAGCTTAAGTAATACCAGCCAGGTCAGTCTTGGAATGGGTGACCATTCTTAACACATTAGAGACCCCTCCGTGCCTCGAAGAGCACGTTAAGCCGTCGGTCTCGGTTGCCATACGAACATCTGTGGCATTCGTTACGGCTAGTTGGAGCTCTAAAAAGTACAACCTGGTCTAACTACAGAATCTTTGAACCTAGTACTTGGGTTGAGGAGGTCTGATGGCAGTCGCTTCGTGTAAAATATCGAAGTTCAGCCGTCTGGTAGTTAGACTGAAAGCCGACTCCAACTTAGTTAAGAAAAGGCGCGAATTATGATTCATTTGGCCCGGGCTTTTATTAGAACTGATCTCTCATTGATATATAACTTTCGAACGTCAATAGCAAGGTGATGACTCTGTAAGTGTCGGGGAAACTCTCTTGACTGCTTAACTCTGAGGAACACAAAGACAAAAACATCGTCAGAGCTAGAAGGATTAATAAGCAGCTAAGACGTGAAAGCGTTACAAACAAACAAGCAAAGAAACTCACTTTTACATCTATAATTTTAGTTGGGATAGTTAGGATAAGGCGGATTGTACATGAAACATATCAAAAGTTATCCCAAATTAGGATAAATATCGACATAAATGACTGTACCTATTAGCAGCAGTAATCACCTGAAAAGGTACTTAATTTTTTAGTGCATGGGTGCACTAAAAAAATTCTAATTATGTCTTTGACAGACTTCCATTTGTTTAAACAAGAAATATTCAGTACTTTTTGCTCAAGTACACTGAAAAACTTTAGCCATGTGTAATTTATATATAATTGCTTTGAACTCGTAGCTTAATCTGCACAAGACGAATTAAAAACAAAAAGTACATTTTTTCTTATTAGTCAAACTTGGATGCAGCTCTTCAGGTTCTCAGCTCAGCTTAGTAGCAAAATGGAAAAGTTTGGGCATAAATTTACTTGAATATACTGAGGTGTTCTTTGCCATTTATTAGAAAGACATGACACTTAAAATTACTGTTAATTTTTTATTGCCAAATATAAATATTATAACCTACATATCTTATCTTTTTTATATTTGTGCAATTTTACCATTTTACAAAATACTGGTCATGTTAAATTTCTTCGACCTACGTGATCAGGTGTTAAAATGAAAGAGTGATTGATGGCACAAAAATACTGTAACTTTTATTCATTTTATGACGCATAGACTTTCTCTACTTTTATCTATACCTACCACCATCTATAATTATCAAATCTTAGGATGATTTTATTGCTTGTTAATTTTAATCGTTAACCATCACAATTATATAATATATAAGTTACAAGTAATATAATTTAGTATTAAAGGAATTCTGATAAGATAAAAAGCTATTACTTTAACTAAAACGACTTTTGTATTCTCGTATCACTTTCATCTTTTATTCATTTTGAATGAAAATGTTATTAGTAATTGCTAAATTTGTTCTTTCTAGTTTTCTAGATAAGTTAAAGGCCATTTTACTATTCTATCAGGAAAGGAAGCCTTTAGATTTAGGTAGATCTCATTGTACGTAACAGGGTACTACTTTACTACCTTGTTTGGTTAGCGCTGGGTGGTCCTTTGAGAACTTCTCGTCATAGCATCGTTGGTCCACTCATTTTAGTATGAGACACCAAGGGGCTTTAGCCTGTTTGAATCCAACGTCCACCATGCTTATGGACGTATGGGCCGGCTCAACCGGGGTGATACCATGGCCTCACAGAAAACCTGCCTCATAGCAACGCTTGTGTTGTGTTTTGCCGAGTGAGTGAGGTTACCAGAGCCCCTAATCCTTCCCTCTCCCCCTTCTCCCTCTCTTCCCTCCCCTCTCAACCTTCTCTCCTCCTTCCTCCTCTTCTCTACCTTCCCCTACTCTCACACAACTCTTAAGTTGCAGGTGCCCATGGGCGGCGTAAGTCACTTACCATCAGGTTACCTGTCTGCTCGTTTGCCAATTATAATAAAAAAAAAACCTCCTCCTAGGCCTCCAGTGTGGTATCACCCGGGTGGTCCCCATACGTGGGATAAAAGGTCTAACTATACTATACGGGATAAAAGGATGATGACTAATTCTACTAGCGATTGTACATAAAATGCTTTTATAGATATTTATATTCCATAAAATATGTACCTTATCATTACGAAAATAAACCAAAACACTCAATATGACTAAATATTATTTGCTATCTTATAATCTTTTAAGCCATTCTAATCCTGGTTATCTCTATGAAAATCCTTTCTTCCATTCGTATGAAATATTATAACTAATATTTTGGTAGAGTACTACTACGTGTTTATCTAAATCAGGTGCTTTTAAAAGATCTTTCATGCCACTAGATTAGTAAATAAATGAACTCTAATATAAGAGACGTAAAGTTCTATTTCTTTTTATTTAATATTTTTGTTAATTTACTTTTTTTACTGTTTACATCTTAAGATATTAGACTAAAGTCTAATATCTTAAGATATAAACAGTCTCCAAAATAGAAAATTCTACTCTATAAATAGAGTAGAATTTTCTATTTTGGAGATGAATTTTACTTTTGCTTTTCTTAGATGAAACGACTACGCTCTGTTGAGCCTCTTTAGATTTTCTATTAGTTCTATAAATTAAAATTATGTACTTAAGCGTATCAACAGTTTAGAATTTATTTTAACTTACGTAATATATATATTGTATTTGATGCTTCTTTGATCACAGAAAGTTTATTTTATTTATTTTTTATTTTATTTTCTTTATTTGGAAAAACCAACAATGATTATTCCATATAGGTAGTTTAGTTTAGTAGGTTTACAAGTTACATAGATTATTGTGCAATCCACGACATTTCCACAGATTAAAAATAAAATAAATATAATTAAAGTGGAGTGCTCCGATGAATTGTTCTGACTTATACCGGCCGCAGCGGTTCGCTATCGTTCAACGCGATAAAACTATCATTCCTATCACCTGGATAATTGGCATCGACCACTGTGCGGTTCTCCAGAAACTTTTTGCGTCGCACAACCAGTCTCTGGACCAAATTGTCGCCTGCGGTATTTCCGGACTGATACGCCTTCAAACCTTCAAGCAAAAAGCGTACTCCCATCTCAAAGGCCGGCAACGCACTTATAACTCTTGAGTTATAAGTGCGTTAAACGAGTAAAAAACATTTTATATAGAAGAAAATTGGCATTTTACTTTGAATAATTTGTTGGGTAAATATCAATAGACTAGACAAATACAGTTCTTATATAGATGGATAGATAGATAACACCTTATTTGTACATAAGCATTACAGTTGAAGATATATTCACATAATTACAGATATTATACACATAATGTACAAAGGGCGGCCTTATTGCTAGATGCAATCTCTTCCAGGCAACTTTAGGATGGATCAAAATGATTCGGAGAGAGAATGGCAGTTGGTGTTATATTTAAAATTATAATTATTTGTAATTTCTAATAAATAGTTGAACTTTTAGTGTATCTTAAATAACATGTGTAACAGTATAGACAGAGGAAACAGTGGCAGGCAAATGTTTTTTTTCTATAAATATAAGTTAACCACAAGAAACTTAGCTCTCATTATTAATTACTTCTAATAACGATAAAAAAAACTTTCTCACAATTTAGAATTTACGGAGAAAGACTTCCCTTATATAATTTTATTGCTTTGTTTGTTCCGTATTTGAAATTGTTTACACTAAATCAAGGGCGAGATTACACTCTACACCAAACACAAAATGTTTTTTTTTTTTCATTATGAAGGATTTTCTTTTAATTCTTAACATAACTTGGTTAAGTAACCAAGACAAAAATTATAGATATTGTTTTTTTTTTGTTTCAGGGGCTGGATCCTAACTTAAATCTGACACTAAATGGGTCCGCAAGATGGCTGATAGAAGCATCCAGAGGCATCCAGGACCCTAACATTCTTCTAGAGAAATTCTCACAAAACAAGAAAGTTGATGATCCGACCAGAGCACTTCTTCTCACTTTCTACGGCATCTTGGTAGTTATCGGCGCTGTTGGCAATGCCCTTGTGGTTATTTCTGTAAGTACTATTCTTAATAATCTACCTTAATATTATAAAGAGTTAATGTGTGAGCTTGTATGTGGGGGACAATCTCTGAAACTACAAATCCTTTTTTGGAAATTGTTTCACTGCTAGAAAGCAGCAGCTACTAGCTTAACACAAACTTTGTTATTTACGTAGTCGTGGTAACGCGTTCTATCCCGATTCCTCTATCCCAACATGAACTGCCCCGCTTAGATACCTCCACTATAAAGCAAATTCAGTCAAAAACTTGCACTACCTTGTATTTCTACTTACGAATAAGGTCAACAGGGAAAGGAAGATAGCGTTTGTGATAGTGGAGAGCCAACAACTACACGGCCTATAGCTTCTGGCTATCCACGTAAGGATCCACCAAGTAGTCCCGTGGGCTTATGTCCGAAGACAAAAATATTGCCATTCATGCCTAGAGGCAAAACAGAAATATCTATAGGGATCCCCTGGTTGCACTCTAAACACTAACTAATCTTTAAACCCACTGGTGAAGCCCTAAAAGCTAATTCGTCTCACAGGGTTAAGAATCGGATTCCAAAAACTAACAAGTCGCCTGGAATCCACCAGTGGGATTCTTAGGACTATTATCGCCACCCTTTAGTGTATCTTCGTAGACATTTAAGTCTTCGGCATCCTACTGGTGGTATCCTTCGGAGACACTCTGGCAGAGACCTACTAATGTCTCAACTTGATGAGCCATTAAACTTCGACCAAACGTGCATGTCTGCCAGTTCAACACTATGCGGTCTGAAAAATCATATTCTGTGATCCAATATTTCCCAAAATCATTTCTCTTAATAACATTTTCAAAAACGTAATTAATTTTTAGATTGGGCTCTAATGAAAAAGCCAGCAAATACTCATATTCATGTGATATTAATTTTAATATTAGGCTGTTCTCACCATTTAATGTCTATGGTACTGGTATATTTTAATTAAAAGGTTCTCTATATTGTTGAAGGTCTAATATTTATAAAGATTTATAATACACCCAAGGCGGCACATACCCACGTGACCCTTTAAATGCCTCGCAGTAAAGGTAAGAAGTAGTAGCGTGTATGGTTATTAACATAACCTTTGCGTTGCCTACCGTCTAGAAACACTTATTAAGAGAGATAAAGAATTGACACCATTTCAAAATTTAAATGCCCATGTTGGGAAATTTATACCTCGTCAATGAACTTAATTAGAATTGGACAGTACACAAACAGAGGTAAAATGTCTAAACAAAAAGAATAATACAGCTGGTGACTTTGGTCACAGTATATGTATATCTGTGTTTTGGTGTCGTCGAAATCCTTACGTTGATTTTTCACCCAGTCAAAAGGATTCTAAAATTCTTGTTCATATTCAGAATTTGTTTAAATAAGTCATTAGTCTCGGCAACGGCAATAACTGTGTGTTTGCTGGGTATACGTCCGGTTTTTTTTGTATTATAGGGCGCAAACGAGCAGACGGGTCACCTGATGGTAAGTGACTACCGTCGCCCATGGACACCTGCAACTCAAGAGTCACAAGTGCTTTGCCGGCCCTTGAGATGGGAGTACGCTCTTTGCAGAATGAAACTACAAATGTTATGAGTGTGAGTGAGAATAATTAACCTTTTGGGACTCCGTGTTTCTACACCACCAATCTAGATATCCTGCAGTAGGCAAGAATGGACACCTTTTACTATATTATTGAGGAAGCTAGATCACCCGTCTATCGCACGCATCTTATGTGTTGAGTTGACAAATTCGCCAAAAAAGGCCTAGGGCGTTATATTTGAACACGTTGCTGGTGGCGTTATTTTTTAAATGGTGATTCTAAACTATTATATTGACTAAAAAGGATTTAAAAAAAATCTTTTCCAGTATGAAAGATAAAATAGCAGATGTATATTCTTATCCATGAGTTGTTCTGAGACTGAAGAATAAATAACTTCAAATCTTGTTCAAAGAACCTGACGGAAAAAATAGACCGAATATATTATTTCTGGAAAGAAAAACATATCATAAAATATACCGATAAAATAAATAACATGATAGTAATTCTTTCACACCTACAATCCGTCCTACAATTCGCAGATGATAGACAGACAAACAAAAATAATATTTGTACCGTTTTGAAGGAATCCAGATCTTTGAGACACAGAGCCGGAACCGGTGTAATAACTCAAGTCGACGGCCCATAGTTATTGATATCTTATTTTTATATCCAATATGAGCCAACTTTATAGGGAAATACGCATTCCGTAACAAATCGAAGTTGGTTCAGATTTCCATAACAGATAACAATAATAGAAACGTTTTCATATTTCTTCTTTGTAATATAATAAATGTTACACTATCTTACGATTTTTGTAATCAAATTAGTGACAAATATAATGATAATTGATAAATTTAAAATTTAAAACAACCCGACTTGAAAGTCCCTTCAACGATTACAAAACACCTTACATCATTTTGGAAAAGAGCTGATACTCTTACATTGATGGACCGATATTAACCAAACATAGCTAAAAACCACTGCAAGGAAACTGGCTTTCAAATAAAAAAAAACGCATCAAAATCGGTCCATCCGTTTGAGAGCTACGATGCCACAGACAGACACATACACACACACAGACATCGACGTCAAACTTATAAAACCCCTCTTCTTGCGTCGGGGTTAAAAACTACAAAATGCAATTCATAACACAAAGCATTGAAAACAAAAATATTCTATGTTAAAAAGGCCGATGAGTTGGCCCGAAATGAGAGTCGTCATCGGCTTTTTGGCTTTTTTGTCTATTATTTACGTATGAGGTGTCTCAAGTTATTATTATTTTTTTAGTTACATTTTTGAATGCATACATTTATTTTTATGGTTATTCTGAAACACATTGTATATTGACTGGTTTATTTGTTCAAATGAAGAGAAACAACACATTGTTTCTTTTCTAATAGTTAAACCACAATGTAAAAGTTAATTAGTTTTCTTTCCCTTGAGTTTAAGAGTTAATTATGCATTCGGTTGCAATATGAATATCACTGTTTTTATAAAAGTGTGCGGTTGCAGCAGATGGTACTACTAAGAAAATTACAAATTAATGTACACCTTCAGCTGTTATACGCTTTAATTTTTTATGGTACACACTTTACTTTTATTGTGATAGCATTAATATTGAACAGGGGAGCAACAATAGAAATAAAGGTTTTAAATATGAGAGAGTACCAAATATTACTGTGTTAGTCAAAATTCACACAATATTAGATGTGCATGTGACAATCCGTACATAATTAGATTTAAAAAAGGAGTTTAACACAGTTGGAACTACATTCTGCGTAAAAGTTTCATCATAGTATTGGGTTAAAATAACTACAAATTGGAATAAGATATTGTTTGTATCTACTACCAAATCAAATAATCTGTTTAATGATATTGTCGAAAGTTTACGCGAATGTTACACATTGAAATAAAACTACCTATTTTGTCTGTCAAAATCTGTTTAATGTTATCAATTTAATTATAATTTCCAACCCTATAGTAAACTACGTAGCGACAAGGACTATCTGGATATTTTAAACTTCCGATATCACAAAGTAAAAATTATTAATTTAAGATTTTTTTTTTTTAAACTTGACTAACTCTTAATTCTGTAGTTTCTTACCCTGGCTACAACTTTAAAAGATATAATTATCCCAAGACATGCGTTCAGAGAAGAACCTCGTCTCGTTTAAACCCATTTTGGAGAGTAAGTTGACATAAAACTAGAAGCTTTGCAATAAAACTTTGTAAGGTTTTGTGACCATGTTTTATTACAATAATTTTTGGAGACCTTTAAACTTTACAATATAGAACTTAATATTAAAGAAATGTTTTTTTCTTTAATTTTTGAAGTGAAAACTTCTTTAGGCACGTTTGTGCACTTTTGCTATCGGGAAAAAGCACTGAACTCGTGACACTAGAGGGCGCTAATCTAAACATTGAGATCTGCCAGCTCCTTATTAATTAATGTCACAAACCTGCTAATGTGACGTTTTAAGTTCATCGTTTCATTTAAGCTTTCACTTCTGTCGGCAGACCCATGACTGCCTATTTTTTTTATTCCCTAACTAAAAATAAAGTAAAATTTTGGTAGCGCCAACAAAGTTACGTCCATTATCGCTGTAGATTTCACAGACGAGAAAAGCCGATGTGCTTAAGTCGCTTAAGAGTTCGAGGTGAACTGCCTTCGTGACCATACATACGAAGACAGCGACATACCCTTTTGTAGTCCTTATGCCTCGTCCTTTACTGGCCTTAACGTAAATATGGCTGGTAAAATCTATGCCTGTATGAGTAAAAGTCGTCGTGACGGATTGGTCCTTGATTCGGGCAAGTCTCCTATTATCTGCGGTTGAAAATACGGATTTTGTTTTTTACACGCTACACAACGTCTGATCTGCATTTTTGTAGCTGTGTTACCGCCTATAATCCAATACTTTCGGCGAATGAAACTCAGTATCTGTATCTGTATGTACTGTATCAATAATTCAGTCAACCGTCTTCTGTGGGGAAGGATAATGGGATGTTGCATGTCAAGGCTCATGTTAGCTTTACTTAATCTGCCCCCAACTCTCAAGATATCTTTTTTATCTAGGAATGGGTTTAATTTTAACATTTTACTCCTAGAGTTTAGTTTGCCATGTTGCTTTAGTTCACATATATCTTTCCAAAATTCCTCATGTTGAACTTGCATAATTATTTTCTGCTTTGCTGTATTAATTTCTGCTAATGTTAAATATTGGTAATGTTTTCTATCTTGCCTTATTGAAATAAACCTTAGAATCCATGAAATACGTGAAATGTTATTGATAGAGTTAAATTTTTCTAGTAAGTTAGCGATAATGCTCGATTCTTGTTTGATAATGCTATGTACTTGTTTAGGTATTTTTTTGCTGTTTATGTCTTCTTATAAAGTATATATTATATGATTTTCTAAACGTCTATGCAAGATATTAGGATAATCGGTTGAGAATGACTGCTTTAAAATTAAGTTGCAAGACTTAACCCGAACAAATATACGTACAAACATTGCAAGTTAATTATAAGCTTGTAAAAAAAGGTTTTCGTTGTGTAGAAAAATAATATAAAGCCCTATTCATTGAAGACAAAACAGTTGTGACAGAAGGAATAAATTAAGGAAAACACTTCATGATAATGTCCTATCGTCAAATATCTACTAACGCCTTTATTTCCAAGATAACCTTTTTAACAAAAGCTAAGATAGACTTCAATTGTTGACAACTTTCAGATTTTCATCCCAGAAATTCAGAAAACCCCATAATCTGGGTAAGAAGTATAATTACAGACTTAATAAGCGTAAAATTATTTTGTCCGAATATATATCTCTGTAAAAGAAAACTGCTATCTTCTTTAACACAGTTTTAAAGGCTTTGATTGCTTAATAAAATAAACCGAAAGATTTCGTTGTACGTTAGCTGCAGAGGCAAGAAATAAAAAAAAATGTTTATCACTTTAATCATTAACATTATTAAATTGTGGTCATTTAAGTATGTCAGTACTATTTCGTGTAAATGTCCTAAAATAAGTATTATATAATATTTACAATAAGACATTTACACGAAATAGTACTGACATACTTAATGAGGTCCCGAGTTAAGTTTCTAGAAAACGTTGTCAAAGAAATAATTATTTTACACATAGTCCTGGAAGTCTTATTTAAGAAGTAATATAGAATACTTGGTAATAACGATGTGTGGCGCTGTTACTAGAGAGGATAATAAAAGAGAAACACATGTTTTAATGAGTTCTGTTGTTGACTTTGTCCTAATTATCTCCTTCTAATTCTCCGAAACGTTATATCTTCATGTCTTGATTTATTTATATTATTTTGTAATGAACTATTTTATTTGGTTGCCTCAAAGGTATTTGAGTAGGTAGTTGAGTAGAATAGTTATATCTAAGCTAAGTATTGATAATGTAATTAAACATAATTTGTTGAATAGGGGAACCTGTACTTCGTTTGGTATGGTTTCTATAAGATCATGTTCAGGAATTACTTCAAACAAAATTAATATTTTAAACAGTATCTATAGTTCTTTAAAGTTTATAGAAAATTCTTGGAAAAGAGTATTTTTCTTCATTTCTTTGATGTACTGTTAAATTATATCTCCTTTAATATCCATAAAATCTATTTGATTTTAACAGTGCTTCTTTCTGTCTTTTGGTTGGATCCAATTTTTAAGGTTACTTTTCATATTACCCATATTTCTTTTTATTCTCTGACAATTCATTCTTCCATAAGTAATCATTACTTCTTCAATTCGCTTTAAAAAGTTAAATCGATCTATTATAAAGATTTATCGATACAAATAATAGTAAAAATGCTATTGATAATGTTTAAATTCTTAGTTACAAATTACTAATCTTTCATTACATTCGGTTCAAGTTAGCAAATTTGATATATTGGCATATGTTTCGATAAAACGCCAGCGTCTGTTCTGTTTGTTGTAAATGGTATTTTATTACAGCACTGAACTAAAATGCTGATAACGTTGAAATATTATCTTTTGTATATTGATTTTTGAGCTATTGTGTTTTTCCACCAAAAATTGTCTGTTTACTAAATATTTTTCACCACTAAATATTTAAATATAATATATTAATCACGTATTATAAAATGGAGAATTGGTTTTTTTTTGTATATTTATATGTTTGCGCAATCCATCTTAGGTTTTAAAATTACTATTTGTAAAGACTCTTTTAACATGTCTTGGTAAAAACTTGAGTATTAACACAGTGTGACGACATACCACATGTAGTAATTTTTTTCTCTTTCTCTTTCTTTTAAAAGACAACTCCCGCATTAGGAATTACTCCTGTGTCGCGGGGGACTTTACAAACATAGAAATAACGGACACAAAGAACACCCAGACTAAGGTGGGAATCGAACCCACAACCTATAATATAATTATACGTCAACAACATCTAACGAAAGTTATCCAAGCTATTTAGTAACTACTGACCTAAATCGTGCAATGAAAATTCTCACGACGATTATAAAAAAAAGGAAGAAAAACCTTTTATTTTGCACAAACATTGGACGTACACAAGACTTATTAAATAAAGAACATGTATAAGTACAAGAAAAAAAGCAAATGACACAGTAAAAAAAAACGAAATGAGCCTTATAATATATATATATATATATATATATATATATATATATAGCCGGAAAAAAAGTCTGTACTCTGTGGTAATCTGTAAGCCTAGACAGAGAATGCTTCTCTGTCTCCGTCTGTGGGCATATATATATGAGTATATTATATGAAACTCCCCAAGGATGCCCCAGATATGATGATCCAGCCTAGACGGAAAATTCTCCTTTTTTAGTGGTCCGTTCACATCACACTCCGTTCCTACCCATGAAGTTTAAATTTAAAAAAAACCGCTTACATTAGATAGACTGCTTATAGATATTTGTTTTTAGACTAAAATATATCAAAAGTTGAAGATGAAGTTGACTAAAATATATTATTACATTGCGACACATAAGAGTACGCTTCCACGTGTTGTACAAACTGTTGCGGCAATGAAATGAACGTGGGTAAAATTGCTAGAAACGGTTAGACTACAAACGAACTAGAATTTTAACCTATAAGTTTATAAGGTAGAGTAACTACAGAGTATACAACTCATGTATAAAAATGATCACTAAACGAAATATTCTACAATATCAAAACATTAGTCAGCTCAGCTCACAGTTAGATGAGAGATTATTGTATTCCTTACACATTATATTGTTAATTTTAATTATAGTTGTGACTTCCACATACAGCAAAAAATATACTTCAACATCATCTAGCGAAGACGAGCTGAATTACGTGCTAACTACTGATCTTGTATCGCGCTATGAGAGTTTTCGCGCTTATTAGTAAATATATATACAACTTCCGAACATCAACCTTTGGAGCCACGATCCGCCAGTCATGATCACCCAGCCTGGTCGGAGGATCCTCTCTTTGTGTTGAATAGAGACAACACCAGTTCCTCCGCATAGTCTTAATAACTTGCTGTATACTATAAACAATAGTTCTAAAGGCTACTTATTTGGGTTTAAATTAGTATAAGTAAAAATAAATGAAAACTAAATTTTTCGTCATCCAATTCCACGCTGTAATCTGACCGCATCTCACCGCTCCAGGTATCAATCACAATCTGACAGCTGCCTGTATTAACCAGATAAGGTATCAATTAGACGGACTGACCCTTTACCCTTAGCTGTCTATATTGTACTAACAAATTGCACAGAATTTCGCGGATGGTTTCGACAGGATGGTTAAAGATATTATCCCTAAATGTAGTGTTGAATTACCGGATCCAAATAATTATAGTGATCCAGCTGATTCCAGTATTTTAGTACAAAAAGCTACAAGTAAAATATACATGACATAGATTAATAAAAACTCTAAATTTCAAAAAGTCCCCCGGTATTGATAACATTAAAGTGATATTAAGTTTTCAGGGCAGGATATATCACTAGCTTTATCTAATCTTATAAATACTAACTTCAATAAATACCGGTATCTATCCTGATCAGATAAAAGAAGAATGCGTAAGACCGGTCATTAAAAGCGAAACGAAATGTATGTATGCAAATTACCGCCCAATTACATTACTTTCAAATATATACATATAAAGTTGTTGAGAAATTTGTAGCAAAGCAAATACATGGGTTCTACCAAAAACATGGTATATTATACCGTAATCAATTTGGTTTCCAAAAAGGGAAAGTATAGTCCCTTTCCCTTTTTGGAAGCAATTTGTAATCTTCTGTCAGAATTCACAGATGAGGTAAACAATAAAAATGAAATGCAAAAAATATTGTTTTAGCCCTATTGATTGATTTTTCCCGGGCGTTTGATGTTTTGGATCACAGTAAACTGATAAAGAAATTAAATAACTGTGGCATAATGGGCCCTTTGCTAAACTAGTGTAGTGAGTATTTAAAGAATAGAAGCTTCTCTGTTATAGTCAGAAATGCCCAAAGTAAATCTGTTTCAGTCACCGAAGGTACGGCCCAAGGTTCGGTTTTAGGACCGTTATTTTTCTTATCACACGTCAACGGTATGTATTAATAAGTTAGGCATGGTACGTGTTTTCAGTTTTGCAGACGATACTTGCATTGTAGTGACTGACATAAAGGCTCTTGTCAAGCTGTAGTCTGACTTCGATACATTACTAAGGTGGTGTCATGATGCTGGGCTAGTAATAAACTCAGATAAAACTAAATGACCAGTTATTAAATCAGCTTATCAACGCAAAAGTCTCACTTCTGCTTTAATTGCCCATGACATCAGTTGTTTGCACAAACAAGCCTGGCGCACACGTTTGACGCTGTCCAACCACAGAAGTTGTAACGTCGCAAAAATACCTGGGTATGGTAATAGACAGAAAATTTAACTGGGGTTGTCATATTGACCATGTTTGTAGTAATTTACAACAGTTTCTAACTAACATTATCGAATTAAAGAATAAAATGCCATTCAAAATCAAGATTATGTTATATCATTGGCTAGCAGAATCTCACATATAATACGGTCTCAGTAGCTATGGTCGAACATATGAAAGTTGTATCACTTAAATTTATAAACTTCAATTAAAAATAGTAAAGAATATTGTTTAAAAAAAAAAAAAAATATTGTAACGATGAAACTGGCGTTTTTAAACACTGTAATGTTTTACCTGTACAGAAACAAATTACTTACACCATTTTAGTTGAAAACTTTTTTAACGATAAATTAAAGAAAATCATACATTGGAGCGATAGCGCAAAACAAGTTATGCACGGAGCGAGCCAACAATATGTACGGCGAAAGAACGACTACATACATTATCCCTTGACTCATAAATAAACTACCTCCGAATTTAGTTATTGCAACGACAGAAAGCTACATTAGACATAAATTAAAAACCTTTCTCCTTACACATAATATGTAAAAGTAAAGTATGAAAGATAAGAAATAACAATAATTATTGTTCAGTAGTAAAACAGAGAGGTATTAATTCGAATTAAGTATGTATATTTGTGTAATGTTTTCTCGACTGTTATTTTTAGCATTGAACAAACCTTAGTGGTTTATTCTGCTATGTATAACACAATTGTAATTTACTTGTTTTTTATATTAATGATAACAATAAAAAAAAAACAAAACACATCACACTTTACAGACAGCCCCACCTATCTTACACTAGCTGTGCCCCCGCGGTTTCAGCCGCGTAAAATTTAGAAGAAATCACTGATTGTTGATTTATTCAGTAGACAAGATTTTAGTAACATTTTCTTAGCATGGAGGCGTTTACAGTTCATCTTCTTGGCAATGCTTGTTTCTCGTCGGGCGGCCAGGGTTATGCGTCACCTGCCCGTTAGCCTAGCAGCAGCAGGCCTGAGAAGGTGGCGTGACCCTCCAAACGCAATGGTGTAGCCGCCTACTGTTTAAGAGGCAGATAATAAATCTATACTTAAAAAGCTGAAGAGGTTTTTGTTTGTTTCTTTATTTAAACGCGCTAATCTCAGAAAATACCAGTCTGATTCGAAAATTCTTTTAAATAAAACCACAAACATGTTCGGTCATATGTTGCAGAGGATTCACTATTCCAAGGGACTTTATACCCTAGAAAGGAAGTCCCGGGCAGACCTTGGCCGCCTCTTAAACTTTAGGCAGCCACACTTTAATCAGAGAAGGACTGCTTCTAATAGGACAAAAGGCAGCTTCACCCATAACTTCATTGACATTGACCCATTTATATTGCAGTCCCTTGACACTGCTAGTTGATTATTTTTATATTTACCTTCGATAAAATACAGTTCAAATCACACTTCACTTTTGTAACACAACTGAACTTCAAACACTATTTAACCCTTTTCTATACTAAATAACAACATCTAGGCAATTTTATTTATACTAAAAAGTAATGCTATTTTACCAACACAGGCTATTCAAAAAGGAGCTGGATTGTAATGTGTTTAATTTGCAAGAGACTATTACGCTCTACATATATAGACGGATTTCGCCACTCTGATCCTGACTTACTTTTTTTTCAGTTGCTACTTTACTAATATTATAAAGGTGAAAATTTGTGAGGATGGATGGGTATTTGTAACCCTGTATTTGATGAAATTTGAGTATTTGAGGCACAGAGATAGATTATAGTCTGGAATAGCACGTAGACTACTTTTTATCTTGAAAAATTTACGATTCCTACGGGATAGATTTCACCAAAATTACCACGCAAACGAAGTCGCAGATAACAACTACTAAATATTATGCTTCCTCTTCCTTTAATACCACTGATATTGCACCTAATTGACTAACAAAGAATATTTCATATTGTTTCAGGTAGTAAGAAAACCGGCGATGAGAACAGCGAGAAACATGTTCATAGTAAACCTGGCAGTGTCTGACGCTTTAGTCTGCTGTGTCGGCACACCTTTGACTTTGATGGAACTATTAACCAAACATTGGCCGTTACCAGACTGGCCGAGCCTGTGCAAGGCTTGCGGCGCTATTCAAGCTATATCAATATTTGTCTCAACTATATCCATTACTGCGATTGCTTTGGATAGATATCAGGTAAATTGATAATGTCTATGTTGTTCTCCAAAATCTTACCTTTCTACTATTATTAATGCGTAAGTGGGCATGATCTTCGTTACTCAATCATGCCAAAACGGCTAAACGAATCTGGATGATGGCACAGAGATAGATTATAGACTGGCTACTTTTATCTCGAATAAATGTATGATTCCCGTGGGATAGGCTCACCCATAAACATTAAAATTTCCATGTGAATGAAGTCGCGGGTGACAGCTAGTCCTAACTAATGTGTGAGCTGGTTTTTTATTACGCTTTCACGCCTAAACTACTGAACCGATCATCATGAAATATTACATGGACGTTGTTAGGGGTATAGAAAAGGACATATATGATACCTTTCATCCAGAAAAAATAACAATTGATTGACAACATCTACATTAACGCTATCGAAGCCGCGGGTTAAAACCAAGTGGCAGATATTTCAGGTTGGCTTCTGTGTCTTAGTTGAGGATAAGCTTCTTCTCAGTTGTAAGAGACTATATTCTTGAGACAAATAAATATTTCTATGAAGTTACACGAATTGCAACCTTTGTAATATCTACTTAAAATAGCAAATGTTATTATTGATTTCCTAGAGATCGAAGTACCTAAAGACTGACTAAACATTTACAGTTACGTAACCCAAACATATTTCATGTAACGCCTGTCAGAATCAGTCATAGACTAAACAGTCACATAATCCATGTAGGTGGAAAATCCAATAAACGGTGAGATTGACATGGATTTGCAATTAATCGCAATCAGCCTTTGGGCCTTAGTTACCTGCCCATTGCCGGTCATTGCTGCTGTTGAGGTCTCCGTCTTAGAACTTGCTAGTCAGCTATTTGTTTTGTACTCCTCTATTCACATTCTCGTTCATCATCAAACTTGAAAGCCCTTCGTAACATGTGAAATGCCAGTTTGTAAATTATAAGTACATTGGTATTTAAATATCTGATGGAATCAAAATTTGAAGTTATTTAAATTTATTTCATCTGTGATTATTCCCATGTAAATCTTTATGCTCAATCGTGAATACAATTGTGATTAAAGTTTGATTAATTCTTTCACTTAGTGCGAACGAGAATTTTTCTATTCAATATTTTCGTTTTCTAATAAACGATATTCTGTGCTTCGAAATTATAAATAGATAAATTAATATTAAGAAATTCAGTATAAATTATGCATTTGGACGATACAACATTCTCTTATTCAAAACATTTGTATTTTTAGTTTTTAATAAATTTTACAAATAATCGTCAGTGAAAATCTTACTTATTTATGAGTAAAATAAAGAAAGACTAAAAGTATAAATGAAAGTTATTGAGTGTTGAGAGAAAATTATGCAAAATTTTACAGTTGAATTAAATTAGAAACAGATATTACACAGCAACGCCAGGCATTTAAATTTTTATTACTTCTATCTTACTAGATATTATTCACAAGACACGATATCTTTTTGTTAGCCTGACGTTTCAATTAAATTGCATCGACCGTAGTCACTGATGGACTGATACAAGTTCAACGACTTAGTGAGTTGTGAGTTTCGGTAACTAAACGCATTTTGTCTTCATAGTATTCTGTTCGCACTTTCGTTGTCAACTACACTTAAGACGCCCTTGAATGCTGTTGAAATATGTGTAATTTAAGATGACTGCATGGTTTCCATTTTCTATTATTTCAACCCTCGCCATCATCAAGACATAAATGTATTCAATAGGATTGCATCAAACAATTACTCGGAACGCAAACCATTTTACAAATAGTGAAAGACACCCAAAGTAATAAAATGTATCCCAAAAGTAAGACGTTTAGTTTTACTTTTGAGATTGACATCAGCAATCAACTCGAGGTTAGTTTTCGTTCCTAATGAAAACTTACACAAACAAACTTTTGATTAGATCCAGTAAGTGCTTCTGGCCCTAGTAATGAGTATCTGCATTCCATCAAGATCTAATAGAAATAAACAGGAAACAAACACATCTTTGATCAACATAACTCATAGGTAATTTAGTTCCAGGAACGTGATCAGATACGTCATCAATTCACCTATTAGGGATCCGGGTAGACTTCTGACGAATGAAGTAGTAAAAATGATTTTGATAACGATGCCAAAGATTACAAAAATAGTTTGTGGTTACTGGTTTAAATAAAGAATGTAAACTCAAGCCTCTAATTGTAAACGACTTTGAAATGAATCAGTTAATATTTGGAATACCAAAGAGATTTTATCTCTATTTATTTATTTTATTATGTTTTGGTAATAAGTAATAACACGATTTAATAATGAGGCAAGAAAATAGAGTAGTTTTAAAGAAGATGTAGTGACAAAATTTGATTTGCTGCCGTGGTTTTTGCATGTTAAAAGGATAAGTGAAGAGCGAATGGCTAAAAGAATTTATAAGGCTCCTGCGCGTGGACGAGTCAATGTGGGTAATCCTCGAAGGACGATACTGATCGGCAGTATAATGAAAAAGGGTCAATGAGTTTAAACATCTTTTTACTGCCGTAACGTATTACCTATATATTCATTATAAATATACTAACAGATCTGAAGCATGTGACCCAACTCTTTTGTTTATTAATTTCTGGTAACTACTACAATCTATAAACTTATCTATTGAGAGTTGTAATGAACCCACTGTCCGCACTTGAGCGATAAAACACTTAGCACACTCGATATCTGAGTAACTATTCAACAAAAGTACAATAATATGGTGTCATGTTAAAGAATAGTTACATCACAAATACTGATTTGATGTTTGCTTTTTAAAATATTAAACACGAAACAATGAAGTTCGCTAAAAAAGTAATCATTCACATTTTGGTTTGCTCCCAAATGGCAATAATTGTCTGTAACTAGCATACAGTTATTTCACACGCATTGCGTTTACGTTTATACAAATCAAAATATGATCCATTTGAATCTATTTGGTGACCACCTGAAAGTCACTCGCCTGTGTATCGGATGTACAGAAAGGTGTGGTCATATTTTAGGGTCATCCAGGGCTCCTACTCACGACTGCGAGACTACCTGCTTTGTGGAGAGGTGATAAAGTCTGTCGCGGGTCCAGGGAGTTCCTTCCTAGGTTATACCTGAGCCCCCAGCCACAGACACCCGTGACGGAACCCCGTGTCGTTTTAGTCGGTTCGATTCCGACATAACCATTTAGACCATTTAACCAGAACCTTTACCGAGTGCTCGGTGAGGTGGTACCCGAGGGGGTTTTCACACGTAAAAAGAAAAAAAAGTATACCTATGGAGCACAGTCGCATATCTCCTTAAAAGCTCCTCATGGCTCAAAAACTTGAGTCCCTTCAGTTGTTTTTTATGGTGAAAAGTGCAAAGTCGCATGGCGCTATATCCGTACTAAAAGAAGGGTGTCCCAGCAATTTTACTCCAGCTTGGTAGAAATAGTCCATAGCTTTACCAGCTCCATGTGCAGGGGCGTTATCTTGGTGAAAAAGCCAAGTATCGAGTCTTTAGTTTGGTCGTTCACGTTTATCGTATACCATACAGAAATAACAGTATTTTTATTATCAAGCACAACCGTCACCAGTATTCTTCTCTTAGTAAAAAATACAGCAATCCTTCTTTTTTTTATGGATCGGTATATTTTCACAGATGTTGGCGATGGTTCATCTTCAAACACCCACACTTTTCTGTGGGATTTAGTAGTAACGTCGAAATAATACAGTCAGGTTTCATCACTTGTAACATTCATGTTCACGTAGTTAGATTGGCCATCTTAATTTTTTTAACATATCACGAGACTATGTCACACACTTCTCCCTCAGAGCATCAGTCATCAAGTGCGGTACCTAGAGTGAATGAAGTTTTTGTACTTTTAAATGGTCGTGAATAACCCGATGAAGAAGTACCTATATAACTTGAGGGTATCCTCGATTTATTGATATGTCACACGTCGGTCTTCCTCCAATAATTTTCGTACAGAATCAATGTTGTTATCGATAGTCACTTCTATCAGCTGCCCGAATCCAAGTTGCCGTGGTCGAATTGAATATACCTCCGTTCTATGGTCCTTAGAGGTGGACAAGTTTCCCTCATTGCACTAATCAATTCCTCGAAACAGTATTGTTTAGTTAAGCCACGCTTAAAGTTATGCAATACAGTCACATGAATGTCATAACGAGAGAAGCCCGCAATCTTAAAATTTCATTATTCTAGGTGAATGGGAAGTATCCTATGTTTTGGTTTACCTGCGAAATATTAAAATATATGACTAAAATAGCCATATCTTCTGATTGCGTTGACATGGAAATATGCTTTTTTACATCTTTGAGGAAACGTAGATATAAATATTTGATGTTGATTTCAACTTGGCACCTCTATCCGTTCGTAAGAAAAAAGGTTTTGACAAACAGACAGACGAACAATAAAGTTATCCTGTAAGGGCAATGCCTTTTTTCATTTTGAGGAACAGATCCCTAAAAAATTATAAAAGTTATAATACCTCCTGGATACTCAGCATCTCATGTCAGTGACATTAATTAATAAAATAATAAAACTAGCTGTTGCACTTTAAAGTTACTTTTTTATCCCTTAGGAACAGTGTTTGTTTTCTGGTGGAGAGGGTAGGGAGGGTACCTCCCTATTTCCTATTCTATACGAGTCCTGACAACGTGTATGCCAAATTTCGTGATGATCGGTTAAGTAATTAAGGCGTAAACCATAAAAGACCAACAAACAAATTCACTTTAGCATTTATTATTACATAGTTAAGACGTAAAATTGCTGAGACGATTGACACAGTTTTGGGCCATTTCTTCAGATTGTTTTGCTAATATAGGCAAATTATTTATCATAAGGATTCACATTCAAGTTCAGCTTTTATTTTAAGCAATTAACATTGTTTAGGTATTCCATTCATATTTAACTTCTGCACATATTATTTTATTTATTTTACTTACTTTGTCCACAGTTGATCGTCTATCCAACGCGACCCGGCCTCCAGACTATGGGTGCACTTATCACCATGTTCTTCATATGGGTCACAGCTTTCACCCTAGCATCTCCACTCTATATGTTCAGAAGCCTCAAGACTTACTATCTCCAGGTCATCGGCCTAAACTCGCTAAGTTTCTGCATAGAAGACTGGCCGCTTGAGAAGGGGCGAGCTATGTACTCTGTATTTAGTCTTATCTTCCAATATTTAGTACCAGTTCTTGTAGTTGTTATTGCCCATGTTCAAATCCATAGAAGATTAAGAGGCCGGAGAAGAATGACAAGAAAAACTCCAACCATACTTATAGCGATAGCTGTAACTTACGTTATAAGCTGGCTACCATTGAACGTTTTCAACCTGGTAGCAGATTTTAGTGCACAACCATTCATGGAGGAGAAGACGATGACAATAACATATGCGATCTGCCACATGTTCGGAATGTCAAGCGCTGTTTCAAACCCACTATTATATGGATGGCTAAATGATAATTTCAGAAAGGAGTTTATAGAAATACTGTGTTGCTGCAAAAAGAGAGAGATTAAGAAAAATACCAGAACAAAGAATAGAAAAATGGATACAGAACTTACGGCTTTGGCACAATTGGAGCACACAGTCACCGCTAACACCAAGACCTCACAGTGTTCTCAAATTTTCTGACTAAAGGCCTGTTTCAAATAGCATGAACAGATAAGTGTTGAAATGCAAATCATATAAACTATACCGTCAATTGTTTTAGTGTAATGGTGTACAAAGTTCCTTTAATTTCGAGTTATAGATTGATAATTTATCTTGTAAATACTTGTAGATAATATATTATGTACTTATAACGACGACAATATTGTACTGTACGTTTGTATGAGCCCTAAACGTAAAGTACTAATATTGAAAACGAAGCCTTATTTTAATTAGTTTTAAGAATGTTTTTTGAATAAATAATCTCTTTGGATAATAATTGTATACTAATTTCTTCTTTTTTAGGGTACAGTGGGAATACTATATACTCTACGGGTTATCAATCCAGTCCAAAACATTCTTAAGCTTCTTATGACATAATGTTGTACTTTTGAAAAAATGTCGTTGTAGTTTAGGGCTGAATAAGATTACTTTTAATTAAATGGCGCTTTAATCGGTGGTCCATGGTATCATTTGAAAAAACGAGTTCTACAATGAGTATGATGATGATGAGTAAAATAAAAATTTTAGAAAGCCGGTCTAATATTTTCTTGACATAAAGCATAAGTAGATATTTGTTATTCGCTCTCACGAAATTCTACTTAAAGTAAATAATGTTAGATGCAAGTGAGCGTCAAATATTTAGACAAACTCAATTAAATATCTCATCCGAGCCCACCCAAAAGACCCTGCTTTTATAGATAATGCGTTTTACGTTACTTCTGTTTAAAAAAAAAATTAAGAATAATCTTGTAAATAATATTATAATAATAACTTGATACACTCACAGCTGTCTGATCCCAAACTAGGCAGAGCCTGTACCATGGTAACCAGACTGCTGATAAACATACTTATATATTTCTAAATACATACACATTATAGATAAATTACACCCAGATACGGAACAAATAATCAAACAACTATATGCCCTGCATGGGAATCGAACCCACGACCTTTAGCTCAGCAGTCAGGATAACTAACTACTGGACCAGCAGGTTAGTAAACGATTATAAAGTCTTGTTTTGTGTTTTATCCGAATTCCTAAAAGTTCAAACAGCAACAACAATGAGGAAATTTAACAATTAGTAAGAACCTGTCTTGTCGCAGAATTTTAATGTTGATCCGAGATATAATGGTTTTTTTTTTATGGTATAGGGGGCAAACGAGCAGACGGGTCACCTGATGGTAAATAACTACCGTCGCCCATGAACACCTGGAACACAAAAGTCACAAGTGATGGGAGAGGGGAAGGGGGGAATAAGATGCGAGGATGGGTGAGAGGAAGAGGGAAGAGTTAGGGCGGTAACCTCACTCACTCGGCAAAAAACAAAACAAGCATTGCTACACTGCCGGTTTTTTGTGATGTATGAATGTAGTCTTATTCCTATAATTTAATTCACTGTCTCTTCCTGATACTTCTTGACAAAATTTGTCCTTGGTCATTCAGTTATCTCAGTCACGTGACTTAGACTAAATCACATATACATATACAATAGAGTGAAAATCACAAAGACTGTGCTTCCATGGAACGACCATTCACAACTTTCATACACGTTCCACACTTTGATTTCCAGTCCGCGATCGCCACTCTAGAACTTTTATTGCTAGGTTAGAAGTTTTATTTACTTTGTAGCTTAGCTAAAATATATCGCCTCCCGGCAAAAAAGTGTCATATCACATGTTAGGTACGTTTAACATTTTTATAGCATTGAATAGCAAATGTTGCATTTGGTCAGTTGTAAAAACATCGTTATTAACTCAGTGAAAAAAGGGAACAAAGTTCCCCTTTTCGCTGAGCTGTTTTGTTCAATTCACAGGCATAAAAGTCGCGTCTTCTCGAAATAGCTGTTTTTGTATTATGACACTTTTTTGCCGGGAGGCGATATGTACTAAAAAGTGTTGACGCCACATCAAAAACTGTATTTAATTTATTAAATATAGGGGCAAACCATAATAGAAGATAAAACTGTTGACTATTTAATAAAAATATCTGTTAATAGACATTATTATGACTAGTTATACCAATAACGCAACGCCATTGGCCGGTTGACAATGGTGGGGTGACGAAAAGGCTAGGCATGCATTATAAGTTGATAGCAATCACTTAAGTGCGGATTGAGGTACGAACAACATTGGAGATTTCTTTCTTTTCAATTAATTATTTTAAAGCATTCAATAAAATGATGTCTGTTGATTATTTGAGCACTTAGTCGAGCCAAAATGTTTTAATAGAGATAATAAATACCTACCCTCTTTGCGTCTGGATATAATTTTATTGTAAGCTGGTCCACGAGTTAGTTAACTATTAGTATTCGATGTTGGTATTGGATTGCCTTTCAATCCACTGCATAAAATAGTCGTTATCTTAATTGCAGTCATATTAATGTGATTTCCACTACTAATTTAGGTATCGAGTTTTCGCTAAGAATTTCTAAATTAGTGACTCGTGAACTTTGTAATTGGATAGTACGTAAAATGAAGTGTAATCACAAAAGATGTCTATAGCTGATATACTTATCTGCTTCTTATTTGGTGAGTATTCATTTTAGCACTGTACAACGACATGTGTTTTACTGTATGCATAATACAGATTATTTTCTCTGGGGGTATGTAAAAAACGAAATACAAGGACACATATAATGCAATTGATGACTTGAAACGATCTTTTTTTTTTATGGTATAGGGGCAAACGAGCAGGCGGGCCACCTAATGGTAAATGACTACCGCCGCCATTGGGCACCTGTAACTCAAGAGTCACAAGTGCGTTGCCGCCCTTTAAGGTGGAAATAGGGGTAGAGGGGGAGAGGGGGGAAGAGGGGGAAGAGGGGAAGGACGAGAATAGGGGAGAGGGAAGGGTTAGGGCCTCCGGTAACCTCACTCACGCGGCGAAAACCAATGCAACCATTGTTTCACTGCCGGTTTTCTGTGAGGTCGTGATATCGAGCGGAGTCGAGCCGGCCCATACGTGCCGAAGCATGGCTCTCCCACTTAAAATCTTTGGAAATTATTGTAAACGGAATCAATAATATTGTAATGTTGAATGCAGTATCATCACAATCCTTGAACCGTCGTATCCAGCTGTGTATTGAAAACAATGGCCATAATTTTGAACAGTTTTTCAGATAAGGTTTAACAGGTAAGAAACGTGAGAAAACTAATAAAAGTATTTTGTGGAAAATCGGTTCTCGGTCAGTGTCTGATCTATCTTGAAAATATTATTCAAACAGACAAACAGTCTTAGATCTCAATAGTAAGAGGTTGGTGATGATTCACCGCCAACCTCATCACTGATGAACATAATTTATCTGAAACTTCGTATCGCAAAAGAAATTCAACATCTTGATATTCTTGTAGGGAATATTAAAAAAAAACATTTATATATAATCAACGAAAACCTAAAACAAAAAGACAAATGTACTAAAAATTTTGTACATTTGTGTTTTTATTTATGCAGATGTTCTCACAATAAATAGTCTTGTATTCTCATAATCAATGTTACTGACACTATCATTCTGTTTGATACCTATCTGCATTTCAAATGTCCTTATCGTAAGCGATAAAATGGCCTCTTAAGTATAGATATCTTGTAGATCTGTATCATGAGTAGCGACGACCAGAGTTATGATTGTTTCATTTTATTGTCTATAAATACTGATTATATGAGCGAAGCTACTGATCGTCATGTTTGTTTTATTTATACTGATACGGTAACGTACATGCGTATGTCCCGTCACTACGCAAGAAAAGCGATAAATTACCTGCAGGCTTAGACAAGTGTCAAACATTTCTATATCTAAAAACGTTGACGCTCTTACGAAAACGATTATAAATTGGTAGACAAATGTAATTTGATTTAGCGAAAGTTAATTCTATTTGGTCTTTCTCTAAAAAGCAGGTTGTTGTTTATGACTTCTTTCACAAACACCAATGTATTATGACATGTGTATTTTTAGTTTAAATAATAAATGGTCTGTGCTTCATTGCGTAGGATTTTAGAGAAAGACTAAATAGAACAATAATCACAGCTCCACAAAATAATAAAAAAGAAATTTACCGGACTAGAACGTGCCTATCTTATGGTTTTGGGGTCTGTTACATCCCATCACCCAGGGTTTTTTCATAACCTCAAAAAAAACCTAGTAATTGCTTATAACTGTATTACAACGAATTTTCAGCACAAATATCAATTACCACGTAATTGTAGTCTAGTCCGGTGAACAACTTTTTTAATTTTTTTGTGGAGCTGAATTAACGTTTGCTAAATCAAGTACATTGTCTACAAATCTATTATTGTTTTCGTTAAGGCGTCAACTTTTGTTAAAAATGGAAACGCTAAGAAACGTTTAAGACTGCGTATCTCTTAGCAGCTTTTACTACTCTACCACTAAACCGGAATTCGGCGATGCTAGAGATAATAATAGTAATACGTATCAACCAAGATAAACTTTCTGCTTAAAATTTAAACTGAAAATACCATTATGCCCAGCTATTTTGTGATACTCTTTTGACTATTTAAGTCAAAAATTCAAATGTTACTGAACATTCTGGTTTAACTTACCTTTTATTAGTTAATACTACTGACTTGGCAGCTGCACGGATATTTGAATGGTTAGCAATTACTGGTAAATGTTAAAACTTATAAATCTACTGCTGTGTCTTACACGTAACAAATCCACTTAGAGCTCCGATTGATTAGCTCCCGTCCGGCGACCATACACCCGAGCAGAAATAGAAAACTTTTATTTTTCATCATCATTCATCATTCATTTCATAGTTGGCAGTGGGTCACATTTTAATTATTTATGTTCACTATCCTAGTGGTAGTAGTTAACGGTGATTGTCCGTGGGTTAGAGGTGCTTCCCCACTAGCGCGACTTCAAACTGCTATTCCCTGCCTCCTATAATAATGTTCCGTAAAGGTATTTTGGATTCAAATTAGGTAACCAAATCCTTTTCAAACTATTACAGACATAACAGATATAATTAAATTGATAATACTTAAAGTAATCTGCATAATAGAATTGCATCGTATAATAAATATGTAGATTATACATCCATTTCAGCTGCAGCATTAACAGAAATGATAGAAAACGATTACGATGATGAAGATATCAGATTGCCTGAGGAGGCAACAGGAAGGCCAATGCCACCAGAACTCTCATATATGTTTGGGAACAAGTCTGGCAGGGACTTAGATTTAGAAGTTTGTATGGGTGAATTAATTGACTGTCACAAGTTAAAACACGAAGTGTGAGTATTAAAGGTCAACATAAAAAAATACGATATATGAAAACTAGAATCAGAGTTTGGCTTACGAGAAAACGGTGAATATTTTGAAAGATTCTTGATGTCAGCCATATTTTTAAACTGTTACACCACTAGTACTAAGCATTGGTTTAATCTAATGAAGTTTGGTTATGGCCTAACCTCATTTGGAGAATATTCATATAACTTATAGCGTAAGATCTAGACGTAACGACATTTTATAATTAAGTAGCAGTTTTAGGGCTCTATTCGTCGCCTAAAAGCCAGTAATTAGTGGATCCCAGATCAGATATTATTATGTAGACAAGTACTATCCTAAAGTGAGTTAGTTTGTTTATGTGCATTCCATTACTATTCATCATGAAAGAGAATGCCCATCTGCGATATAAAAACAAATGCCTGAAATGAACAAAAAATTCATACTAATATTATAAATGCGAAAGTAACTGTGTTTGTTTGTTTGTTACCTTTTTAAGACTAAACGAATCTTGAGAAGGGCCATGGACTGCTTTTTATCCCGGGAAAATGTACGGTTCCCGTAAGGTAAATTTGAATTTCCACGCGAACAAAGTCGCAGGCAGCAGCTAGTTTAATATACCCTAAATTGTATTTTATTTATATCCCACTAGACCAACAGGCTAGTTTAATGAGCATTCCCCTTTTCCAACATGTTGTCAACGGTACAGAAACGGAAATAGAGTCACATTCAATCACGCGAGGGAAGCCATAAGCAAACGCAACGCTAAATAGTTTCGGCGATTGTTCCTACTCTATAATTATAGTAATCACCAGGACAAAAAAACACTACGTATCCCTCACAATGTCATTAATAGTCGAGGTTTTTTCTTGGTTTAAGCTGCTTTGCTCTTTTGTATATTGTACCGGAGAACAGGTATGGTTTCATATTAGTGGTATAAATAGGTAGATGGTTACTTTGTAGAATTCACAAAATTCTAAAAGTGAGATTAATCTTCTTAATCTTGAGACTAAGCTCATGACCAGAACCTTAAATACTGAACTTTAGAAGAAAAAGTACTCTTTAATGAAGAAGATACAGAAGCTTAGAAACCGGTCTGCGAGTAACCAGATTTACAATTACGAGTCATTTTGTTTCAGATCTCGGAAGATATGTGGCCGTCATGAATCAGCAAGAAAAACCTTTAAAGATATATGTGAATTGAACTATGAAAACTGCAAGGCCCCAATCATAGACCGTAAAAAAACTATCTTTATCTTGTTCGCAACACACACTTTTTCTTACGTGTGAAAACGACTCGGTTCATCACCTCACCGGAGCTAAACTATGTCTTCTCTGACTGAGAAAGTAATAGGTCCCTCCTGTTCCCTTCGTGATATCGTTAAAAAATCATTGAAACAATGTCGTGGTTTCCAGAGAATTTGATACGCAATACACTTAAAAGTAAATAATTTATAGCTCTATTTTATACTGCCATACTTAGATATGTAAAATTCAACATTCGTTAAAATACAAATACTATTGAGTTCATTTTAGTTCCCGTAAATCTTTTAATGTTTTAAACCCCTCGATCTGCTCAGTTCAACAAATACCTTTGCGAATTCTGACTGATGACACATGGATTGCTATATAATTTAGCAAATTTAAGTTACTATTTGTACACATTTTTATCAAACTGTATTTTGTATAATTAACCACGTGATACAGTGAAGTTGAAAAAAAAGGAAATGTATACAAAAATAGACTTAAAACAAAAAGTAAAAATGAGAAAGATATTTTAGCAGATACACAAAGCGCTAATAACTTATAATTATTTTACCTTAAAAGAAAGCAACTTGTCACGCATCACAATAATTAAATGTCTATTGGTTTATATTTTTATTTTTTTATTTTAGAGCAAATTACATGTAGATCGGTCAATAAAGCAAATTTTATAATTAAGGATTGGTTTCTGTAATCATGGCCGTTATTGATCCAGGGCAAAAACAATAAAAATATCTTTTTTCCTTTAGCTGATCCGGATCTAACAGGAGGACCCGAACATCTTCGTCCAGTAACAGTCAATCCAGAAGGTACTTATTTAAATAGAAAGGTCAAGTAATTCCTTTTTAGCAGCAAAGTAGGAGCTTATTCAATTGCAAGAAAATTTGTCTTTGATTATAATACTTATCCAGACGACCTAAGTGCCGACGCTCAAAGCAAGCCACGCCAAAAGAATTAGAAATAATTTAAAAACTTATATCAGTATTCATAACATTTACATTTCGTTGATACCGCAGCCTTTCATGGCATGCTAAAACCTACCAAACCATACCCTGACACACCGACGAATGTGAGAACTCCAAATCAAGTGCACTTGAAAAGGTGTGTGCTGTGCGGTGCTATAAGTAAACGCCGGGCACAAACGTAGGGAATATAAGAAGGAAAGGAGAAAAAGTGAAAGATGACAACATTGACCTTGGAAACTAATGTAATATTAATTTCAAATTGTTAGATTCATATTTCAAACTAGGAAGTTATTTAATGTAATTTAACAAACACGTAAACTTCAAAAAACAAGAGGAATCGTGTGGTTGTGGGTTGATATAGATATTAATTAATTACTTTTGTTTTTTTTTCAGTTGAACTATGGTCATTCGCCCATGACGGTGAATGTTCGGGAGAGGTTGTTTAGTATTAAAAAAACTAGCCCATTGAAACCACCTCAAAATTTTGTCGCCTTGACATAATAAATTGTGATGAATTATTTACAGTAAACGTAATAAAATTCCTTTTAAATTCATATGACTATTTTTTTACTTAATACATCTCACACACGGCCGTCTGATCCCTAACTAGGTAGACCCTGTATTATAGTAACCAGAGTGTTGATAAATATACTTATATATTTCTAAATACGTACATATCACTACATATTATAAAACAAAGTCCCCCGCCGCGTCTGTCTGTCTGTCTGTTCGCGATAAACTAAAAGTACAGAACGGATTTTGCAGTCTGCACCAATATACAGAGTGATTCATGAGGAAGGTTTAGGTGTATAATTTGTTAAGGTTTTGTGTAAAATGTCTAAAATATGACAATGATTTTTGAAGATGTTGGAAAAAAATCTCTCTCTCCTTTCGTATCCAGAACAACACGTGGCAGGCTGAGGTATCACCCTCTTACAGTGCAAACAATCCCAACTAGAACCAAACGGTTCAGGTTTTGTTTTTTTTTGCCGCACCATTAAAATGTGGAATGCATTACCAGTACACCTGTGCCCTTCGATATATAATCCCGGGTCCTTTAAGCGGGGCGTGAAAAAACATCTCTCGAGGCCGTTAATCTGACTGCAACCATTTTAGTATCTTCCGTATCTATAATGGTGGTCTTCAGTCTTTGGACCTCACTCTAGCTTTCCATCAGGCGGTTTGAGGTCGTTCTGACGTGTCATAATAAAAAAGAAATACATATTTTCACTGAGCAAGAATTGAAAACTACCTTTAGATACATGTATATCGCCAGTTAACTGTATTATCACGAAGACATTATTCATTTAACTTATACGGATAGAGTGATGTCTATATTCCGCCGCTACTTTGTAGATTATTTCACCTAAGGAAGCATTCCTTGACACACTAGACGTGGGTCACACTATTAAATTTGTTACCACATGACTCTTAACCACACATTTGGTGTAGGGCGATCAACGCAACCCATGGTCGTAAGCAAAGTAATGAAATACATAACACCCTAAATATTATTAGTTATAGAATATTTACTAGTCTTAGTGAACAAATTACAAATTCTAACGTAGGGCTTGTCGTTTAGAGAGGGCCGAGTTTCTTAGAAACTATATTCTCATAATATTGTGAAGACCTGAAATCGTGTCTTAAAAGCTAGATTTTGTTTTAAACAGAATTAAATATTTCATAGTAAGAGTATGAAATTTAAAGGAAGGAAAATATAAAATGTTTGGCGCCTGCCATACACATTAATCATATACGGTAAAACCAATCCCTTTTGAACTTGAATTGAACACAACCTTCACATAACTTTTTCACGTTGTGCCTTCACAAATCAAGTCATATTTTTTAAATTTTGATGGCCAAGTTGAGAGTCTTCAGTTTGCTTACATTATCGTCTTTTTCTTTTGGTTCCACTTTTTTTTTTAACTTTTTGTGAATCAATCAAGGTAAATTCATATTTTTTAACAGATTTCTCCGTTTGTTTGAGTTGACAATGCGCTAATTTATGAATTCAAAAAAACTTCTATTTGTATATTACCTGTTCGACTTATGGACTGGCAAACGGCCCCAGATTCGCTGCTACGAAATATTCTACATTAGGTAAGCCCATCATCACCCAACTATAACAGGAATCTTGTTCAATTATAACTATGAAGCAGAAAAAACTTTCTCCAAAAATTAAGAAGAAGTATTTGGCCCCTGCAGTAGTTCAGGGAGCACTTTGTGAAGCCTTTCTACTAAACTACCCCGACTCGACTAATGCCGACTTTCTGGCATCAACTGGCAACCGTTTACATACAAATCTGGTTTCTTGTAACTCAGCCAGGGATTAAAGAAAAATATTCTGCAGTTTTACTACCAGTAGAGTTACATTTGTAAAATAACCTGGAAGAATTTTAGGACAATATAGACTGTATGTTAGACGATTACAAAACTATTTGTTACTCAAGTTGTGTATTAGAATTTCGTTTGATCTTCTGCTTCACTTAATCTCTCATGCCTTTGTGTTTAAACAGCTATAAGTCTTCAGTGAACTGTTATATTTATTGTGATCTTTCATTTGATCACTCGAAGAAATACTCTTTAGTTTCCACTTGGGATGTTGCAGATGCAGAATTTTTGATGCGGATGCAGATGTCAAAATCGATGAGGCAGCTCCGCGTTTGCGGATGCGGATGCGAATATCCGCAACATCCCTGGTTTCCACCGTAGCGTTAACTGAGTAGAAATTTGTTATTTTGGTTCAAAGGATCGCAATCGTCTGTAAACTCGGTCTGTGAGAATGAAAACGCCGTTTAAACTTTAAAACCTTGTTCTATCTAAACAAAAAAAAACACTAGAATATGTCACGAATTACGACGTACCTTTTAAACCCAAACTAAGCATAAGTTAGACATACCCAGAGCAAAAATAGACTATATATACAGTAATATTCAAGAATACAAATAAGTATTCGCATTGAGTGATACTTTCGAAGGCCCTCATAGCGTCATTTTGTTTGTGAAACGCTTCCTGTCATAGATTTAATAGACGAAAAAGATAGAGAGAAACTCGATGGTCATTTATCGACGAGCCCTCCCTAAGGATATTTCGTGAAGGACGAAACTTTACATAGAACTTCATAAGCAACTCTTTATCGAAGATTCACGACGCGACGCCTAACGTATACTTTTAGCAATCCCGCATCTTTGCAAAATAAAATAAGTATCGTGTCAATCTTCAAGTTTATTTTTTTATTTATTTATGTTATTTAATCATTTAAATAATTATAATAAATTACACATTACATTAGTCATAAGATGACCTGAAACAAGTTATCTTTTTTTTCTTTTTAAAAAAGAAAATTAGGAATGTTCATTCAACATTTCAACAGTCAAACAACAGACATAAAGAACACCCAGACTCGGGACAATTATTTGTTGATCACACAAATGTTTGTCCCGTGTAGGATTTGAACCCACAACACTCGGCCGGCGTAGTGGCCACGTAAACCATTGCACCATCCGTGCAGTTGAAAGAGATAGAGCATTTCATATTGTTACGGTCTAATTGTAACGATCTTATTATAGCTAAGAAAAACAACACCGTACACATTCATACTTTATACTATAATTAAAAAAAAATTTCATGAAGTGCCTGTTGAAAATTTGTTAGCAATATCATTATCAACATCTTTCTTGCCTGACCAAACTCCATTCTGAAACATAAGCATTTAAATGTTGAGTTAAACGTGAGCTCTCTACTTAAGTCATTTTTATCCCCACGTATAAATATGGGGATAAAAATGACTTAAATACTTTTGAATGAATATGCAATTTGCCGTAGGGATCAAAAAAATAGCAAGCTTAGCTTTTATAGATAAAATAAAAGCAGTCCTTTTAGAAAAAATGCCACACTAAAAGCGAACATATGAATGACATGCAGTCAGTCTACCAAAATATGAAGCTTTAATATTTGCTTAACATTTTATTAAAATCGTAATATAATATTAAATATAAAAGGGTTTCGTCCTCTCGTTCTCTACGGAACCCGAGGTCACAATGATGCTATACTGATATAAATTAAATTGAAGAATTATTTATTTGTTTAAACGCGATAATCTCTGGAACTGTCAGTCAGATTTGTATGATTCTTTTTGTATTCGATAGAGTATTTATTAAGTAAGGTTATAAGCTATGTATCATTACGCTACAACTCTTAGGAGAGGAGCAGTGACCATAAACGCAGGTTAAGAAAACATTTTGAAAAACATTAAAGTATTTAGTATTTATTTTGAAATGCACAGAGGAGGAATCATTGTAGCAAAACACTCCCATAAAAATAAATGTTTTGTTTAGCCTGTACCTTAAAATCTATTATTACGTCCTACGTCAGCAAATATTCTATTATGTTCTGTGCTTTGGGTTAAGAAATTTACTAATGACGTCATTAAAGCCTGTACGCTGCCATACTGCTCAAGATGACGTCATTTATTTAAAGGTTGTTTACCTTCTTATTTTAGGGAAGAAAACACCTTTTATGGGTATACACCTTTTATGGTTTTATGGGTACACTAGTATAGTAGACTCCGTGAATAACATACAGATCTAAAAATTTTAGAAAATTCAAGACGTTATATAAAGAAACGTTATTTTGATACTAAACACATTAACTTGAAAATACATTAATAAAACTGCAAATTTATTGAGGGCTGACACGAATGAAACTACAAGTAATTATTAATAATAAATTAAAAATTTAAAAAAACCCCGACACAAAATAATAAAAATAGTATGAACGGCCATCTTGGATTTGAAATTTATCACAGTGTAGAGTATTCTACTAGTCAAGCCCTTTCATTTGATAACCATATTGAGGGAGTTTTGAAAAAATTGTGGCGACGGCCATCTTGGACCGATTTTCATTAAATATAGCTAGGAACACTCCCGACTAATTCACCATTAAAACAAAATCAAAATCAGTTCATCCGTTCGGGAGCTACGATGCCACAGAACACACACACACACAGAGAGACACGTCAAACTTATAACACCCTGTCGTTTTTACGTCGGGGGTTAAAAATAAAAACGAAATCAATGAAATTGACGCGCAATTTGATTACACGTTGTTTAAAAATGAGCACCTTTTGTTTTCTTTCTTTTCTTATTTTTTATATAACACGACTTCCGCACTTGACACTAGCAATTCCTGTGCCGCGGTTGACTTTACAACAAATACAACAACGGTCACAAAAACACACAGGTTTGCGACAACTGTTTGTGGATCATCCAAACTTTGGCGTTTGGGACTCAAACACACGTGGCGTACTCAAGGAAAAGCATTTTTTATTAAATTTTATTTTTTCTAAAATCATTTTTCCAGGCTCATTCAACTATTTAGAAGCTATACCTACATAAAAACTATTAAAGACGACAGCAACCATTCGTAACGCGTTGTAAGACCTATACATTTGTAGGTTTTACAATATAATATTTACTTAAGTACAAAAAATCTCAGAACGCTTGTAGGAGGGATAATATATTTACACTTTTTATTTTCCACTTATGATAAAATCATATAATGCTATCAGGTATCCGTCACACCTACATGAAAATAAAAGCCCCTTAAACCTGCAATATATCTTGAAAGAGGTCGTAGTCTGCGATAAAGCAGTATACGACTTATGTTGACTTACATTGCATCGTTTCCATTGTGACTTATGTTCGGTTGGAATTCAGGTATCTAGTACTTTCTCATCTACGTAATTCAAAATTGAAATGAATTGGAACTAAACGAAAATAATAATGATAATATTATGGGACGAAATATCATCATCAACATATTGCCTGCCCTTTTCCCAATTTTATTTGGGATCGGCGCAATGTGTGAAATTGCAAAAAAAGTTTTGGCTGGTTTCATTTATGACCGGCAACCTATCTGACGCTAACCCTCCTTGGGAATGTAATCGTTTTCAGACGGGACAAAGGAAGAAAGTAAATTAGAGTAAGGAAGCCGGATAAGGCGAGGGAGCTAGGGTAAGTTGTACCGGGTAGAACACGGATACTAATTTTTAAACTTTCGCGTTCCATGATATAATTATGTTTATATATGGCAATTAACGCGATCACAAAATAGGTATTACATACCTCTGAATTGCCTGACGGATAACCAAACAATTTTTTGTGAAATTTAATTTTATACTTGGTAACTCCCAGACCAATGCAGATCGACAGTTCACGTAAACAAATTTAATACAAACACTTAACGGGAATTGAACCCGCGATCTATGATGTTGCAGTCGAATGCTCTAGTTGAGAAAGTAGAGTACTTAATAGAGTTATGAACCTACTCAAATGGCTACAGTATATTTACCCAGTTTGCAATGTAATAAGTAGATTTTGCAAGAAAATATTCAGGAAATTAAATACGAAATAAAAATAAAAATAACTCCACACATCTCACAAACTTCCGTCTGATCCCAAACTAGGCAGAGCCTGTACTTTGGTAACCAGACTGCTGATAAACATACTTATATATTTCTAAATACATACATATATTATAGATAAATTATCGTTCGTGTATTATGATTACACAATTATTTGTCCTGGGTGGGAATCGTACCCACGACCTCTGGCTTAGCAATCAGGGTCACTGACCATTAGACCAACAGGCCAGGAAATACATGGTAAAGTTTTGAAGAACTAACTATGTTCCTAAGAAGCAAAACCTTCCTCATATAACTTACTTCTCCATCCGTTGCAATTCTCGAATTCCATTTCGCAATAGTTGTTGAAGGTTTTGTAATGTCCGTCATAATGACGAGCGCAGACTACGCGCCGTCTGAAATAAAGTATGACTTACATAACAAAATGTTGGTTAAAGTTTTCACCAAAAAACCAAGGTATGAGCAATTTTAAACTCGTATTTATTAAATTATACGGCTTCACTTCCGGAGACGGATGTGCGACTAGCGCGCCACCACCCTGCAATGTGGTGCCTGACACCGACGCCACATGACAGTGTGGCATTTGATACCGGTATGTTCTTTCAGTCTTTGATAAAGAGTCCCCGTCGGGCCCCAAACAAGTCTGATATCCTCGTAAGAAATCCGTGAGTAAAGTTGTATATCATTAATCAATGCGAATACCACTGATCTCACTCATTATTTTTTTTTTTAACTTTATAGTCGCTGTAGTCTATTGATGAGAGTAACCAACCCTTAAGGTTTAGTTAACCTTTTTCTGATAAACCTGAGTTACTTGTAAATGACCTCACCTATTCTAAGCTTTGTATCAGTACCTCTGCTTTTGTATATAGGGCGGCGCCCCGCAGTTTCACCCGCGTAAGTTCCGATCCCGGTGGAATATCGAGATAAAAAGTAGCCTAAGCCTAGTTAATCCAGGTCTCCAGCTATCTACATACCAAGTTTCATCGCAATCGGTTTAGTAGTTTTGGCGTGAAAGAGTAACAAACATCCATACATACATCCATCCATCCATACATCCTCACAAACTTTCACGTTTATAATATTAGTAGAATTAGTGGGATTCTACTCGTCACTACTTCAATGTCTGGATTTAAAGGTCTTCTAGGTCAAAGTTCTAATTTTATTACGGTTATATTTCATACATAAATGTTATACAAATTACCGATTACTATATAGTATGATCTAAAGGTTGACTATAAGGGACCGCAGAATGCGATAAGGCCCAAATCTGTTACCTGCTAAATACTATTTTTCTTATTTCTATCCTGTTTATTGCACACCAGATGTAGGAACATATTTTGGTGTGCAATGAAGAATAGTTTTTTCTATCAAAAAATATTACTTACTTGTATACTTTGGGGCACTCTTTGATAAACACGATGCACCCTCTATCAATGAGGTCCGCTTTTTTGAACATGGTTTTTTTGGGATAGTACAGAACCTTCCAAGGTCTAGGATAAGATGCGTTTACGTAGTTACTTGCTGCTACTGATAACACCACCATTGCTACTACTGTAACAACACAAATTATTGCTGTAAACTGTTGGCTCATAGGGCCAATGTTGAGCATGATCAAAAATATTAGGCAAGCTTCCTCTACTGTCATTAAACCTTCCATACAAGCCGGTTTCGATTATTTCTGACCTGCCCTTTCTTCACAAAATCACGAATTTGATCAGGGTATGTTCTGCGTGTTCAACCACTACCAGCCTTCCCACTAACTTTCGACGAGGCTTGATCTGGCCAAATGAGGACAAGAATCCACAAGTAGCGAACCCACATGTTTTTACACAACTGCACAAAAACGAAGTGTAACAATTTCAGGGTTTAGATAAATATTTTTTAATGGCTCCATGGTGCCATTAAAAAAAAATCTTTTAGATTTTTAAATTAGTAACATCTTTCTCCACAGTAACGCCTATTTACCAGAAAATATATAAGTAGGCCAAAACATTTGTGATTCCCTCATTGTAAATCACATTACGGGGATGGAGTAACATTTCTCCCCAAACAATCAGTTGCATAAATGGGTATTAGTAGAAGTTATAAAGTCCCTTAATTTTCCACCCTTAGGGGTGAACAATTTTATCCAAATATAAATAGGACCAACCGTGAGTACCACCAATTAAATTAAATTAATTATTTTAAGTATCGAAATCGGTTCATAAATGGCGAAAATATCGCGTAACATACACACAAAGAAAACCAGTCGAATTGAGAACCTTCTCCTTTTTGAAGTCGTTTAATAAGGTATGAAAAATAAAATAGGTACTTACAAAAGAGTACAATAGTTATTTTCTGTAGCGACATAACTGAAAAGGCACGTCCAACACACCTGATATTTGTTACTAAAATCGTATTCTGTTAAAGTTATGAAAGAGAAGTTTGTTTATTATGTTGAACATAAAATTTCTTCCAACTCACTTATGCTAAAATTAATTGATTTTCAACGTTGTGTAACTTTGTTATCATATTGTTCTAGACATTGAGTTTTATATAAGCCTCTTTGTTATGTAACCAAGGTGGCAAATAAGTTTACGAGCGAGCCCAGTGTTAAGCAATTACCGGTAGCTATAAACATTAGCAACAAAACCGACGTGCCAACGACGTATTGCTAACCCTCCATAAAGAGTTTAAAGACAACTAGAAAATACACTAATTTAAATAAACTACTTTGATTTTTAACACGTGACTACATTATAGAGTTCTTAGAGTGAAGTATAAAATGATTTCCATTGAATCATCCAACATGAATATCAGGCTCTTGGTACTTCAAACATGGTTAAAGTACGGTACTTAAAAACTATAAACTAGGTGTCAGATTTGCACGACAATTTCATTATGTTCTACTTCTTCGAAGTAATTTTGTTTTAAACAAAACTTAGCAGTCCTTTAAAGTCTTTGTAGGCACGTAGACGTGACAACAATACAACAGATACACAAGAATATAAAACTCCTTCAATTAATTATCCATACTTTCATTATGATAATAATTGATACTTGTTATACCTTTTTGTCAAAAGTTCATAAATCGTGAAAAGAATGATATTCAAACGCAATTTGAACCATCATAACATCGGTGAGCGTGAAATATAGCGAAGAAAAAGAAGGGTTCATTCAACATTAAATTTTAGCTAAAGTACTTAAAAATGATTTTCCCTTGGAAGTAATATAATTTTAATAAATACGACTTAGGTTTGATATTTCTTGACGGTATTCTTTTTTATGTAAAGTTTTCTGAAGTATAACGCTGAAAAGGGGCGTCCTTCTGATTGCGGTTGATTTACTGTATATAGGTATAGTAGTAGTATAGGATTGTGATATAGGTAAAAGTAGAAACTAGATACAATAAAGCTAAAATTCGAAGGAATTTTGGCTTTTTTTATTGATGACCCTGAAGTCTGCAGCTACAAATAAAAAAAAATAAGAAAATCGGTTGACAGAAGAAAAAATACTGACCTGTTTTGTCTTGACCTATTTATATTTAGATGAAAAATTTGTAGCCAAATCTAAGATAACACCTCTTAACCTTAAACTTAACCTCTTAAACTTAACCTTACCAAGTCTTAGGTAATGTTCACACAAAATTAATTTTATTTAATCTACCTATGTTTTACAAGGGACATTATGCTGACTCGGTAATTTCTATACGAAAGCGCGAGCAATCGCCCGGTGCAGCAAACAATATTTACAAGTGGTACAAATACATATATATATATATATATATATATATATATATATATATATATTATACAAAGAAATCCTCACATCATTCAACCAACATGCTCAATACCCTCACAATTAGTCAAACGCGAAACCCAAACAAAAATAGAAGTATAAGAATGTATAACAACTGTATTACAAATTATAGATAAAAATGTGATCAATTTAAAAGAAACATGTTTTTTCTACTAGCTGTTTTTTACGAAACGTCACAGCACTCAGACACACTGACGCCGAGCATCAATCAACCTCACACATAAAGATGTGTTTTTTTATACTTAAAGTTAAGATATTCTATTCACTGACACCTATCATTATTATCATACTTACCCACGATTTATTTTGTCGTCAAAAAATCATGTTAATACAAATAGTGTTTATCATGTTAGGTTTCTGTATAATGCATCGTCTCGCAAAGAGGTGATGTTCGTCTGAGTCTGGACTCACGGGCGCTTGAAGCCATATCCTCGTAGCTCCAACAGTCTACTCATTTTAGGCGCAGTATGGCACACCGTGTGGTTTTAATCCGTTCAATTCCGACATACGGCCTCATTGATAGCTCCGCTGAAGTATCGTAATAGTAATATAAGACCTTTGTTTACTATCTTAATGACACTTTCTGGGGTTTTTCGCTGAATTCTTGTGTCGGTGCTCCTTTAGAAATAATGTCGTTAGCAAAGCGAAGGTTATTCTTGTATTAAGAGTGCCTTTGACAAATGTGTCGCTCATTTCTTGCATTCAATCAATTCAATATCTTTATTTCATAAAATTAGTCATCAGTTATTCAATTTAAAAAAATATATATAATTTATACATTTTAAAAATTATATGCTATGTCAAATTAAAATTATACAAAATTGATAACAAACAATACCGTATTCTGCCTGTGCCTATCGATAACTACCCGTTTCCAAATCTTGGAGCCCTGTGAGAAGAAATCGGGAAAACAATTCCCTATTACGTGATTGGGACCAAATTATATTTGTCAAAATGTGGATGTTTAATATACCTCTGCCTAACCTTTTGAGGACACAGGCGTGAGTATGTATGTATGTGATGTAAAAAAGCCATTACGTGTTATAAAAGGGAATATGCTTCGTAGATATGGCCTATTTAAAATTAAAATATATTCCAAAAATAAATTCCAAAATACCAGACGATTGCTTAGTTTTAACCAGAGTTCAATCGGTCTCTCGCTTATAAATAATACGGAACTAGCACTATGACAATATGCTAGAAAACAAAACAGATTTTTATGTAATGCAATACTTAGTAGTAGCAACTATGGGTTTGAACAAATTCAAATTCAAATTCAACATCTTTATTTCATAAAATTGATCATCAATTATTCGAAATCGTTGATTTAATAAATAATAATAATAATTAAAAATTATTGATTAACACACACAGTCACTGCAACAATAGTTTACTTCGTCAAATGTAAAATTATTAAAGAAAAAAAAATGCATAACATCTGCCTGTTTAGATCCATAACCGCCCGCTTCCAACAATTTCCCGATTCTTCTCAATTAATACACTAAATTGAAAACTTACGAGTTCTTTCAATAAATCGAGTGTAGGCACAGTAGACACGGTGGCAATCAAATGATCTTAGGCGACAATGCATCAGATACAGAAGAATATAATATATTTTTTAATTCATTGCCAATAAAAATAATTTGATGTTTCTGACAAACTTACGTTGACACTTCTAACAAACAATAGCCACTTGAACGAGCGTTGAAAGAATGATTTCTAATAAATGCCCCTACATAATAAATGTTTGTACACCACGACGCGTATGAAGTTGACAGTGAAAAAAAGCAATCGCTCAATATTGCAATTTATTTAAAACTGCTCTTTCCTTAAACGGATGTCGTTTTAAGCGAAAACATTGTTATTAATTACGTGTTAAGTGTCATTTTCCTTTGGGATTATTTTTCCAATGCAAATAGTATTACTGGTGACTACAGAAAAGAAAAGAAAAGATACTTCAGGAAAAAACGATGTTTATTTCTAATTGTAGTTTAAATTAGAGAACATAACCTGAGTGATTTCTACCAAACAAAAAAGTACAAGTATACCTACATCTATTAGTCCGGCCAAGTTTTACGAACATAGCATAAACATAAGTATTACAATAATTCGCATAGTGCTAACATGCATAAATTTAAAACACCCTCCAGTCGAAAATTGCTTCAATTGTTAGAAAAAAACTTGAATTATGTCTAAGAACACTCGATCAAGTCACCTTGCAAACAAAAAAACGCACTTAAATCGGAAGCTACGATGCCACAGGCAGACACAAAATCACACAGATACGTCAAACTTATATCACGTTAAATTTGGTATAAATGTTACGAACAGGTGTTCCCCTTAAAAGTCCCCGTCGACCCCACATCGACAAAAAAAGTTATTCAGGCCCTAATGAAAATTGAGACAAGAGCTGGAAGATGATGTTCGTACTAATATTTCCAGCTGTATGTGAATGATTGCAACCTTGAACGTATATTTTGACCTGACCTTGATCTAACATTTCTTGTCCGCAGTATATTAAAGCAGTGTGTATGGTACCGAAACAATTATTTGGAATTCGTTTTTCTAAGTCATACATAGCAATGTCCAGCGTTATGATTTTGTATTTAAGTCTTACATCTACTTTAGTACTAGTAGTCATTAATATTTTTTTCTAAAGAACTACTAAAGGGAAAAACGTAATATAGAAAATACTTACTAATTAACGTATACTTGACTAGTTAATGCAAATTTAAAAACCATGCATAAATAATTAGTTATCTTTACGTCCGCAGGAAGCTCATTCATTTTATCCTCATAAAAATTTATATTGGTTTTAACTTATTCTGAAAGAAATACAGTATTTAAACCATATTTTATGTGCATTTTTATTTAAGGCTAGCACGTGTAAAAATAAATACATAAAATTATTTGTATAGATTAGCCTGGAACCTTCATTATTTGTCTAAAATACAAGTAGCTTAAGTTATTCCTTTTCTAGTTCCTTTTCGTCTAGTTACTTTCTTTTCACATGCCTAAGCATGTAAAATGCATGCATGTAAAAAGAAAGTCACACAATGGCTCTTAGAACTTGACTATGAAAAAACAGAAGAACTCACTATTTTATCATATTACGTATTTGTTCAAAACTATTTCATGCGGTTCTATGTGTGTGTACACACACACATAGAAACACAGGAGCACACACACACACACACACACACACAGGTAGTGCGTGCACGTAAACGTGTACACATACACACACACAAATACACAAAATTTGGTTGTGTTAATACATGAAGCTTGATGTACTAAGAAGCTTTTAGATTCCTTTCTTATTGTGCTTTTATTTTTTCTCTATTTTTGGATACCCACTTGTGTATTTGTTTGTGTTTTTTATATTTTTTTCTATGCTGGGAGTATCCGCCGCAGAAGCAGGAGTCCATAGCCGAGGGAGCCATTCTTATTATTTTCAAAGTATACTATCATCGTACTTTAATAATATTACAAAAAGGAAAATCATATCTAAGACAAAGCTAGTGATCTAAGCCTTCAAAGAAAAAGTAGTCCTAAACGCAGCAGTTTAAATGCAATTTTGAATGATTGGTTATTTTCTTCTTTAATTAAATAGGAATATTTCATGAGACCCGAGGTATATAATGTAGACGAATAGCTTAGAGAAATCATTCAGTGTCTAAACTTGTTACTGCTTGGTCAGAAGTGTCAATCTAAAGTTGTGAGAAACGTCAACATATTTTTACTAACAATGAATTCAAAAATCTTGATATTTTTGGGTATCTGCTGCGCTATTGCGGTGTCTACCGTGTCTGCGCTCGATTTAATGCAAGACCTCGTAAGTTTTAGTTTTAGTATATCTATTAAAAAGTATCAGGGCATTACCAAAACATAGCTGTTACTAGTAGGTAAATAAGTCCATGGTCTGCCTAAAGTCACCTCACTTATTTTTATTGGCGGTACCAAGAGCTTTACTTTCGTGTTGCTGATATTGTACTTTTATTACCCAGCTTTAATCACATTAAATTTCTAGAATCAGTTGCCAGAACTGAAAATTTCTGATATGGTTCAAAATAAATAAAATCTGAGTTTGCTTCCTAGCGTATCTTTACAGGGATAGTCTTCGTATTCTTAGTAAGCAAAAAAAAAAGTATTGTATTGAACTCTAATTGTTAGATAATCGCCTGGTATATTAGATGTAAGGCTAAAGAAAACTAATATTGTTAGCCGCACCATTGAATCGGTCATATTTACGAAGCATATTTCATTTTGAAAATGTGACGTGAGTCAATTTCCAATCTAGTACTAACCAAGTAACTAAAAATTAAGTTACCATGTCTGAATACTGCAACAACAAAACGGAAGCAGCCAAACCAATAAAAATAACTAGAAAAAGGTACATTACGGATACATGAAAAATGTACTTGTTTCTCTAACTGATTCAGTGAGCATCTGTGTCCACTTGTACATATGCGGGTCTTAAATTGCCTAGTTTTTAATTTTATTTCTAACTGCTTAGAATGTTCGTCCAGTTGATTATAATTCCTTTTTTTTCTACAGGAAGGCCTTGGCCAAGTAGTTGGCGATACATTGCTAAATCCTGACCAAACAACTGACGAACTAGCTGAGGTTTTGGGCTCCAATGATAAAGATGCTGTTTTAATCCCAAACATTCTTTGAATATGTTAAACCTAATTTGTCTAAAGATTGAACATATATAAAAATGTAACCCAATTTATATGTTTATCTAAAAGAAAAAATAAAGCGCCTGAACTTTAAGGAAGTGTTATCAACAGTTTACCTGCGCCTTGACTTTGCGAATATCTTTTAATACAAGACATATGTACATTTTTATTAAAGATATAAGGCTGCTTTCACCTATACGTTTCTGCGATAGCTGCCAACTGGTGAAGTGACTCGGGCACTTTACTGGACACTATATTACCAGCTTAGCTTAGCCAGTAGATATTTCTATTGCGTAGATCTAACTCTTATTGTTATTTTCGACACTGAGCTCTGTGAAGCTTTGCCTATAATGATACGCAGTTGACTCCCTCTGCTTATTCTAAAAAAAAAACATATTTTATTGAGTTGGAAGGGTTTATCTGACTTGAGTACACCTCCGATCAGAGGAACTATCGCAGAGGGGCGCAAGATAGAAAAAATCTGTTAATTACTGTGTTAGTTGCATAAAAAATTACGTAATAAAAAAATAAGTCTAAAATGAGAAACATAACAAACATCCATAGGTACTGTGGCTAACCGTTTTCCATCAGGAGATGTAAAATTTTACAGATTATAGAACTTTTGCTCCATAAATCCATGTAATATTAAGATTTTTATGTATAATATTCTAAAAACTATGCATTAGTATAAAAAATGATTTGAACAATACTTTATATGAAACGGTTTGTTTATTATTTATCACTACATCACTACATATTATAAAACAAAGTCTGTCTGTTCACGATAAACTGAAAAACTACTGAACGGATTTTCATGAGGAAGGTTTAAGTACACCTAAAATGTTATTAAGGTTTTGTGTGAATTGATTGAAATATGTTGATGATTGTTGAAGACGTCTCTGCTACCTGTGCGAAGCCGGGCGGGATGCTAGTACTAAACAAAATAACTATTTTTTGCCATTCAACCATCAATTTCGTCTTGAAAGTGTAGTTGAATCATCGCTTACTGGTAGAATCTCTAGAGCCTTTATAGTTTCTTAAGTTCAGTACTTGTTTGGAGATGTTGTCCTTCCGTGGCCGAGTTTTATTTATGCTGGAAAAGTATCTTCTCAATCTTCAGAGGACAAATGTAACCTATTAAAAACACCTCGGTTCCTATCCGGTATCCTGGATTGACTTTTTTCTTTTACTTTCGGAAACCTTTATGCTCTTCATTACTCAACTCTTGAGCTTCTTCCGATTACAGCAAAAGGGACAATATGCAAGTTTTCATTTATTTTTATAAACATCTTATTACCTAATATATAATAACAATAATAAGTTGAGACACCTCATATACGGCCGTTTGATCCTAAACTAGGCAGAGCCTGTACTATGTTAGCCAGACTACTAATAAACATACTTATATATTCCTAAGTATTATAGATAAATTACACCCATACTTAGAACAATTTAATGGTGCTCATCACACAATCATTTGTCCTGGATTGGAATAGAATTTACGACCTCTGACTCAGAAGTCAGGACCACCAACCAGTAGACAAATAGGCAGGTACCATTTCATCATTTGTAAGGAGGAATTACTACACTAAACTTTTATTTGAATCATCTGCGTAAGAATTATGGACTCACGAGGACTTGGATTTGCGAATTAAGCAGGAATTATGAACTAATGCTAAATCCAACCAAAACATAGTTAATTGTTAGTCTTAGGTTGGTTGGGCAATTAATTGGACGTTATATTACTGCTTTAAGAGCAATTCAATCAAATATTTTACTAGTTAGCGATAATGTTCTCAACATTGGGCATCTACTGAAACCAACAACAAAACCTTTAATTCTGTTTTCGAGTTTCAATAAACCAGACACGAACTTTTTACATCAGCCTTCAAGAAGGCTACGAAACTTCAAGACCTTCTTGCTCTTGTACTGCCACGCCGTTATCAACTATCCTGTTCGCAACAATTAGGAACTTGATAAGCTTGATCGAGAACAAAATGTTTACGGTTTGATCACTCGTAAGACTCGTAAGAATCTCAAGTGGCTTCCGATTTACGTACACACATAGTTTGATGTTATGATGTATTGTTAAATTCAACTACTCTTATTTATCAAGAACACATAAATTATTTTGGAGGCACCAAAAACTTAAGACTTGCACTGCGAGTGTATTCCAGTAATTATACTGACAAATAATTTCTTGTTAAGCTCGCGCCTGTTTAAAAAAGTGAAACAAATTGTAGTTAATAGACAATTAAACAGTCCTTAAATGAAAGTTATAAAACTCCTTGGTTGTTGCAAAGTTATGCCATCATATTAAAGGAATAGGTAAACATTTCCCAAGATCGTAGGGAAACTTGGTGTACAGCATGCCAAACATGCTGCGTGCCAAGGTAACACAAAGTACTAAAATTTAAGAAAACTGTAAATTGTAAAAAAATATGTTTTTTTTTATTTCAAGATGAGATTTGTTATTTTTTTCTTTATGTGATTTTGTAAGAACATAATACAAAGGGACAAATACATTTTATTACTTACATTTAAGGAGCATTCAACCGTCCATCGAACACAATTAATTTCATTAAGTTAGCATTCCCAGTCTCCGATATTATTATTCATTCCCACAGTACTCATTGCTATCGAGCGTATTATGACAATCATATGCCATATAGATATAAGGTAGGTAGGTAGGTAGTGGTAGGCAATGGAACATTTACTTAAATCACTGGAAGGGCAACTATTTGTTTACAAGTTATGACCGTTTGAATTTCCAGGTGTCACCTCTATTTCTCATGAAAGTAGGTGGAATGTCTAAAGTTAAATCGTACATATTTTTCTATTTTGGGATTTTCCATTCCGTTACTAAGAAAATGCATAAAACTAACTTTTTAGGTTAGTTTTTACGGATTTTCTCAAAAACCGAATGAAAAGTTCCAAAATAAAAAAATATATTACGGGATATATATATTACCCGATATTTTTACGGGATCGGGACTTACGCGGGTAAAACCGCAGGGCACAGGTAGTATTTAATATGGGACGAAAAAGCACGTAATAGAAAATGCTCTGCTTAGAGGACTCGGACTTTCTGACTACAGCTAGTTTGAGTTAAAGGTATGCGACCCTGACCTGCACGAGTTATTGCTCATATTCCCGAATCCATGGGTCCATATAAGCAATATCCATGGGTGTACCAAGGGAAAGAGGGGGCAGGAGTCAATTTTTTATGCCCCTCCCCCCTGGACCGACAAGATCAAATTTTGCCCCCACGCTGGGATGATAAAAACAAAAATTTAGCCCCCCCCCCTCCCACCCCTGGACTAAAAGTTGGGTGCGCCCATGGCAATATCCCTTACCTTCCATTACCTTCTTTCTTATCAATGTTACCATTGCCTTTCAATAAACTCTAAATTTTCCTTTATCTCGTCTTTAATTTACAAAGTGCCTGGTTTAGGGCAATAGGGTTTCCCCCGATTACGTGAGGGGACCCTAACTATAGTTAGTAAAATGTGGGGGTTTAATACGCTTCTGCCTACATAGGAGTGAGTGATTGACTGTAACAAAAAAAATTCATCACTTGCTTTTTGTAAAGGCGGAATGCAGTGTTAGTGCTAATGTATGATTCTATTGGAATTTAAGCAGCACATTATAAAGTTAAGTAATATTAGCCAGATCCGTCTAGGATGGGTGACGATTCCTAACACATTGAGACCCCTCCGTGCCTCGGAGAGCACGTTAAACTGCCGGTCTCGGGTGTCATACAAACATCTGTGGCATTCGTTACGGGTAGTTGGAGCCCTGAAAAGTCTAACAACCTGGTCTAACTACAGAACTTCGATGTCGCCTTGTACCTGGTTGTGGAGGTCTGATGGCAGTCACTCAACGTAAAATATCAAAGTTTGGCTTTATCGTGACTGAAAACCGACCCCAACTTAGTTGGTAAAAGGTACGGAGGAAGATGTACGCCATTGGAAGGAAAAGGTACATAACATGTAAACGACTTCAAGTAGCTACATTTTCTTTATTTTATTTTATCTTATACACATTTTGCATTTAAACTTGAAGATAAATAATAGCAATTTTTATAGATATGATATAAAGGCATTAACGAATGAAGCAGTTTCAATCTTTGTCATCACCGCTAGACCCTAAAGCTTTTGCTTTTGTTAATACGTCTATAGCTGGACCTGCGCTGATCACTGCATCTCGAACTCTTTGGCCAATACCTTCCTGTGAATAAAAAAAACAACTTAGCAGAAATTCTGCACGGCAATTGAACATTGAAATGGATTTTGACATTAGATGTTGCTGTAAAATTTAACATTATGACACAACCTCTGTTAACTGTTGATGTAGTTAAGTCTGCATTTTGTAATGTATTTACAGGTAGTATAATAAATAAATAACATAATAAAACTAAAGAGTTTATTTGTTTCATTGCTTGTTTGTTTAAATCTCTGGAAACATCAGTCAGATTTGAATCATTCTCTTTATTTTTGACAAAGTCTTAACTGAGGAAGGTTGTAAGCTATGTACCATCACGCTACGACACTTAAGAGCGAGGTACTGACCATAAATGCAGGTGAAACTGCAGGGAATGGAACATCTTTAATAATATGAATAACAAACACGAAAATTTGTTTTTTCTAGCATAATAAATCTATACTAATGTTATAGAGCTGAAGAGTTTGTTTGGTTGAACGCCATAATCTCAAGAACTACTGGTTCGAATTGAAAAATTCTTTTAGTGTTGGATAGCCCATTTATTGAGGAAGGCTATAGGGTATATAACATCACGCTACAACCAATGAGAGTGGAGCAGTGACCATAAACACAGGTGAAACTGCGGGGACGGCTAGTCAAAATTAAAATTAAAAAACTCACTAAAAAAATTTAGAAGAAAATAATGAGATGGTTAGAATAAAATCTTTCATGAGTTGTATTTAAATACATACATTTTAAATACATACGATATGCTACTTTGTATTTCGATGATGCCTAGTTCTAGATTCTAGTTTCGGACCCGACGAAGGTTCTTTGTCAAAGAGTGAAACGACCATGCGCGTCTGTTGCAGGACATCCCCGAAATGAACACGTCAGTAGATCCGTTATTTTTCATAAACAATAAAGGATAGTGTAGATTTTGAATAAAATTAAATATTTTATTTTTAGATTTTCTAGCCAACAACAGTAGAGGGTTTAGGTTAAGTGTCAGTAAGTGTGTGTAAGTAAGGCTTTAAACTAGGTAATTTTAAGTAAGGTGATCGCCACCTAATTATTCTTGGGACTTAGCTTGAAATTCATAACTTATAACCTTCCTCGATGAATATGTTTTCAAATACAAAAAGAAATTTACGAATCCGACTTGCGAAATCAAATAAAAAATTCTTAAGTTTTATTGAATTAGAATAGATGAAAATATCAAAAATAAGACTTACCAGTTCTTTAAAGAAATTATCCGCTGACACGGTGGACATGGCCACAATGCAACAGATACACAAAAATATCAAAATTTTTGAATTCATTGTCAGTAACTTTATTCTGACTGAATCTGACAATCTTGAATCTGACCGTCAGTGGCAACTTCAAAGAACGAGAATAGAATGACTCTTAGTAACCTATTTCCTCTTTTATATACCTTGGACAATCATTAGTTTTATGTATATAAATATGTATGTAGGGACAAAAGAAAGAGAGTGATCATTCAAGATTGAATTTACTGTACAGTATTTTAAACCGCTTTTTCCTTACACGCTTGCCGATGTGAAGTAACATTATGATTAAAGTCTTAGGTATGATTTTCCTTAACGTCATTTCTTGTCGCCATTTATATATATTTGTCCAGTTCTTGAAATCATATTATTTTTTACTTTAAACAATCCGAGTTCTATAGTTTTTCTGTGGCGTTATCTACACTAATATTATAAAGAGGAAAGATTTGTATTTTTGTATGTAACGAATAAACTTAAAAAATAATTAACCGATTTCAAAAATTATTTTGCCGTTAGAAAGCTACATTATCACTGGCATAGGCTATATTTATTACTAGAAAAAATGATAGATCCTTAGAAATTTCTATTAAAACCAACCCAAAGTGTAAAAAAATTAGCCATAAAATGTCTTTCATTGCTGCGGAAAGTATTGGTGATAGAACAAAAAAATGTTCCACAATATTATAGAACATATCAATATCTACAAAAACTTCGCGAGACCATAGACACAGTATAATATACAAATACTGTGCCATAGGGTCCAACTATTGTTTTAGTTTTGAACGTTTGGACAAATTGAGTCATGTACGTTTCAATTATCATGCTTATAAGTTTAATTATCTTTATTTATCCCAAAATGTTTAAAAAAAATTTCCACCCGTGCGAAGCTGGGACGGGCGGCTAGTGCTTCTATAATAATAACAATCATTTATTTGCATAAACATGAGTACAGGGTTGGACAATATAATAACAATGATTTATAGTTGTAGGGTATATGGTGTATTCACAAATGCAATCATAAACAAAGAGTCTCGGTGTCAACAAATTGAAAAGCCATGTGTGTGTACAATGACATATTTGTACTCCAAGAGCATCTATATACCTATTGTAAAAGTTCGATGTATAGTCCTACTACTCAAGATTGTTGAGTAATATCCAAAGGAAAAGAAATTTTATAGTAAAAGTCCACACTTCTGACTCCATCTCTCGAATCTACGACTCGAATTCTACTGAGAGTTAGAATTCTCTCAGTAAATCTTTATATTTTACCTATGAGACACGGCAACTGCAAACCGAATTACTACGTAACAAGGTTAGATAACACTGACGCTTCTAACCTAAGCTTATTCGATTTGGACTGCGCTGAGTTGAAATTTATTAAATGATTTTTGGTCAAATGCATAACATACCTTTTTTTTTTTGTAATGTACGTGTGTGGAAACCCCCTCGGGCCTTCACCCCACCGGGGTTTTCAGTGGGGCGGTGTGTCGGAATCGAACCGACTAAAACCACATTGCGTGCCGTACTGCGCCTGAAATAGGAGGGATCCGGGAACAACTTTGTTAAGACATCCGGACCCCTCCTAGTGCCTGCCCGCAAAGACTTCGGGTAAAAACTCTCATTTAGCCAGCGTCCAGGCACCCGTGAACGCCACCTCCTCGCGGGCGGCCGTAAACGCTGGTAAGCGCGCCTCCGCCGCCCGGTTCGAATGCATAACATACCTACTTCATACTTTGACTGGCCAGTTGGTCGAGAGGGTAATGATCCTGACTGCTGAGCCAGTGGTCGTGAGTTCGATTCCTACCCAGGACTAATCATTGTGTGATGAGCATGATCATTTTTTCTGTGTCTGGGTATAATTTACCTACAATATGTATGTATTTAGTAATATATATATGTAAATTTATCAGCAGTCTAGCTACCATAGTATATATATATATATATATATATATATATATATATATATATATATATTATATATTTATATGTAGATCGTAGGTTTAAACAGCCGTGTGTGACATATGTCAAGTTATTATTATTTTATACTACTTCAATACCAGGTTTTATCAATTTGGGTTAAAAAGAACAAACTTTCTTACCAACTCATTTACCAAACTCTGTAGATTTAAGAATAAAAAGAGATTTATTTTACACTAGTTGCGAATGCGATATGAATTTTTGAATTCGTCTGGCAGTTCCAGAAATTAGCGCTTTTGAGCAAACAAATAATCAAACAAAAATCTGCTTTATTATATTTTATTTGTGCTAAACTAATATAGATAATAAAGCAGTATTGACAAATTTCAATGTTGAACCATTAATACATTTCCATTTATGTTATTTCCGAAGTAAGAAATAAAAAATGACATATAAACTATGATTTAAAATGACTTTATTCTACCCACAGAACGATATCTGAGATATTTGTTGGAAAGTAAATTATATTATACAAAACATGCGTGAGGCGAGCTATAAGGAACTTCATTCCAATACATGTAAGGCTGACAAAGTATGTTAATAAAGTTACATCACAATATAGGTCCATGTTTAATCTCGTAGAACGGTCTCTGACTTTCATGAGCATTGATCTGGGGTTAACTGGTGAGGCTATCGTTTCTTACAGAAGCAGACCTGAACCGGTCGTGTTTCTCGGCCTCTCTTAAGCGGAGGCTTGCAAGACTCCTGCACTCAATGGTGTGGCTGCCTGCTGTACAAGAAGTGGTTAAAGTGTGCCAGGGCTATCAGGATTCCTTCCTAGGTTACACCCGAATCCCTTGCGTTGGTTGGTTGTGACCCGTGACCCGAACCGTTTGCGGTATCAAGATAACCACAAATATTACTCTCATTAAGATAATACAAAACATCAATATTGGAATAATAAGCTAATATACACACAACACCATATCATATTTCACATAGGTACTTACAGACTATTATGTAGCACTATGGAACTTGCGTTTAACATAAACCTGGTGGATCCCACCATTCATGTAAACGTTCATAAACCGTTATATTATTTATCATGTCTTTATCGTTTAACATACTACAAAATAAACAATATGGATCAGTTTCAACATTCAAATCAACTTTGTGATAGCTGTAATGATTTTTCCATTTGAAATATTCAAAATATTTCTTTGGGTCGCCGATTATCTCATTCATTTTTGCAGCTAACTTTTTAACACCTAACTCTTTGGCATTCAAATACATTCCGTCTGGCATAAACCTGAAAACAATCAATATTAACATCTGAATTAGAGCGCTCGGACTTCCTGGGTACAGCCAGTCCTAGTTTCAGGTAACAGGCTATTCAGGCTTGCAGGTAACAGTCCATGCTGCCGAAGGAGTCTACAGGCGTGAGTGCATGCATGTCACATCTTCGTATTATGATGGTTCGAACATTAAAATTATCGTTTTAATTATAATTACCTTGTATAGTTAGCACCGCCATAAACTATAGGAACAGCATCGTTCGCTAAGGCGGTTAACAATTTTTCTGTGACATAATCTTCACTCAAACCATTTTCAAATGCTAAATAAAAATAATACACATCTTTGATCAGTTTATTACATTCACCTATACCATAATCAGTGCATTTTAGATCATAACATCTTCCAAATATGTCAACATCTAAATCATACATTTTTAATTCGTTTTGTAAAGATTCCACAAATTTCTCTCTCTCACTTCTGCTAACACAATTCGATACCAACCACGCCGCTGCCCTCTGTTTCTTACGTAGTTTTTGTTCAAATGTATCATTTACAGGATCCATGTCTTCCAATTTCATCCAATTTATTTCTTTTCTAGGACCAACTATTGTATTGTTCCTATCTCTGATTACCATATAACTATATCTTACTTCAGAATCCAATCTATAAGTCCAAGTCCAATTGAAGAATCCATCGAACCTTCTTGAGCACACAGGATAATTATGTGCAGATTCTACACTTGCAAATACAAATTTTTGGTGTGGTGATCTTTGTGTGGGTAAATCGTAACAGTAAGCTACTTCAGGGACAGCGAATGCAACAGCATCGAATTTAGAATAATGGCTGAGATACGTTCTGTTAGAAGTTACTATACAATTGGTATACGGACATTTTCTTTTAATAAATCCTTCTCGGCCTTTTCCCATATGCACAAATGGAATACGAGTCGGCAATGTCCATAGTAAAATATATTTAAGTTCACTCTCGTTTTCTACTTCGTAGTCATTGTGATTAGTTTCTGGTTTGATGTTAAGAATTATTAGAATGCACATTAATGGAAAAAATATTACCATATTTTTAGAATACAACTTTCGCATTATTAATTATAAATGTGTTATGGGTAACTACACTCGCTTTGTTAGATTTTTCGGTTTAACTTTAAACTTTATCAGCAAAAATAAACGTCCATCTTGAAACAAATTTCTATAGCGATTATTTTAAAAATACATATTGATTAATGTCCTAATGCGTTTACGACATTTAGTTAGCTACTATAATTACTTCTAACTGTTAGATGAATAAGTGTACATTGTATTAAAATTTTAAAGGTGTTGTTTGTGTGGTGTGTTTAATCGCCAAGATAAGCCGAACTATTTAATAACTAGCGATCCTGTAACACGCAATCAAGGTTCTCGCAAAGATGTACTATATACAGGCTGTTAAATAAAGGTGTAGTAATATTTTAGGGTCGTAAAGTAGATCCAGAGAATAAAGAAAAGAGCTTACAATTTTATGAACATTAGTGATTTTTAATACTGAAATATTATTTTAAAACTTGAAAATTGACCGATAATGCCAATATTTCGTATGAAACATATTTTTAGTATTAGTTTTCAACTATTTGTCGTCTATATATATGATATAACGCTCCTAAAATATGACGTATCGTGGGAGAGCCAATGAGCTTTGGCACGTATGGACCGGCTCGACCGGAGAGACAGCACGGCCTCACAGGAAACCGGCACTGAAGCAATGTTTTCATTGCTTTTCACCGAGTGAGTGAGGTTACGAGAGGCCTTAACCCTTCCCTCCCCCCTACCCCTACCCCGTTTCCACCCTTTCCCTTAAAGGCCGGCAACGCACTTGTGTCTCTTGAGCCGTTGAGCTGCGGTCCGTCATGATATCCGGCTAATCACTTAGCCTAGTCGCAGGACCCTCCTATGTGAGGATATAACAACCCTTCTTCTACAGTTTTTAAGGATGAAACAAATAAAAAGTCATTAAAAACTTATACGAAAATTGTTATGCATGTGTAGAAAAATTTAAATGTAGAAGCAGCAACACACCGAACCCACCGAAAACCCAGGTGGTGCTGGGCCGCGGGGGTTTCTACACGCAGAAACGATAAAAGGTTCGTGAACTTCAGAAATCTATAGTTTTCTTCGAGAGCATGATAAGAAATTGTCAAGCAATAATTAAATAAGTCATAGGTCAATCAGAGTCTGGGTGAGGGAAAGTACAGTTATCAGTGCCATTGCTTGACCTGAAGTCTCTTATCACAAATACGGAACGCAGACTCCACACAACTTGAAACATAAGATATATCTATTCTTATTACCATAACGATATAGTTCATTTTTGAATAAAATTACTTCTAGTAACTATAAAAGGGGATTCCTTTTAACCAGATAATGTTACATTATTACATCAGGATTTATCTGTCAATGTCATTACTCAATACACTGTCAAGGGTAATTACCTTATGATAATTTGATTGAAACACAATTAGATGAGTTTTACGAAAGGCAGAACTCAGGCTCCGACGTCTTGTCATCATTCCGTTATTTTAACACTTCCATCAAAGCTTTGGACAAAGTAAACTGGCGTTAACTTCTATCAGCATCCTACTTTCTGTACATAAATTCCTAAAATGATCAAAGAAATGTTTGAATAAACTTTCGTTCTTGGTACGACGGGCCTGTTGGTTTAGCGGTTTGTGACCCTGACTGCTGAGCCAGAGGTCGTGGGTTCGATTCCCACCCAGGACAAATAGTTGTGTTTGTTTACTTTTATATTTAGAATCGAATTGCGAATACCTGTCAATAACTTTCGTTGTTATTTACTTTACCATTTATTTCATGCTGTTGGTATTCCGAATGAAATAAAAAATAGTACAGGCTCCACCTAGTTTGGGATCAGACGGCCGTGTGTGAGATGTGTCAAGTTATTATTATTATTAAAATAAAGTTTTTATTAATATTCCTCATTTTTTTCCATGGGAGAAATCCACTAACGACGTGACAGCGATTATGTAGAATTCGAACCTACAAAAAAATTTTACATAGGCGATTTGAAACCAGGTCTACTCTGTCACGAGTCATCTGAGGACACGATAAAGTAATCATGTCCAAGTCTAATCTACTCAAGAAACTACACAGGGTTTTTGTAATCAGACACATTGGCTTCTTCTGCGGCAGGTCTACACTGGATAACTTTTACAGATGTTTGATTTCTCGCAGTACCAATTTTGGGTGGGGTTCAAACCCACAACGGGTTTGAACTCCACCCAGTGAACCCACTCTTACCAAAAGCATTTAGCGTAATACCATTAATGTGCGACACATATTACTCACTAGCAGCGCCCCACAGTTTCACCCGGAATATCGGGATAAAAAGTAGCCTATGCGTTAATCCAGTTCTCCAGCTATCTACATACAAAGTTTCATCACAATCGGTTCAGTGGTTTTTGCGTGAAAGAGTAACAAACATCCATCCATCCATATATCCATCTATCCAAACTTTCACATTTATAATATTAGTGGGATTAAAAAAAAAGAATTAAGCTGGTGACTTGGATCGATCGAGCTCTATGCGGAGACGTTTACGGTTGACAACCTGCTCTTTTCCCAATCTTCATTAAGGTCAGCGCAATGTGTAACATAGCAAAGGGTTTTAGCTGGATTCTTTTATGGCCGGCCGCGTACCTGATGCCAGACCTCCTCGGGAATGTAGTCGTTTTAAGACGTGAAAGAAGGAAGAAAGTAAATTTGTATAAGGAAAAATGGGTAGGGAGAGGAACCTAGGGTAAGGGATACCGCAAGTCTTGGATGGGGAACGGGACTGAGACTGCAGTAGCTTGCAGAGGCCGGGGTCGCGTACCCGAAAAATGGCAAATGGCTGGTCTATAGAAGTATAGACACCGAGCGCTAGTATGCTACCATCGTGCGTAATAGAAAATAGAGTTATTAAGTATTTACGATGGTAATGGTAATGGATGGTGGACGTAATTTACATTACCGGAGTCTATAGCCACTAGTTACCGTAGGGCTGGTAGTGTGTTCCGGATGTCTTAATAAAAGCTGTTCCCGGATCCCTCCTACTTAAGGCGCAGTACGGCACACCGTGTGGTTTTAGTCGGTTCGATTCCGACACACCGCCCCGCCGAAAACCCCGGTGGGGTGACGGCCCGAGGGGGTTTCCACACGTACAAAAAAAAAAGGGCTGGTAGTGTGCCACCATCGTATCACCAAGAGTCATTAAGTATTTATGGTAGAAATTTACTTTAAGGGAAGAACATAAAGAGGTTTGAACTCCTAATGATTACGAGTGCTTCTCCTAAACGTGAACGTACACCTTCTTCCCTAGGGGTACGCAGAGACAATAACCCTTCAATTGCTTCCAGTATGACAATAATCTCAACCATTGAACCAATACAGCTTAATATGAGCAAAAAGAGTATTTTCTACCTAAACTACATAATAGAAGTATAAATAAAATTAAAACTGTCAGCCGTAGGACTGTAAGTCAGAAGTGAAAACACACACATCTCTATAATTATATGTATATGTGAGCGTGACGATCTTGTAGTTTGTAGTGCTTTTGCCCCATACTAAAAGTTCACAACGACGTGTTATATATACACACATCTGTAAATATGTATGTACTCGTATCTACACGTGACGTGAAGTGAAAACTTCTTTAGGCACGTTGGGCACTTCTGGTATGGGAAAAAAGCACTGAACTCGCTTAACCGTCACGCTCAGATAGACAGATAATATTCGAGTATAATAACGAAAGTTTGGCCTTATCGTAGTAAGACTGAAAGCTGACCCCAACTTAGTTTGGAAAAGGTACGGAGGATGATGTAAGCTATTGTAAGGAAACGGGAAATTATATGTAAACGACTTCAAGTGGCTACATTTTCTTTATTTTATTATTTTTATTTTATCTTAAAACACATTTTGCATTTAGACTTGTAGGCAAATAATAGCAATGTTTATAGATGTGATATCACACATAATAATATTAAAGGCTTTAACGAATAAAGCAGTTTTAGTTCTCTTTGTCGTCACCGCTAGACCCTAAAGCCTTTGCGTTTGTTAATGCGTCTTTAGCTGGACCTGCGCTGAACACTGCATCTCGAACTCTTTGGCCAATACCTTCCTGTGAAAAAAAAATTTCAACTTAGCAGATATTCTGCAAGGCTTACACCCGGTTTCTGAATCGCTGATCAAAAAAAAATTAACTTATCTATAATCAATTTCATTGAACATTGAAATGGATTTTGACATTAAATTTTGCTGGAAAATTTAACATTATGACACAAACTGACAAAGTATAATAAGTAAATAACATAATAAAGCAAAAGAGTTTAATTCTTTGATTGTTTGTTTGTTTAAAACTATGGAAACATCAGTCAGATTTGAATCATTCTCTTTGTATTGGACAAAGTCTTAACTAAGGAAGGTTATAACCTATGTACCATCACGCTACGACACTTAGGAGCGAGGTAGTGACCATAAACGCAGGTGAAACTGCAGGGAATGGAACATCTTTAATATGAATAACAAACACGAAAATTTGTTTTTTCTAGCATAATGATCTATACTAATATTATAAAGCTGAAGAGTTTGGTTGAACGCGATAATCTCAGGAACTACTGGTTCGAATTGAAAAATTCTTTTAGTGTTGGATAGCTCATTTATTTATTTATTAATATTGCCTGCAAATACATTGCCAAAAGGCGGGCTTAATGCCGTAGGCATTTTCTTCCGGTCAACCTTTGGGTGATGGAGAACTGTGTGTGGCAGGTGTACATTTATTAGTCATAAGATAAAGGAATAAAAAAAATATATATACATAAATAAGCTTACATAAATGTACTAGATACACATACACATATAGTAAATATATTATGTACATACGTATATACATCCATATATAAATACAAATACATAAGTGATAAAGACACTTGTAAAGTGTTATTCTGATGATTCCGCCAATAAATCTCTGTAGAGCTTGCATACTTTAACGTTAAAAGTGAACCGGTTGGACAACCTGACTTCGAGGAAGGCTATGGACTATATAACATCACGCTACAACTAATAGGAGCGGAGCAGTGACCATAAACGCAGGTGAAACTGCGGCGGCTAGTCGAAATTAAAATTAAAAAACTCAGTAAAAACATTTAGAACAAAAGAGTAAGATGGTTAGAATAAAATCTTTCATGGGTTGTATTCACATTTAAATATAAACGGTATACTACTTTGTATTTCGGTGATGCCAAGTTCTAGATTCTAGTTTCGGACCCGACGAGGGTCCTTTGTCAAAGAGTGAAACGACCTTGTGCGGCTGCTGGACATCCCCGAAATAACGGTTCGACTCATGTGTGTAGATTTTGAATAAAATTAAATTATTTATTATTGGATTTTCCAGCCAACAACAGTAGAGGGTTTTCCAAGCAGGGTAGACTTTTTAAGTGTCATCAAGATAGAAGTAAGGCTTTAAACTGGGTAATTTTAAGTACGGTGATCGCTTACCTTCAGGATGGGATTGCCATGCCTCCTGACCTCATTATTTTTCCCCTTCAAGGGCTAGTTTAGGGAAGTTTCACATACGTTTATGGTCATTGATCCGACCCTAGGGGTCTTGGTGAAATTCATAATTTATAACCTCAATACTCAATACTCAATCATTAATTTGCATTCGACAATGTGTACTTAGGTGGAAGGTTTAACATTAATGTGTAATTAGTTCATCATGGACCCTGTCGGGCACAGCAAAATACATTTAAAACATGTCAACAATTTGAATAAAAATGGATTAGAAATTGCATTAAAATTAGAATCAGAATTAGAAGAGAGGAGGATATTTGCATCTTTATTGTTAATATTTTATGGTAGAGTTAAGCTTAATTTATGTAGGTAGTTGTTTATCATTTAAATAATCATTTACGGAGTAATAGCATTTTTGTAGTAGAAGCGTTTTTCTATTATTAATGTAATTATTGAGCTTAGACCGTCCTAGATGAACCTACCTCAATGAATATGCTTACAAGGTTACAATCCAATACAAAAATAAATTTACGAATCCGACTAGCGAAATCAAATAAAAAAAGCAAATAAAACAAAAAATTCTTAAGCTGTATTATATAAGAATAGATAAAAATCCCAAAAATAAAACTTACCAGTTCTTTAAAGAAATTATCCGCTGACACAGTGGACATGGCCACAATGCAACAGATACACAAAAATATCAAAATTTTTGAATTCATTGTCAGTAACTTTATTCTGACTGAATCTGACAATCTTGAATCTGACACTCAGTGGCAACTTCAAAGAACGAGAATAGAATGTCTCTGAGTAACCTATTTCCTCTTTTATATACCTTAGAGACTCATTAGTTTTATATAAATAAATATGTATGTAGGGACAAAAGAAAGTGTCAAAATCATTCAAGATTGAACTTACTGTACAATGTTTTAAACGGTTTTTTCCCTTACACGCTTGCCAATATGATTTAAGTCTTAGCTATGATTTTTCTTAGCGTTATTTTTTGTCACCACATATATATTTGTCCAGTTCTTGAAATCATAATATTTTTTACTTTAAACAATCCAAGTTCTATAGTTTTTCTGTGGCATTATGATTTTATAATAATAATCATTTATTTGCATAAATATGAGTACAGGGTTGTACAATATAATAACAATAGTTTATAGTTGCAAACAAAGAGTCTCAGTATCAACAAATTGAAAATCCATGTGTGTGTACAATGACATATTTGTACTCTAAGAACATCTATATACCTATTGTAAAAGTTCGATGTACGTTCCTACTACTCAAGATTGTTCAGTAATATCCAAAGGTAAAGAAATTTTATAGTAAAAGTCCACACTTCTAAATCCATAATTAATAATGAAATCCATCGAATGAATTCTACTGAGAGTTAGAATTCTCTCAGTAAACCTTTAAACATTACATGAGAGATACGGTAACTGCAAACCCAATTACTACGTAACAAGTTTGGATGATACTGACGCGTCTAACCTAAGCTTATTCGATTTGGACTACGCTGAGTTGAAATATATTAAATGATTTTTGGTCAAATGCATTGTTATGCATTTCACACCTATTTCATACTTTGACTGGCCTGTTGGTCGAGTAGGTAGTGACCCTGACTGCTGAGCCAGAGGTCGTGGGTTCGATTCCCACCCAGGACGAATAGTTGTGTGTTGAGCACGATTATTTGTTCTTTGCTTTTATTTGTTAAAATTAGTATTAACATAATATTTGTATTTGTTTACTGTTATATTTAGAATCGAATTGCGAATAACTGTCAATAACTTTTGTTGTTATTTACTTTAGCATTTATTTCATGCTGTTGGTATTCCGAATAAAATAAAAAATAGTACAGGCTCCACCTAGTTTGGGATCAGCAGTCTAGCTACCATAGTTTATTTATGATCAAACAGCCGTGTGTGACATTATGTCAAGTTATTATTATTTTTATCATATAATACTAGTTTTTATCAATTTGGGTAAAAAAGAACAAACATTCTAACCAACATATTTACCAAACTCTGTAGATTTTAGAATAATAAGAGATTTATTCTACACTAGTTGCGAATGCGATATGAATTTTTGAATTCGTCTGGCAGTTCCAGAAATTAGCGCTTTTGAGCAAACAAATAATCGAACAAAAAGCTGCTTTATTAAATTAGTTTAGCACTTAGCGAGCTAAGTGCTAAGTGCTAAACTAATATAATAAAGCAGTATTGATAAATTTCAAGGTTGAACCATTAATACATTTGCATTTATGTTATTTCTGAAGTAAGAAATAAAAAATGACGTATAAACTATGATTTAAAATGCAGCAGACTCCACACAACTTGAAACATAAGAGATATCTATTCTTATTACCATAACGATATAGTTCATTTTTGAATAAAATTACTTCTAGTAACTATAAAAGGGGATTCCTTTTAACCAGATAAGGTTACATTATTACATCAGGATTTATCTGTCAATGTCATTACTCAATACACTGTGAAGGGTAATTACCTTATGATAATTTGATTGAAACACAATTAGATGAGTTTTACGAAAGGCAGAACTCAGGCTCCGACGTCTTGTCATCATTCCGTTATTTTAACACTTACATCAGAGCTTTGGACAAAGTAAACTGGCGTTAACTTCTATCAGCATCCTACTTTCTGTACATAAATTCCTAAAATGATTAAAGAAATGTTTGAATAAACTTTCGTTCTTGGTACGACGGGCCTGTTGGTTTAGCGGTTTGTGACCCTGACTGCTGAGCCAGAGGTCGTGGGTTCGATTCCCACCCAGGACAAATAGTTGTGTTTGTTTACTTTTATATTTAGAATCGAATTGCGAATACCTGTCAATAACTTTCGTTGTTATTTACTTTAGCATTTATTGAATGTATTTCATGCTGTTGGTATTCCGAATAAAATAAAAAATAGTACAGGCTCCACCTAGTTTAGGATCAGACGGCCGCGTGTGAGATGTGTCAAGTTATTATTATTAAAACAAATTTTTATTAATGTCCCTAATTTTTGTCCATGGGAGAAATCCGCTGACGACGTGACACTGCGATTATGTAGAATTCTAACCTACTAAAAAATGTACATAGGCTCTTCGACACCAGGTCTACTCTGTCACGAGTCGTCTGAGGACACAATAAAGTAATCATGTCCAAGTCTAATCTACTCAAGAAACTACACAGGGTTTTTGTAATCAGATACATTGGGTTCTTCTGCGGCAGGTCTACACTGGATAACTTTTACAGATGTTTGATTTCTCGCAGTACTAATTTTTCTGTCCGATAGTTGGTCAAGGATAGAAGGAAAGAACCCGTCTTCCGAAATTACAATACCAATTTAATAATAGTGTGTAAGCCCCGTTACAAATTAATTTGGTATCGTATTAAATACTACTATATTTTTACCTAGATATGCTTATTGTACGCTAATAGGGTTGAAGACTGCTGTAAAAAAAAGATGTAACACTCCTTAAGAAATTAGGTGTTATATGTATACATGTGACTTCGAAAAATTAGATTCATTATTATTTACAAATTTGTCATTATTTTTTCATTTTAAAACCAAACAACCAAAGTAAATGATTTAAGAACATGGCATGGTATGACGTCATGGCCCCTTCTCTCATACATGTTTCTACACCACGTTTCGTTTTGATGTTTAATTAAGAGGAATTGATTTCACTTGACAGTCTACAACCGTATTATAATTATTTGAAATACAAATTCTATGTAGTTTTACGAAGAAGAAAACACACGGGCTGACCCCAAATAAATTTGGGAAAAGGGCAAGATGATGGTGATTTAGTTTTGTTGTATGTTTAAGTAAAACATACATAAATAAACTCAAGCTTGTTGGGGTTAATCGGGAAATTTGGGAATTAAAGATGGGAAAATTGGGTGTATATTGAAAGGGAAAAGTAGGTAAGAAGGTAAGGAAATCTAAGCGATGGCATATTGCCTATACGAATGAATTGGGAAGTGTGAGCGATAGCTCGAGCAGGCCTGGGTCGCATACCTGTCACTCGAACTGCCTGTTTTGTTGAAGGAGAACAAAAAAAAAACAAATAAATATAAACATTTATTTCTTATCAATAAATAAGAATGTTAAAAGTAAACATGTTGTAGATACATGTTTAAATATAGTATTTACATAAAACATCAATGTTACTTTCCATTGGCCACACTAACAGCTTGCCCGACTACTGCAACTGCTGGTCCAGCATGAATTATACCATCACGAATGTGCTGTCCTATTTTCTCCTGGAAACGTAGAAAAACACTCATAATCATTACGAACTTAATGTCCTACTATCGAGAGGATCAGTTTTCTAGATTGAGACTATTATAGTTAGATACAAAAGTGATCAGCACTGCAGATTTTATCTCGAATCGGAGTCGTCAGACTTGTAAAATTCAAACGTTTTCCAAGACTGTGAATAAACAGTGCAAGGATTACTGAGGTAATTAAACCCCACTCAGTGAGCCCACTTTTACCACAAGCATTTAGCGTAATACCATTAATATGCGACACGTATTACTAATTAAAAAAATAGAATTAAGCTGACGACTTGGATCGATCGAGCTCTATACGGAGAAGTTTAAGGTTGACAACCTGCCCTTTTTCCAATCTTCATAATAATTTTTTTGTTTGAAAGATTACTTAATTGAGAGTTTTTTTTAGCTAAAATTTAAGAATATCTGTTCAGCTGTTCGAAGATCATTAGCTCTTATCTAATCGGTGAAGGAATTTTTGACTTAGAGGTATTTTAATTTTTGAAGTGAAAACTTCTTTAGCACGTCGTGCACTTTTGGTATGGGGAAAAAGCACTGAACTCGTGTAACGGTCACGCTCAGATACATATATACTGATATGTGTGAAAACTTCTATAGTCACGTTTTGCATTTTTGTTATGGGAAAAAAGCACTGAACTTGCGTGACCGTCACGCTCAGATAGATAATATATGAGTAAATACCGATGTGTATGAAAACTTCTATAGGCACGTTGGGACTTTTGGTTTGGGGAAAAAGCACTGAACTCGCGTGACCGTCACGCTCAGTTACATACATACAGATGTGTGTGTGTGTGTGTATGTAAGTTATGTTTTCACTTCTGACGTGCAATCCTACGACTGACAGTTTTATTTTGTTAAAATGAGAATCTGGTCCCAAGATCGTCGAATTACGATACAAAAGTGATAGTGACATGTCTAATTTATTTTGGTTATCAGTAAATTTCTACAACCTAAGAGGAAGTAATCACATAATGATTAAGTGAGGGGGTTTCCCTGTTACACGAGAAAAAAGGTAGAAGCCCCAATTCTCGGTATTAAATAAAATATAATCAAGTTTGTAAAAGCGCGTTAACTTATCTAATATTATTTTGGTTGTAGATTTCTTTTTTTGTAAAAGATACTGTTATGACATTGATTGATGATTTTTAGTAGTTTGTAGATGACCTCTAGTTTTGACCTACCTACTCTGATTAACATTGTTGGAAAACTGGAATAGTCAGTGCGAGTATAGTAGTTAATATACTATTATTAGAATATAACAAAAACAAATAAATTTCATTTTGTTCGTAAATGTATATAAACATTACGTTTTTTTTATCACAGTGGTATTGACATGCTCACAGATTTTTTGTAAATATGTAAGACTTAAATTTCAAATTAACAAGTATTTTCTGTTAACTGAATCATCATTTGTAGTTGTGTGTTCTGTGTTAGGTTATTTATATTCATTCTTGGAAATTAAATAGTACGTGATCAATGTAATATCTAAATAAGAAATTAACATTAAACCACGTCGAGCAGATTTATCTAAAACTATTAAATTCACATACATACCTAACATGAGCTATATAGCCATGGTATTATTTTGTAACGTTTTGGAAGGGATATTTGATTTGATTGATGAAGATGAGTTTTTATCGGCTAGTAGTGGCGACGAAAGTTATGTAAGTATCCCCTCTCTATGTGATATCCTTTCTGGACAGTTCTCCGACGTACCTGGGAACTTTAATGTTGTTCACATTAACGCTCAGAGTATTCCGGCTCATTTTCCTGATATGCTGGCGTCCTTTGACTGTGCGAGTATTCACGCCATTTGTGTCTCTGAGACATGGTTAAAGCCTTGTCTCCCTTCAGCATCCTATTCCCTTCCTGGGTATCAACTTATCCGAAATGACCGCGCGGTGGGTGGCGGTGGAGGTGTAGCCATCTACCTAAGGTCACATATTCCTTTTTCTATACTGAGTATGTCAACACAGCCAACTCCTCCGAATGCTGGCGAGCACTTGTTCGTAGAAGTCGAACTCCACCACTGCAAAATCCTTCTCGGTACTTATTACTGTCCCTCTTCCCGTATTGACTTTTTCTCTTCCTTAGACCTTATTCTAGAATCCTTTACACCCTCATACAGTCACACTATACTTATGGGTGACTTTAATACCTGTCTCCTTAAAAATGATTCCCGTGCCTCGTCCTTCCGAGCCACATTGGAATCCAACAACCTCTCCATTCTTCCTCTCAGTGCTACACATCACTTTCCCAACTGTAACCCTTCTCTTCTTGACATTATCGCTGTCTCTTCCTCTGAACATGTAGCCGATCATGGCCAATACTCTGCCGATGCTTTTTCCTATCACAACCTCATATTTCTCTCCTATAAAATCCGTACGCCAAAAGCAAAACCTAAAATCCTCCTGCAGCGCAATTTTAAAGCCATGAATGTAACCGATCTTTGCAGGGATGCGGCCAGTATAGACTGGGGTCATCTTTATGACACAGATTCAGTTAATAGGAAAGTAGATATTCTTACAGAACAACTGATAAAACTCTATGACGTACATGCTCCTTTGCGTAAAATCAAAATAAAACACTTACCGTCTCCTTGGCTTACAGCTGATATTAAATTAATCCTGTCTAAAAAAGCCATAGCCAAGTCGAGATTCAAGCGATTTCCAACGAGTACTAATTGGAATAAATACGTAGCCATCAGAAATCGCTGCAATAAGGCATGTAGGAAAGCACAACGCCAACACATCCATTCCTCTGTCGAAAACGGGGACCCGGCCAAAGTCTGGAAATTTCTACGATCTCTAGGAGTTGGAAAAACACGACAAAACATTGATCCCAAAGACTTAGATATCGAATTGATGAATCAACACTTCTCTGCGTCGTCCAAATTTGACAGGACATTAAAAGAAAATACGTTACAATATCTTTCCTCTCTTCCAACTCCCAACTCTCCGAAATTCGTCTTTAGTCAAGTCTCCGATTGTGATGTTAAGAAGAGCATACTTTCTATAGGCTCTAACGCATCTGGAAGTGACAATGTCAGCCGTAATATGATCCTGCCAATCCTGGATGAAATAATTCCCGTTCTTGCTCACGTATTTAATTTCTCACTTATAAGTGGAAACTTTCCTAATGCGTGGAAAGAGGCACAAGTGACTCCGTTACCCAAAAAATGTAATCCTACCTGTTTCTCCGATTATCGTCCTATATCAATCTTACCCTTTCTCTCTAAAGTTCTCGAACGTCTTGTTTACAACCAAATTAGTCCTTTTCTCTCCAAAAACCTCCTTTTAAATCCTCTCCAATCTGGTTTCCGCCCAGGCCATAGCACCACAACTGCACTGGTTCATATTACGGATGATATACGATCAGGCATGGAAGACGGCATGTTAACTGTGCTGGCTTTGCTTGATTTCAGCAATGCCTTTAGTACCGTTGACTTTGATGTCTTGCTTGCTATAATGTGTTCTCTTAACATATCTCCAACGGCAGTTGACTGGTTTCGTAATTACCTGTGTGGGCGCCAGCAGCGTATTCGTATCGAGGAGAGGTTCTCAAATTGGTGCACTACGTCTGCAGGCGTACCACAGGGTGGCGTTCTATCTCCTTTGCTCTTCGCAGTTTTTATAAACTCTATTTCCAACCAACTCACTTCTACCTATCACCTTTATGCAGATGATTTACAGATTTATACCCAAGCTCCTGTAGAGCGGCTAGCAGAGGCAATATTTATCATTAACAAAGACATAGAGCAGATTTGTGTATGGAGTAGGCAGCATGGTTTATGTGTAAATCCGGGGAAAACCCAAGTAACTGTTGTCGGTAGCTCCAGAACTAGAGCTAAGATCGATTGGTCACGACAGCCCCAGATATTATGCGATGGCGCCTTCATTCCTATTACAAATGAAGTTAAAAATCTGGGAATATATATTGATAAGAATTTGTCCTGGGGTCCGCAGCTTCAAGAAGTAAGCAGGAAAATGTTTGCTTCTGCGGGATCTTTGAGAAGGTTGCGTAACTTGCTACCGGTGGCGACCAAAATTGCGCTTGCAGAATCCCTTCTTCTTCCAATTCTCGATTACGCAGATGCCAGCTATCCTGATCTCACCGAGGACCAACTTAATAAACTAGAGCGACTTCAAAATCTCTGTATAAGGTTCATTTTTTGGATTGCGCAAATTTGACCACGTTTCTGAATATCGTAATAAGCTCAACTGGTTACCTATACGCCTTCGCCGGAATATTCATATCCTTTCACTATTATACAGTACACTCTTCAACCCTAATACGCCCTCCTATCTTAAAGAACGCTTCAAATTCTTAAACGATACACATTCAAGGCTCCTAAGGTCGTCGGAGAATTTGACTTTAAAAATGCCACAGCATTCCACAAATTTTATGGACAAATCATATACAGTGCAGGCTATCCGTTTGTGGAACGCGTTACCATTGCCCATTAGACGGGCACAAACACTGTCCAGCTTTACGATACTATTAAAGGAACACTACTTGACTTGCTAAGTGGTTGAGGGTCTGATACTGTGTATTTGTACCTTTTTATCTGTAAGTGCGTATATTTTTATTATTGTATATATGCATGTTTGTATGTGTATTTGTTTGTATGTGTGTATATATTTGTATATATATTTATAGATGTATATGTATATATATATATATATATATATATATATATATATATATATATATATATATATATATATATATATGTATATGTGTATATATATATATAATTTTAGTTTTAAGTTTATAATATTAATAGCAAACAATTAATTGTACACTGCAACTCCCCATCTCATTCATAATTTCTTTTTCCATCCAATGGTTGCCTGGAAGAAATCGCAAATCGCGATAAGGTCGCCAATTGTACTCAGTCTTTAGTTTGGTAAGAATCTACACATTATGTATACAAGTTTGTATTCATTTCTTTCTTTGTCGTACAATAAAGAGTTTATCTATCTATCTATCTATCTATCTATTTTTACATCTTTTTCAAATAAACCATTAAGGATTTATTTTTTTAGACACTGCAAGAATAGAATAGAAATAAAATATTCCTTACAATGAGGGTATGTGGAGAGGGCGGCCTTATCGTTAAAAGCCAAAATACTCAGAAAGTAGATTTACATTTTATTTTAATTAAATAAATATGATTCAAGTAATAAAATATTTTTCTTATCAGACTTACTTTAAGTTTACTTAACTTATAAGACCAAATAATTACGATTTTAATAATTGAGCGTAATAAAATTTGTACTGTTACCCGACTGCCAAAAGACGGTCAGGGTATGGTTAGCAGTCAGGATCACCAACCACTAGACCAACAGGCAACTCAATTTTGTAAAGATACAGAATAAAAATATTTATAAATAAAATATTACGTGTAACAGAGTAAGGATGACAATTGTTGTGTTTACCCTACTTTTATTGTAAATACACCATATTGCAGATATAATTACGAAATACGAAGTTGCTGGTCAGTCTTTTGTTACCCTTTGAGTATATTGCACACACATCTGTTTTGGGTAAGTTCACAGTTTTATACGAGTAATTGAATGCTTTACACCATTTAAGTAACCAAAAGGATACCACCGTACTAATGGGAAAAGATTATTTTATTTAGACTTTATGTACATGTGGTAGATAGGCCGACGTAATACCTAATACATTTTTCTACCAGTCAACCCCTTGTATGATGTAAAGAAAACAGAAAGAAGAACCATTTCATATAGGTATTATTAGGATTATGAAATGGGTTTAAAGCCATATCTATATCGAAATATTAACCGAACAGTCCTTATATTTAGTATAGTTGTAGCAAAATACACGTCAGAAATTACACACATACGTGGAATAGAATAGAATAGAATCAATTTTATTGTACACATATTGCTTAAAATAACAAAATAAAATAAATTAAATATGTACGACAAAATTAGATAAATGGGAGAGTTTTATTTATGTAAATCGTTTAAAGATTTTAATTTTTCAAAGAATTTGGTTCATTCAAGACAAAGTACTATAAAGATGAAAAATTTATATAAAATAACCTTTGTATACTACGTTATGTTATAAAATTGTGCATGTAATTTTAAAAAACCTCATAACCCCAAAATAATTAATTTGATTGTTAAAAAGCGTCTGGTGCTGCTTTCATAATAACTCTATTTTTATAAATAACTACCAATAACTTATTTGTAACATTTGATGTTAAGTTGCACCGCACACTTTTTGACAACGAAATTAATTATTATGTTACAAATAGTTCATTATTAGCTATTTCTAAAAGTAAAGTTACTTTAAAAATATTGTAAAATGACAAATGAATTATTAAGTACTTACTTAAACTTATTGAAATATTTTTTTTACCCACCTGTTATGATGTTAAATTATTCCATTGTTCATCTTAGTAAACGATCATCATGAGTTTTTACATTTTACGGTATTTATTTATTTTTGTTGTAGTTTTGTTGTCAGTGGTACAGAGAAAGAGATAGCAAATTTCACGCGTGCGAAGCCGAGGGCATAAGCTAATTATTCATAAAAACATACAAACTCACGTCTATATCCCCGAAGGGGTAGGCAGACGTGTACTTAAGACCCCCATTTTGCCAACTATAATTTGGCCCCACTCTCGTAATAAGAGGCAAGCCTATTGCCATTAACCGGGTACTTTGGGAATAAAAAATGGGAAAATTGGGAGTTAGAAAATTTGAAAGAAAGTGATACTCATTTTGCTATTACGGATTGATTGAGGAGTCAGCTGTAGCCGGAAAGTCCGACCCGTAACGAGCGAGCGTGTCTGAAAGGTCTAATGAATGTTGAAGAGGCGCGAGTGGTGTGTCAGGATCAAAATCAAATCAAAATCTAAATTATTTATTTCAAATAAACCAATTGTAGGTATTTTTGTATTGCCAAGAGTAGGAATCAGTCAATATAAGTCAGTCGTGAAGCTAGTTGCCTGTTCCAATACGTAGACCCTATGGAGAAGAACAGGCAACAAATACCAAGGACACTCATTTCCAACATGTTTTATTTTACAAGTCACTTGTTACATTGCTTATTAGCGCAAATTAAATTTAAGGCCAATGTAACATATTGTTCTAAAATATAAACAATCCCGCAAAATTGCTTCCATACTCGTAATAGCAGGTCTGCTAAAAAAGCAAAAAATGGTCGGATATGACCATTTTTTTTGTGCGTGTGGAAACCCCCTCGGGCCGTCACCCTACCGGGGTTTCGGTGGGGCGGTGTGTCGGAATCGAACCGACTAAAACCACACGGTGTGCCGTACTGCGCCTAAAATAGGAGGGATCCGGAAACAGCTTCTATTAAGACATCCGGACAGACCGGATATGACCAGCCCCAACGAACAGATCCATTGTGAATCCATGAGGACCATTCTTCCGACACGACAACATACTAATGCATATAAATATTTTCCATTGAGCGGTAATTGAACCTGCGACACAAAAACGTGGCAGCCGAATGTTCTACCGCAGCGTCGCATATTCGTCAACGTCATGCTAGGTCTAAACCGGCTGACACAGTAAAAACGTGTTAGACAGGTAGGCGATCTTAACATAAGTCGGCTTATTCTATTTAAATTAATTAGCCCCAATACCTAAATATCTACTACTATGTGCCAAAACAATTTACGGCCATCTGATGGTTATCCTAACAAATATTATTATTAATGCGAAAGTAATTTTTTTGAATGTTTGTTTGTCACATTTACAAGCTTTTACCACTTAACTGATCATCATGAAACTGAGTATATACCTGTGGTATGGACAAGGACACAGGACTTTCTCCAAAAAGTACTACTTCCGGGATAGATTAATTATAATAAAAGCGGCGGTAGCGTAATGGTCGGACTTGCAATCAAGTGGTTGCGGGTTCGAACCCCACCCAGTGCACTACACACGTGAACCCACTCTTAACACAAGCATTTAGCTTAGCTGGAGGGGTTAACAAGAATACTAGTTAATGTGTGACCCACGTTACTACTTAGTATAATTAAAAAAAAAAAATTATGTAACCTTCTTTTTTGAAGTCGGCTAAAATGTACCTTAACGCGAACAAATATATAATCTTTAAAAAATACAAACAATTTACACACACAATAATTATGACACTAAAATCATTGATTATTATCTAAATCTATATTTTTACCGGCGGCGGGCGGTTTTTTTTTTCATTTCATTGATAACCTATGACCTACGTATGACTTTGTTTTGTACGTGTATTACAATAGTTTGCCAAAAATTTATGGGTCAGGTCAAAACACTTACAAAAATACATTTAACAATTTCAGAGTACACAGAGTAGACACATGTTTATCGTAATCTATCATTAAATTAATCAATCCATTAATTTGTCTAGGACCTCATATCCAACAAACATCATTAAAATCGAACAACCTGTCACTGTTATGATGTTTACGTCATCACAAAATTGTCAGAAGATGGAGATTTCTTGCCAGTCGATAAAATACTTACAATTTTTTTCCATCCTTTCCATCTAGGCTCAGGTGCCGCCGAAACATTCGACAGAATGACTAAACAAGCGAAAACGAACAAGAAAACTTTTCTGAAATTCATTTTATTAAAAAATAAGATACCTAAGTATTTTAAAAAGATTAAAAATATTTTAAATTTCAATGTATCAAGGATGTACGAGTAAGCGCTATGAATGATGCTCTATTTAAATCACCTGAGGAAAGTTGTCCGTTTTATACTTTCTTTTTTCAAGTGCTTGAACTTAAATAGTTGTTGTTTATAAAGTGATTTAAGCTTTATTCCTTTATCATATGAGTCATTTTTAAACGAATGTCTCTAACTGAAATCGTGCATGCAATGCGTCAATACACTCAAGGGGAGTCCCTCGAGCCAAAAGAATATTATGTCTCCGGTTCTTTTATTACTTTTGGATGCGGTATGCCGTTCTTGTTATGGTTAACTGTTTATAATTGCTAACGTTTTCCTGCTCGGAATACATTGGAATTATCGATTGGTGCATAATTACTGATTTCAAACAAGAATATTTTAGTGAGAGTGTTAGTGCATGAATTACTTTAAAAAAATAAATGAGTCATCACTCTCGTCCAATTTGATTAGGTAATAAAATTAATCCTCGTAATAATTTAAGAACTGTGCTAAATTAATTGATAATTGGGATAATATTTGTTGACCTATAATACAATTGTATGTTTTAAAAAAAAGATTATTATTATTCACTCTCCCTCTATCGTAATAAAAGTGCCTGTGGATTTTTATGAAAAATTTTACCTGTAGTACCGATAAATTAACCAAAGAAAACAAAAACTCACTCTCAAAAACATTTTTGGATAATAAACTGTGGCTAGTTTAAGAAAATAAATCTACTTTACTAAACCCAACTCAATCAGGTAGTAATTAACACAAAACACAGGTATTTCATATACAAATAACAGTATTCCGTGATTCATGAATGAATGACATACATAAATCAAACTAGTATCGTCTAGACGATCCTCATGCGTTGTAAAAAACACCAACAAAAAAATATCGCGTTATGTAACGAAATCAATATACAATCTACGTAGTATAAAAACTGGTTTGATTTCTTCTGGAAATCAGTTGAATGAACTGTTATCAAAAGAATTTTGTAGTCATTTGTTTTAAACGAACGATTAAAGTACTTATAGAAAAAAAATCGACCCATTATTACCCTCAGCCATGGCTCACTAATGATGAATGGTGTTATAACATGGAATTTAAGAAACTCCTGATTGAGGCTACAATTCAATTTTCAAACACATGGACATATATTACAAGTCTGAGTCTGAATTTGAATTAAATTAATGTCGAGTAAATAAAAAAATAAAAGGAGAGGTGTCAAGGGACACCCGGATGGCACGAAGTTCCTTTCGATTAATTAGTGAAGGAATTGTAATAAAATTTTATTTCTTTTACTATAGCAAAAAGTGTCGTTACAACTTTTGGTCTTAATTTTTTCCGTCTAGCCCCCTTTCAACGCGCCATAAGGAACTTCGTTCCAAAAACATTTTGAGGAATGCCAGAATGAAATTTAGCGCACAAATTAAAATATTCGTAATGAATAGAATCGCATCATTAATATTTAGCATAGCAGATTACTAACAAATAAAAAAAATACATTTACTACGTAAGTTACGACTACTAAAACGGTACTACGGTTGTTTTGCTGTAGCAACGACAAAAATATTTTTGTCATTTCTATCGTACCCAATACCATCATACCCAACATCTCTATTTATTTCTTCTTTTATTATTTTACTTTTATTTTTCACACGTTACGTATGTGTGACGCGATTTAGTTTTATTAAAATTGTTAGGTTTTATGTATGACTCAATTTTAGTTCTATTAAATTATAAATATTCACGATCTGTTGCCTAGACAAGGTGAGATCCACCAAAACTTTGCCTTTTTAATACCTCATCTGTTTCATCGCAATATTAACTCTTTGGTTATAAACACATTACTTTCAGCATTTATCAAGATAATTTATTTTCAATAAATATATGTATATTTGTACTTTCGTATTTAATAAGCACTTGACCCCAATATGATGCAATTAATTATAACAATTGTAGAATAAAATCAGTGATAACAATAGTATTGATTTACAAGAGCCAAGATAAATATTAAATAATTTCTTTGAAGATAAAAATATAAAAGCGACTATCAGCAAAGAAATCAATTTAGTCAAAGTTGTTAAACTAACAACATATAAAAGCAATAAAGTCATCACATAATAATAATAATAAAAACTGAATAGATTACAATCGTTTCTTGAAAAGTCACAGGTATGTACATACGTTTTAATTTAACCTTTAATCAATTTCACCGTTTTCGGAAAATTATTTTCTTTTCTTAGGAACCGTGGCTTAAAAACGACCATTTTCTCTATTTTTGTAGGTTTTTTTTTCATCAAGTCAAATGACCCCTTTTCCAGATCAGTTGCCGGTTAGAGCTAGGGGTTTGCCAAGAAAATTAGAAACCAATGCAATTAGAAAAAAATATTTTGAGTAATTATTCTATATAACCTTTAGTTCGTTATTTTAATATAAATGTTATTAATTAAAATGATTTTGATAATCCTATGGCTAATTACACATTCAAACTTTATTATAAAGTCATTTAGAAATTATCGAGATCAATTCCACTAGAAGATGGATCAATAGTATTTTTTTAGGTGAGGTAGGAAATATCAGAGTTTATATCAAATTAGAGCAATCTGATCAGACTTGATGAAAGAGATAGGATTGACAACAAATGACGTCACTTTTGTGGAGAGTGTTTATAGGCACCAAAATCCGCATACCAGCTGTACAGAGGCTATGTGTTAGTTTGCCACCTTGTAAATAAAATATTCCAGTAAGTATAATATTTGAAAAAAATTTATTGTAAATTACCTTTTTAACTAACTAACTTAACTACTGTGTAAACGTTATTTTTCTATCCCTCGGGAACAATTTTTTTTTAATGAATTACTAACAAAACGGACCTAAGGCTAAAAAATAAACAAAAAAAATTATTAATCAAATGGTATCATGTCATGTCCTTTTATGTGTGTAACGTGTATGTAAAATTTCATTTATCGGTTGGGTAGTTATGGCGTGCAAGCGAAACAAAAACAGTTTCGTATCTATAATATACAAAACATGATCATATAAATTTATAAAAATACTAATAATTATGTAATTTGTGACAGAATTTGTGAACTGAATACTTTATGATGTCGGGTACTGTTCCTGCTTTTTACTTTACCTAGCAGTATATTTTAGTAGAAGTGATACTAACATCACAACAACAACGGGGAGTATCATCTATTTTTGTTAAAAAAAGGTCGTCTGTGGAAAACTGTTACTGAGATTGCAACTTTTTCTGTATCCTCTAGCTTTTAATGTTGTGCCATTCAACTAATTAACTACAACATTATTATTGTGTGTATATACAATATACTGAAGTTGCTAGAATAAATATTGTAACAAAATAGAGGAAGTCTTCAAATCTAGACCACGTAAAATGATTGACCTATTGACTTACTTAGTGCAACTACGAATCCAATAACCCTTTTTGCCGATTACAGTACCTTAATAATAAAATGTAATGACTACTACAATACAAATACTGCAACAATGTAAATAAAGACGACTATGAAAACTTAAACAAAGAATTAATAATAAGCAAAGCATAAAGTATCGCTGCAGCATTTTTTTTTTATTCAGCTGTAGAATATAATTTTAAATTTTAATTTAAAGCCCTTTAGGTGCCAAACCACATAAGATCTAAATAAAATTTTATTATAAAACCCAATAAAATTATAATACCAAAAACATTGGATAAGGGAATTAACATTTAACCTCCCCGGTAGTTCCCGTTTTCATTGAGACATCTTATCATAATACTCGCGATCCGCATAAAGTTTTGAGCTTTATTTCCTGTGTAATAAAGTCTCGAATTCGAATAAAGTCTGTTGTCAATCCGCAAAATTAATTAGTCGTGTTTTGTAACGCGCTGGTATAAATACGCACGTATTTCTTGGTGGGGCATCATTCGCATCGTCTTCATCTAACCGTAAACTTAACAGTAATAAATATCAAATTCTAATTTTGAAAATGAATTTCTCAAGAATTTTATTTTTCGTGTTCGCCTGTTTCGTCGCATTGGCGAGCGTGTCTGCGGCTCCCGAACCCAAATGGAAGATTTTTAAAAAAATTGTAAGTTTACTCTTTTCTCATTTCTTTAATTATTTACCTTTTATAGAAATAAAATTAAACAGGCTTGTGTTATATTTTTTTATTTCTGATGCTTTTACTGCTAAATCACGTGGTTACTTGTGCTCATAAATTACACCTACAAGCACTGGCTCCAAGTGCTATCTCCCTCTCAATGAAGATCTGACGATATTGATCGTGAGCAGAAACATACTATACAATTCGTATCTACTGTTTAATAGCGGTGCTATCTAGAGTGAAGGTTCTTCTCTATAAGAGTGCGTCTACCTAGATCAGAAATCTACTGTACTCCACTTTTTTCATATTGTAAAGTGTTTATAATATAAAAATGAAATGTTTCATTACAGTATTGTTATTTGTTTTTTCAGGAAAGAGTTGGCCAGAACATTCGCGATGGCCTCATCAAAGCGGGACCAGCTATTCAAGTTCTGGGATCAGCGAAAGCGTTAGGGAAATAGTGATTGTAGTCAAATGATTGAAGCAAGCCTTAGATACCTCACAAAATATGCTGCTCTAATGGACGTTTACCAATTTGTACATAACTTTAGTATTAATTTATAGAATTAAGGATATTTTAAGTGAACAGCCATATTACTGGCATGAGTCAATAAATTATTTATTATACATATGTTTTTTTTACTGCTATCAGTGTGAATAAGTAACGATGCGCCTGGGGGAAAGCAGTATCACCTTATCAAGCATCATGGTAGGAAGTAGTTTAAAAGAAAGAAAGAATAAGTCTAAAGTCTTTTAGACTAGAAGCCATTTTAACAAAGTTATCCTAAAACTTGTTGCTTTTTAAGTAAGTGTAATTAACTTACCTATCGAGAAAAAAGAGATTCTAAATATTTAATATGAATTCTAATGCATATTAAATATTTAGAATCTTTCTTAGATTCGAAATTATAAGAGTCACCCCACACAGCCAACTTTTAGCACTGGCGAAGGCGACTAGATACTTTATTCTACTATCTTTAAAACAAATATACTACCCACTTTAAGGCTTCACCGTAGCACAGATTACTAAGTAGTTACTACGTAATCGTAGCCTACGGATGACAGTAAAAGAACTATTAATTATATTTTTGGAGAACTTCATACTGTTGTCATTTGAGACAATCGTGGAAGGTATGTCATTAATATTATACATTAAATGTTTTATAATAATGTTTCTACTTTGTTGAAACTGTTTTGTGTTTTAAGGACCATCGGAGTTCGTTCACTGTTTTCCTAATTAACGAACTCGCATCGGGTTTACGGTAAGCGAGTAACTCGCACTCATCAGTGACTCAGTGCTAAATCAACACTATGTGGCCACAGTTTTTTTTTGTTGTTTATGGGGCAAACGAGCAGACGAGTCACCTGATGGTACAACCGCCGCCCATGGGCGCCTGCTACTCAAGAGTCACAAGTGCATTGCCGGCCTTTAAGGTGGGAGTAGGGCAAAGGTGAAAGAGAGTCTAAATTCATATTTAAATAAATAAATAAGAGAAACTATGCCATTGCCATAAAAAAGCTACACTCCTAAAATGAATAAAAAATAACTTTTCTATTAGTACTGATACCACCCACACACCTATTGCTTTAGCTTTTGTGCACCCCGATCATAACCATGCAAATACACGAAACACGATACTCGTCGAGACCCTATGCAATTAAACTGTCTTAGATCCTCATACTCGTAAACTGATTAGAACATTACTACTCTATTATTACTGATGCCTATACTGATAACCCTACATAGGCTGCACTAAAAGTATCGGGAATGGAATATTTTCACTATTCCTATCATATTAAAATCTTTTTAATTGAAAACTCCTTGGTTTTAAAAATCGAATACCATTTATTTATTTAAAAAAAGATTCTCGGTCTTCTCACAAGGTCTTCTCAAATTTGTTTAGTCGTTGATAAAATGGAATTGACTCGAGAAAATTCAAGGGCAATGATTTATTATGACTTTCGAAGCGGTTTAACACAAACACAGTGTGTTGACCGGATGCTTTCTGCATTTGGTGATGAAGCCCCATCCAAAACCACAATTTATCGCTGGTTTGCTGAATTTCAACGTGGACGTGTCAAGCTCAGTGATGATCCCCGTCAGGGTCGTCCAAAAACTGCAGTCACCCAAGAAAACGTAACGTAAGCTGATTGAGGAAGATCGACATGTGACATACCGCGAAATTCAGGCAAATTTAGACATTGGCATGAGTCAAATACAAATAATCTTGCATGAACAATTAGGTGTAAAAAAGTTGTTTTCCCGATGGATACCGCATTTGCTCTGTGAAGAGCAAAAAGCGGCTCGCGTTATTTGGTGCGTCAGAACTCTCGAAAGATTCCACGCAGGATCCTCAAATGCTGTATACAACATTGTATCAGGTGACGAATCCTGGATATACGCGTACGAACCCGAAACAAAAAACGAGTCACGAGTTTGGGTGTTCGAAAATGAGTTAAAGCTAACTAAAATTGTTCGTTCACGGAGTGTTGCAAAAAAAATGGTGGCCACGTTTGTCTCAAAACCGGCCATGTTGCAACTATTCCTCTTGAGGGACAAAGAACGGTTAGTGCAGAATGGTATGCTAGCATTTGTTTGCCACAGGTTGTTTCCGAACTCCGTAAAGAAAACTGCAACCGCCGCATCATCCTCCATCACGACAATGCGAGTTCTCACACCGCGCACAGAACAAAAGAGTTTTTAGAGCAAGAAAACATAGAATTATTAGACCATCCGCCGTACAGTCCCGACCTAAGCCCTAATGATTTTTATAGTTTCCCTAAAATAAAGAATAAATTGCGTGGTCAGAGATTTTCATCACCTGAAGAAGCTGTGGACGCCTACAAAACGGCCATTTTGGAGACCTCAACTTCCGAATGGAATGGTTGCTTCAATGATTGGTTCCATCGTATGGAAAATGTGTCAAATTTCGCGGAGAATACTTCAAAAAGCAATAAATACATTTTTAAATAGTAATGTTGTGTCACTTCCTTGATTCCCGAAATTTTCAGTGTAGCCCACGTATAGCTAATTACACATTCAAACTGTATTCTAAAGTCATTTAAAATTATCGAAGCCAATTTCGCTAGAAGCTGGATCAATAGTTTTTTTTTTGTAAGGTAGGATATATCAGAGTTTAAATAGAATCAGAGCGACCAGATCAGAGTTGCCAGAGATATATATCATGAAAGAGATATAATTGACAACAAATGACATCACTTTTGTGAAGAGTGTTTATGGGCACCAAAAACTGCATTCCAGCTTCAGAGAGACTGTGTTAGTTTGCCATCTTGTATATGTAAAGAAAATATAATAATAAATAAATAAAAGATAAATGAAATGGTCGTGCCACATTCTATTAGAATCGATCTATCGTCACTGACAGAACTATTGTTGCCAATAAACCTGATAGTGAAGTACTGGTGAAGGCGGCTAGATATAGTGCTGATAGACCAATTAGAGCGCCGCGCAATGATTATCGATATCGCTGTTCCTCATGCCGAGAACATCGTGAAAGTTGATAAAGAAAAACAAATAAAATATTTGGATTTGTCTCACGAGATTGTCGATATCTGGCATGTCGATTCGGTGATCATTGTTGCGATTGTCATATCTGCTCATGGATTAATAGCCAAAAGCCTCGGTCAACACCTTAAGAGGCTCACGTTAGACGGCTTGATCAAGGGACCGATGCAGAGGGCAGTTCTCCTCGACACGGTCCGTATAATGAGGAGGTTCCTGTCTTTGGAGCCCCAACCATCGGTGTCTTGGTCCCTGTACCCGATGTCGGTGGTCTACTATTTTTTATATTTTTAAATGTATATTTTGTTTTATACATATTTAAAAATGTAATTTATAAGTTTTAAGTTCAAAAAAGAGAAATAGGAATAATAAATCTTTATTTCAGACAAAGTCCATATTCATAATGTTCCATGAAAGGATATTAAGTAAATATTCTATTCTATTATATTATATTATATTCTAGTAAGTTAAATATTGAAAAAAAATATATTTGAAACTAGCTTTTACCTGCAGATTCGCTCGCGTAAACGTTATTTTTCTATCCCTCGGGAACAGTTTTTTTTTAATGAATTACTACCGAAGTCCAAAAAAATAAACAAAAAAATGATTATTGTAATGGTATCCTGCGTCGTGTCCTTTTATGTATCTAAAATTTCATTTCTCGGTTGGGTAGATAAGCCGTGAAAGCGAAACAAAAAAAAACAGTTTCGTATCTATAATATACAAATAATGAGTATGTAAATCTATAAAAATACTTATATTGAAGTAATTTGTGACAGAATTTGTGAACTGAATACTTTATGATGCCGGGTACTGTTCCTGCCTTTTACTTTACATAGCAGTATATTTTAGTAGAAGTGATTCTAACATCACAACAACAACGGGGAGTATCATCTATTTTTGTTAAAAAAGGTCGTCTGTGGAAAACTGTTGTTACTGAGATTGCAACTTTTTCTGTACCCTTTAGTTTTGAATGTTGTGCTATTCAACTAATTAATTAATTAGAATAATATTTATTTATTTAAATTGATTTTATGTAATATTATAAACTATGACTAAAAAAATATATATATGTAACAATGTCTAAAAAGGTAGTAGTGTAAATAAAAAATACTAAAAGTTAGTGTAGAATAAATAACACACAATAAGTGGAAATATTTACGTACACTTAATCAATTAGTATTCGTATTCCTACAAGATTATTATTGTTTGAGGAGGAGAGGAAGCCTTCAAATCTAGACTACGTTAAATACAAGGACCATTTTTATGTCTGCTATATTATAATTGACTTACCTAATGCAACTACGAATCCAATGACCCTTTTTGCCGATTACAGTACCTTAATAATAAAATGTAATGACAAAAAAAAACACAAATACTACAACAATGTAAATAACGACAACTATTAAAACTTAAAAAAAGAATTAGCAAAAAAATAAACAAAGTATAAAGTATCGCTGCAGCAATACATACAACACATAAGAGTTAAATAAAATCTTATTTAAATAATATTGCAAAACCATATAAAAATTATATATAAATAGCAAAAACATTGGATAAGGGAATTAACATTTAACCTCCCCGGTAGTTCCCGCATTCACTGAGACATCTTATCATAAAACTCGCGATCCGCATAAAGTTGTAAGCTTTATTCTCTGTGCAATAAGTCTCGAATTTCATTAAAGCCTGCTGACAATCCGCAAAATAAATTAGTCATGTTTCGTAACGTTGGTATAAATATGCACGTATTACTTGGTGGAGCATCATTCGCATCGTCTTCACCTAACCGTAAACTTAACAGTAATAAATATCAAATTCTAATTTTGAAAATGAATTTCTCAAGAATTTTATTTTTCGTGTTCGCCTGTTTCGTCGCATTGGCGAGCGTGTCTGCGGCTCCCGAACCCAAATGGAAGATTTTTAAGAAACTTGTAAGTATACTCTTTCTCGACTATACTCTTTCTCTACTAGAAATCTACTGTACTCCACTTTTTTGATATTGTAAAGTGTTTATAATATAAAAATGAAATGTTTCATGACAGTATTGTTATTTGTTTTTTCAGGAAAGAGTTGGCCAGAACATCCGCGATGGCCTCATCAAAGCGGGACCAGCAATTCAAGTTCTGGGATCTGCAAAAGCGTTAGGGAAATAGTGATTGTAGTCAAATGATTAAAGCGAGCCTTAGATACCTCACAAAATATGCTGCTCTAATGGACGTTTACCAATTTGTACATAACTTTAGTATTAATTTATAGAATTAAGAATATTTTAAGTGAAAAGCCATATTACTGACATAAGTCAATAAATTATTTATTATACTTTTTTTTTTTACTACTATCAGTGTAAATAAGTAACGATGCGCCTGGGGGAAAGCAGTATCACCTTCCCAAGCATCATAGTAGGGAATTGTTTGAAAGAAAGAAAGAATAAGTCTAAAGTCTTTTAGACTCGAAGCCATTTTAACAAAGTCATCCTAAAACTTGTTGCTTTTTAACCTTGGATGACACTAGAATTGCACGGATCGGTTGTCACCCATGCTCGCTACGCTACTGCATCTACCCAGAGAACTCTGGTGACACTATGAAAATAGTTTCTTTCATTGTGATCCATAGAGTGGTAGTAGTTATAAGTGGTGGTGGTGGTAGTCATAACAGATACAGTAGCGAGAAACACTTACCTATAGTAGGTAAGTGTAAATAACTCACTTCAACGAGTAAATAACTCATCTCATAATAGGGTTATCAAAATTCGTATAAGGTTAACGATTAAACTAAAGCACGGAATTACATAAATATTGACAAATTTAATTGATCTCACATACGATAAACAGGAATTCGTAGTTATTAAATACGGTTGTACTCATATGTGTGTTTTGGAGACACACAAGTAGTTTCTGGCTTAACAGGGGCCCATTATCACGTAGCAAAGCGACCTGTCGCCTTGCTGTCAAGCGCTGCTCTAGAATTCATATTAAATATCTAGAATCTTTCTTAGATTCGAAATTATAAGAGTCACCACACACAGCCAACTTTTAGGACTGGTGAAGGCGACTAGATACTTTATTCTACTATCTTTGAAACACACATACTACCCACTTTTTCACCTTAGCCTACGGATGACAGTAAAAAAACCATTAATAACATTTTTGGAGAACTTCATACTGTAAGTCATTAGAGACAATTGTGGCAGGTATGTCATTATACATTGAATATATAATATTGTTTCTATTTTGTTGAAACTGTTTTGTATTTGAGGGACCATCAGAGTTCGTTCACTGTTTGTCTTAACAACTAACTCGCATCGGGCTTATGATAAGCGAGTAACTCGCACTCATCAGTGAGTCAGTGCTAAATGGGCGCTATGTGGCCGAAGAATAATATAATATGTAAGCTACTAAATTCAAATATAAATAAATAAGAGAAACTATGTCATTTCCATAAAAAAGCTACACTCTTAAAATGAATAGAAAAAACTTTTCTATTGGTACTGATACCACCCACAGACCAATTGCTATAGCTTTTGCACACCTCGATCATTACCAAACAAATACACGAAACACGACCGTGTGCAAATCAAACTGTCTTAGATCCTCATACTCGTAAACTGATTAGAACATTACTACTATATTATTACTGATGCCATCCATATTTCTATTACTATAAATCCTGTACACCACCTAGATAAAAACACCTAAGATGACACCCCAGACTCAGCAATTAAATTAATTGTTGAATCCCATCCAAAAGTAATTCAACAAATTGGAAAAAAGCCACTTCTCTTCCTTGTAAAAAAAAAGATGAAGCAGCTATCACCAATTATAAATTATATTAAGCTGTATTGTTAATCCTGTAATTGTCCACCCTTAGAGGCGGTACATTTTCTTCAAATTAAAATGGGACCAGCCTTGAAAAAAAAAGGAATGTTTGAAATCCATTTAGAAATGGCGAAGATATCGCTTAACATTCACGCAAAAAAGTCGAATTGAGAAAGTAGTCTCTTAAAAAAGTGAGTCCATCATGGACTTATTTGGTATAAGTCACATGTGACATACATTGGCTTCACATAATATGTATCATAGATATTTGCTTTAGTTGATAAAACATCCGTAGAACTGACTGTAACAGTTATTTACTTCAGTCAATAACGACGAACGATTAAAAAAGGTGTTAAGTTCATTTTGTACGAAACTACAATTTTAAACCATGTTATCGAGTGAAATAAAATCTTGTTTCAAATAAATAGTGATAAAAACTTACTGCCTTACAAAGTGCTACATTAAACTTACCACTAATTTACTGCCCTTTTTATGAACAAGTATTCTGAAAAAAATACAAGTCACGTTAAAATTTTGCACGGTAAAAATGTCTGTCACGGAAAAACTGTTATATTATTTGGAGGAGGTATGAACTAGTTAGAAACAAGCTCAACACGCGATTTTATACGTATACCTAAGAAAGGTCATTATTGGTGCCGATTCTGTTGTAAACACTCACCAAACCAAAACCTGACTTAATTTCTTCATATGAAATCAACCCTGTCTTCTTCGCAACAAGTTCTATTTGTTACTGGCATCTATTTCTCAGCGCCACAAAATTTCACTAAAACCTGCCAACGTATGCTCAACTTTATTTCCACGCAGCGAGAGTCCCCATTTATTTAAATGCCGAATAATTAGCGTACAAAAACTTGTTCAAAATGAACTAAGATGACGTTATTTTAATCGACACCTACGAAGACGCATACTAAAAACACAGAGCAAAAGAGATGGCATTCAACGGATAGCGGCTCTCGCTACGTGGTATTAAAGTTTATTTAAGCGTGTCAGACTTTAGTCGACAAATAAATTGCTTATTTCGATAGCGACATATGTTACCTACTTGTTTAAATTTGAAATAAGACCTTGTTTCAAAGTTTGCAAGGTTTACATCTTGTATGAAGAAAATTTAGTCAATCATAGTCAAGAGAGTAAATACAACAGAATTGACACCATTACCTGATGTTTATAGACAAAGAAACTTAAGCGGATAGCACGCTTAGACAGAGTCTGGCATCGTGACTGCGTGCTTCAATCTCAAATGTTCAACGATGATACTCTAATAGTCCATCCCCCCAGTCAATAAGAATTATCTTAAGGAAAGAGACTACACAGTTAAAATCTAACTACCAGTTTCAAAGTCGAGTCAAGGTACAAATTCACGAAATAATTATGCTCTCATCAAGTTCAAAAAAAGAGAAATTAACAAAAACTTCTCAAGCAACTGGAAAACGTTGTAATTTTGAGAATTTATATGACTTGTAGATAGGAACTCATGTGCTAGCAAAAAACAACAGTTAAATGGAAAAAAAAGCGGCGGTAGCGTAATGGCTAAGGCGTCGGACTTGCGATCAAGCGGTTGCTGGTCAAACCACACCCAGTGCACTACTGACGTGAACCCACTGCAGCACAAGCACTTAGCTTAGCTGGAGGGGTTAACAAGAATACTAGTAATGACTGACCCACGTTACTAGTTTACTTAAAAAAAAATAGGTAAAACAAATATTACTTATAATAAATACATAAAATAGACACACAGACGCTAAATACACTCTGCGTGTATTTAGCTTACACCTACATCTTGTGTTTAAACTGTAATTAAATAATGTCTAAAGTTGCTAATTTATTTATTGATTTTTTTGTTATTACGAATATATACACATTTATTAAAAAAAGAAAAATATAATCACAAAAGCTTTATACCAGTTATTTTGTCATCACCAAGAGACTAAAACAGTAGCTACCATTTCGCAGGCAGAACACATGTTCACATACACAGCATTTGAAAGACGATGACTCAAAATATTCAAATCGAAGTAATAATTACAAGCAACAAATTTACTAATAAGAAAAGAAAACATTGGACACGGGAATTTACATTTATTCGTTCGGTAGTGCCATCATTAATTGAGATACTTCGAAAATGATCTCGAGACAAATTATTGTGAACTTTATTCCTTGAGTTACAGAGTCTTAAATAGAGCCAAATATTTGTTGATTATAATCAGTATTCACAACTTTGGCGGGTTTCGAAAATTGATATAAATATGCTCATACTGTTTGGTAAAGCATCATTCGCTTCGTTTTAACCTGACCGTGAACTTGACAGTAAAATATCAAATTCCAATTTTGAAAATGAATTTCTCAAGAATTTTATTTTTCGTGTTCGCTTGTTGCGTTGCCTTGGCAAGCGTTTCGGCGGCTCCCGAGCCTAAATGGAAGTTCTTTAAGAAAATTGTAAGTCTTTCTTTTTGCTTTTCGTATAAAATATTCTCAGAACTTTTTTGTTTCCAAACTTTGTAAAAGACTAACTGTGTGTAGAACTAGAGTTTGCATACTAGACCAACTACTTGGCTTAAGTAATAAAAAATATTTCATTCCATACTATTTATTCCGTAATATAAGTTCTTCATAGATATTTTTAGTGTCACCAAGGCATATTTTGCAAGAATGAGAAGTTTAAATTCAAATGTATTTTTATTTAGATATGGGACTTTCCTACAGTTAAGAATGTATTGTTGAAGGTCTCGGTGTTGGTAGACAAATAAAAAGCGGACTGTATTTTACGCTAGTTTGTAATGTCGACAAGTAGGTACGTCGCACAGAGCAGTGATCCCGATCAAGTATATAAGGCGAGTGTCCTGCGTAATCGCGATGGTAGTGGGAGCCGTTCCGCCCGCCGCCCGCGCCTCCCTTGCCTAGTTCGCTAGTGGCTCAGCCGGTTGAAAGCTCCGGCTTACCGCGATGTCGAGGATCTAGGTTTGATTCTCGACATACATCGATCGACGTTTATTAGCGGAGATTTCTATGAGTTACTAATATTTGATGATTTGCTCCAAATCAGTTTACTGAATGTGTATTAAAGTGTGTTTATTATTTCAGGAGAGACTTGGCCAGAATATCCGCAATGGCCTCATCAAAGCGGGTCCAGCTATCGAAGTACTGGGAGCTGCGAAAGCGTTAGGGAAATAGTCAATTTTAGTTCTGTGTTCTCTCGTCAATAGTGTACATAACTTTAGTATTAAATATAGAAATAAGGATATTTTAAGTTGATTGCCATTGTACTCTGATATTCAGTAATTTAATAAATATATTTATTTTTAATGTTTGTGAATTCTTTTATTATGTTGTCAGTGACACTGTTACTTATTTGTATATTATTTGTTTTTTCATCGAAGGACAAGATGGTTCTCACACTCTCATAGTCTTCTAGGACATAATTAACCAGTAGTACAACATCACGCTATTAGTATTGTTTGCTTATGGTTATGGCAGTTAGTAGGTTGGTTGATTTTAAGACAGAGTTAGGCATTGCTGCAGGGTCCCTTCTATTTATTAAACCCATATATTTATACCCAAGGCATAGGAAACCGACTAGATCACCGCCTTGTAAAATTATCGTATGTGTTGCTCTAAAAGGTTCTACTGTTATACAAAGAGTTCCACTATCCACCACCTGGCTTCATCATCAGATCAGCTCCAAGATGCCAAATTATAGTATTGTCATCCAAACTACATATACTTTTAAAGTTTAATTTCGACTACACAATTAGAAGTAGGTTAAAATTTGGTTGTTTTGTTTCTATTGTAAGCTGGCAAACGGGAATGAGCTAATTCATTTGTTTATATGGCAAGAGAGCTTATTAGTTAGAAAGTTACAATTAAAGCTATTAAAAGCGTGTTAAAAATAATTTCCCATATATTTTAATATGGAACAGGAGCTTACCCCAATTTAGACAAAATTCAAATAGTACTCCAGTAGCAGTCTACTGTATACTATTAAGCACGTGGCAAGCATACGGCCCGATTGTAAGCGGTTACCATCGCGTTGATCATTTCTTGCAGAACCTCATAGTACAAGTCCCTCGGAAAAACCTCGATAGGGAGCTCACTCCACAGTCGGAGCGTTCGCGGGAAATACCTGAGAAACTGTACCGAGCGGAAGAATGCGAGCGCGTGTGAGGATGAAGGATCAAATAGTTGATTGTTCGTAGATCACGTACATAGTAGACATTCGCCTGAAATGTATAGATACAGTTTTAAACTTACTGTGCGAAGCCTATTATTAAATAGCAAAGAGGCCCGTCTCGTCTGTCAGACGCTGCACTAGAATTCATAATTATATATTTGCAATCTTTCTCAGATTCAAAATTTTCGAAAATACTTTTGTATTTATTTTACGGCAACTAGACATTTTTGGTTTTATACCACTATCTTTGAAATAAATATACTACCCACTTCAAGGCTTCACCGTAGTTTACGGATGCTAGTAAAAAAAAACTCATTATTGTTGGTAAACTTCATACTGTTGTCATTTGAGACAATCGTGAAGATATGTCATTAATTATACAATTTGAACGCCTTATAATAATGTATCTATTTTGTTGAAACTGTATTGCGTTTTGTCGATTGTCAGCGTTCGATAGCTATTTGGATAATTCACAAACAGCTTCATGATCTAGCGGACAGCAACACACCGCAACGGGCTTTCGGTAATCGACTAACTCGTAGTCACTGATGCTAAATTTGTGGTTCTAAACAGCTCTACTAAATTCATATAGAAATAAATAAGAGAATCTATGTCATTTCCAAAAAAATATTTATTACCTATCTTCTTGTCCTTTTCCTAATTTCTTTAGCGTCGACAAAATGTGGCCCATTTTCATTTTTTCAGTTTGCGCTGGACCTTGGAGCCGTCATCACTGACCAACAGAATGTCGTCTGCAAACAGTATGCACCAAGGTGCCTCTACCTGTATATCTGATGTCAGAGCATCCATTATTAATAGGAAGAGGTATGGACTGGTTTATTGGAATGGTTTTCAGCGACCGATCTTACATGAGTACTAGACCCTCAGTTCATAGCACGAATCAATACCACACACTTAGCGGGCTCTCTTTCTTCTTTCAAGGCCCTCCACTAAACCACTCGTGATACCCTATCTTACGCCTTTTCTAGGTTAACAAACACCATAATCCCATCAATCCCAACAACGTCCCCTCTCAATTACTTCCCTCAGACTTTTTCGTTGGTACTGAAACCACCGAAATACCTATTGCAAAGCTTTTGTAGGTACATCACGATCATTACTAAACAAATAGATGTAACATGATACTCGGTGAGACCCTGGGCTCATTAAACTGTCTTAGATCCTTATACTCGAAAACTGATTAGTACATTCCTACTTTGCAATTACTAATACCATCCATGTTTCTATTACTATGATTCCTGTACACCCCCTTAATAAAAAAATAAAAACACCTTCCATGACACTCGGGACTCACCCAATAAAAATTAAATTGGTGCCGATTCTATTATCAGACTCACTAAACTAAAACCTAACTTAATTTCTTCATATGAAATCAACCTTGTCTTCTTTGCAACAAGGCCTATTTGTTACTGGGATCTATTTCCATGCGCCACTAAATTTCACTAAAACCTGTCAACGTATACTCAACTTTATTTCCATTTATATTTGAAATAAGACCTTGTTTCGAAGGGAACAAGGTTTACATCTTTTATGAAGAAAATTTAGTCAATTATAGTTAAGAGAGAAATTCAACAGAATTGACACCATTGTCTTAGAACTTTAAGTGGAACCAACTAATCGATTCACAAAGTTCTCAACATATACCCAAAAACAATGAAAATAAAATCTGTCGAGTTGAGAACCTCCTCCTTTTTGAAGTTCCTTTTTCCCTTTCCCTTTTCCCTTTCCCTTTTCCCGAATATATGACATCGTCAAGTAAAAAAAAGGGAAATAAAAATAAACTCCCCAAAATACTGTTAGCGACAGGGCCATTAGTCATCGATAAATTGCAAACTTTGTAATTTTGAAGATTTAAACTCATGTGCTATCTAAAACCAATAGTTAAATAGGTAAAACAAAGATTATTAACAATAATAAATGCTTTAAACATGTACAGTAGCACACATCTACATCTGTCATCATCAATATTTTATCTTGAATTTATGGTTTCGTAAATATATATTCTGTCTAAAGTTGCTCATTAATTCATTGATCTCTTTGCTCTAATGAATATATAAAAAACAGAAAACTAAGTAACGAAAATGACAAAAAGTGTTTACATGTTTATATATGTCGCGCGGAACCCTAATAAATTATTTTTCTAAAATAAAAGTAGCCTAAGTTACTCATTATAACACCAGCTTCTGACAGTCCGAAGATTATCCGGAACAAACAGCCAGACAAAAATAAAAAAAACTGATTTTTTAGACATAAGCATCGTGCAAATAATTGTATGAGCTTAAAAAAACTATGATTTTGACATTACAAACAGACACTTCAATTTTATGTATTTGTAGTGATATGCTTTAGCTATTTCCCAATCACAACGAATTACACATATACACATATAAAAACTCGATGATTCAGATATATTCAAAATCGAACTAAACCCAAATGACGGTAAAAATATAATGGGAAGTAACAAATTTATTCAGAAAACATTTGGACATGGGAATTTACATTAAATCGCCCGGAAGTTCTATCATTAATTGAATACAAAATACGCTCGAGACATGTTATTGTGAACTTTATACCTTGAGTGATAAAGGCTTGAATACAGCCAAAAACTTCGTCCGGTTTTGAAAACTGATATAAATAGGCTCATACTGTTTGGTGAAGCATCATTCGAACCGTCTTAACCTGACCGTGAACTTGAAAGTGAAATATCCAATTCTAATTTTGAACATGAATTTCTCAAGAATTTTATTATTCGTGTTCGCTTGTTTCGTTGCATTCGTGAGCGTGTCTGCGGCTCCCGAGCCTAAGTGGAAATTTTTTAAGAAAATTGTAAGTTTTGTAATTTATTTTTTATATCTCGTTTACAAACAAGCACTTGGCCCGCCTGATGATAAGAAACATATAACTAAAAGATGATACTAGCAAAGGATGTACATAATATTCTTCATAATATTACTGAGGCATATTTTGCACGACTAAGTGTTTACATACAAATGTCTTATGCAACCCTTTTTAAATTGAAATGAGATTCTCCTACAGTTAAGAGTACATCGATCGACATTGATACCCGACAATTTCTAAGAGTTATTTGAGAAGACGAGGAACGATTTGCTCCAAATTATAGCTGACTGAATGTGTATTAAATGGTGTTTATTATTTCAGGAGAGAGCTGGCCAAAACATCCGCAATGGCCTCATCAAAGCAGGTCCAGCTATCCAAGTACTGGGAGCTGCAATAGCGTTAGGGAAATAGTCCATGTTAGTTTATACACGCCTCAAAGACTACAAAAAACATGTCTTTGATGGTGTTCTCCTGTCAATATTGTACATAACTTTAGTATTAAATATAGAATTAAGGATATTTTAAGTTTGTTGTCATAGTACTGTGATATTAGTAATTCAATAAATATATTTATTTATAATATTTTTGTATTTTTTAGTCTGCTGTCAGAGACATTGTTACTCATTTGTATCGTTGTACCGAAAGACAAGATGATTCTCACACCTTGCCGCCTTTATCCCCCTCCTGAAAGTCTTTTAGGACGTAATGAATCAGTACAGAACAGAATGCTATTAGTATTATTTGGCAGTTAGTGGGTTGGTTGATATTAGGATAGAGTTAGATCCTGCTAGAGGGTACGTTCCATTTATTAGTCCCACCAATTTATATAATAATTCAAGGTATAAGAAACCGACTAGATCACCGTCTTCAAAAATTATTATGTGTTGCTCTAAAAGTTTATACTGGAGTCCATCGAAAATATTTGTAGCAATACACAGTTTAAATTCATAGCCACGCAAACACAACACAATTAAATATGCAGTAAATTTAAGAAGTTAGTTTAGTTTTTTCTCAGGATACAAAAATAAAGTTATATCCAAAATAGTTATAAAGATCTAAATATTTGTAAAGGTTCAATTTGAATATGGAACAAAATCTTACTATGTAGACTAAATCTAAATTGTATTTCAGTAGCCATCCGTATACTATTCAGCACTGTTTAAAGTTCATGTTACTAATAGGATTTTTTTTTTTTAAATAGTTAATAGTTCGGAATTTGAACCAGGTATTGTACTGGAACATAGTAGACACACGATTAACTGAAATGAATACAGTTAAAAATTACCGTGCGAGGTCCGAGAAGGATCAGAACGGGAATTATAAATGATATTTTTTTTAAATTAGCTTAACACAAATCTAAATAAAAAGTAAATGCAAAATTTCAACAAGCGACTCTAACTAAGGGTAAATGCTTGTGTTAGGGGTTTTTAATAGCGGTACCTCAACTACCTCCTCGAGTTTTGGCAGAAGGCACACCGTGTGTTCGTCGGATCGATTCCAACACACCATCCCACCAAAAGCCTTGATGTTTGTGACGGCTCTTGAAAGTTTCCACACGCACAAATAGAAGTTGGCTTAGCCATAATGATACCACCGCTTAAATTGAACTGGGTAAATAACATAACAAAAGTTTTTTCTTTAAAAAAATATATCTCACTTGGTATATTCACTTAAACTGAAAGCTTGGGGTGTTGGTGGTAACCCGGCCTCCAGAAAATTTATTACGAAAAATTATCTTATGCCACTAAACCCTGCCTTATTGTAAGGAACAGAACTATGCATATAGAAGGATTTTAACTACAAGTTTATTTTAATACACATACTCGTACATATGTGTTAAAGGTCTCGGTGTTGGTAGACAAATAAAAAGCGGACTGTATTTTACGCTGGATTGTAATGTCAACAATTAGGTACGTCGAACAGAGCAGTGATCCTGATCAAATTTATAAGGCGAGTGGCCTGCGTAATCCCGCGCCTGTCCTTGCCTGCGCCACGCCGTTCGCTAGAATAAGTGGTAGAAAATACATAGGTCATTAAAATAATAGGATAGTGTAAACTACAAAAGTTTGGGGTTCCATTTGTTCTGTTTAAATTAATTAACTTAATTTAGTAGAAATTAATAGAAAGAAATTATTCTGGAATGCTAGAGTAAAACGGTTGCATCAAGCACCTAGAACATCAAAGCCTGAGGATCTGTGAGGTAAGCTTTGATGGAACTTGTTTTATGGTTTACTTATAATAAATGCTACTCACCTGAAAGGGTACAAGGTTTTTCGCAATGATCGCGCCATCTACGCAATGATTATAAACTACATCGATCAACCAACGATCAAATCCTTAACGATATATCAATCAAATCAAAGAATCGTCTTCATTTTCCCGATGTAGCATAACTCAAAATGAGGCAAAATGCAAAAAACGTTGTAAACATGCCTGATGTACATATAACAATAGCCATACCACCCATTATATGCTACAATACAATCGGAAAACGTATGTCAATGTCATGCCTCTATATACTTACCACATTTTACTGCAAATAAAGATATTCTATTCTACCCTTTTGCGGCAAAAACTAGTGATGCTCATGTGCATATTCGCTGTTGCTCACAGCTTCACTCGCGTTATATTTCAGCCACCAAACAGACAAACTCCACGTTTATAGGTTTATTATACATATAGATATAGAAGAAAGAAGATTACGAAACTATCTACAAAGTGTCTCCTTTCCAACAAAAAAGAATGTTTGCAATCGAACTATGCGATACCGAATTACAACAAAGTACACATTTTGACTTTCATCCCCTCTCTCAAGGAAGCCGTCCTAAATTTCGGGATAAAAAGTATACTATGTCCTACCTCGTAGTATGAACTCAAATGATGTCAAGTTTCATTTGAATCCGTTCAGTAGTTTCAGCGTGATGCTCAGCCATGATACAGACAGACAGAAAGACAGACAGACAGACAGACAGACAAAGTGAAAAAAAAATATAGTTTTGGCTTCAGTATCAATTTTTCGCTTCAGTTCAAATTTTTCAAAATATTTAGAATTGGACCTCTTACATTTTTATTATAAGTATTTAGATTTTGGATTAGGATTACGTCACACTCATAATGGCGGAGCTCTCTCTCGTTAATATTGACAAGTGCTGAAAGAGAGATAGATAATTAAATATAACGCGAGTGAAACTGTGAGCAACAGCGAATATGTTAGAACGTCACAGGTTCGCGTGAGGAATCGAGCATTGAGCGGTCACAACGTTCCACTGCACAAAATTTTAGGATGTTGCGAATCGAGCACCGGACGGGCGTCCGGTGCTCGATTCGCAACATCCTTTCTCATCCTCGTTCATAGCGGTACAAAAGAAAGAAACCAAGTGATGACATCTTAGAGCGCGCAGTCGAATTTTAGCTCACAGTAATAGGCTTTCAGTTACGCTCCAAGCTACTGTTAATTTGAAGGAATGAGTAAGATTTGCCTTAACTGCCATACAAAAATGGATAGATGAAGCGAGCGGTATGTACTGTTCCCAATATTTAGGAACTACCACATACTACCAATACAAAATTTTTTGACGGACAATTGTCCATTTTCAGCACATTTTTTTGAAAAATGTTCGTAGGTGCAATAGTCTCTTTCAGATGACTGCGTTTGGGAATAAAATAAGTTAAGAAATTAAGGGAGAAAACTTCATACCCACTTTTAAGGTTGGAAGGGCAGGTTTACCGCCGCAGTATTTTCCTGCAATAAAACTTTTAGTAACAAACTGATTTCCACGCGGGCGAAGCCGCGGGCACAGCTAGTAATATTATAAATGCGAATGTAAGTTTGTTTCTTTAATGCCTTAACTATTCAACCGATCATCATGAAATTTTGCATAAACAGAGAACAGATCAGGATATAAAAAATATATTTTTTTACGCGAGCGAAGCGGCGGGCAAAAACTAGTAAGATATATTAATGTATCCAAATATTTTTTATTTAAACGGCACGGACTTCTCGGCAACAGCCAGTTCGAGTTACAGGTATGCGACCCCGACCTGCTCACCGAATCCCCCCTTTCAGGTGACGGCACACGCACAAAAAAAAACTCTTTGTACTTTATGCCAAACTTTGTCAAAAAAAAAGATTATTAAGAGCTGCAAAATCATTAAAAGAGAGTATAAGACAATATTCGATACGGGAGTTTAAACTAACCACACGTGCGGTACTTCCCTCGGTCACTCTTATCACAGTGCTCGTGAGACACACACAAGTTAAACTTTATTGTCAGACGCACAGGGTCTGGAATACAAATAAATGTGCAACAATTAGCATGAATAACATTATCTAGCAAAGTGGTATAAATACGCACATATTACTTCGTGGAGCATCATTCGCATCGTCTTCGCTTTGGACCGTGAACGTGAACGAGAAATATTTATCAAATTCTAATTTTGAAAATGAATTTCTCAAGAATTTTATTTTTCGTCTTCGCTTGTTTCGTTGCATTGGCGAGCGTTTCTGCGGCTCCCGAGCCCAGATGGAAAATCTTTAAGAAAATTGTAAGTTTATTTTATTAAATAATTACTCTTATGTAATTATGAATTATTTAGAACTACCTAAATCTGAACGTATACTAGACTAATTAATTGGTCTAAGTAATAAAAATTATATTCTTTTTAAATTCTATATTTGAATGGGCAGGAATAGAAAAGTTGGATGTATTATTTTTTTTTTTATTATTTTTCACAAAATACAAAAAAAAACAACACGAAATAGCAAACTAAAAACCCACGATGGGTTTGTGCGGATTGCTATTCATTCTACAAATAAATTATTTTTGGTTATGTAACCAAACAATTGAAGTAATTAGTAAATATTAAAATTAGTCCGATTTCATATTTAATTTAAAAATTCAATGTGAATTAATTTTGTTTTTTTTTTATTACAGGAGAGAGTTGGCCAGAACATCCGCGATGGCATCATCAAAGCGGGACCAGCAATTCAAGTTCTGGGATCCGCGAAAGCGTTAGGCAAATAGACGATGGAAGATTAAAGATTTTAACAAACCAAAAAAACTCGAAATATGGTTCTGTAATGGACTATTGCCAATTTGTACATAACTTAAGTATTTATTATAGAATTAAGGTTATTTTAAGTTTACTGCCATAATACTCTCACATGACTCAATAAAAAAGAATATTTATTACATGTACTTTTGTTTTTTTTTGTATAGCCAACAATATAAAAAAATAATTTCATACTTTATTTATTTATTTATTTAAAACTTTATGCACATTGGTACAAAGGCGGACTTAATGCCTAAGGCATTCTCTACCAGTCAACCTTGGGGTGATGTAGAACTGCCATAAGGTAGGTGCAAAGTTACATTTGAATTTTTTCATAATCCAACTAATATTTACATGACTTACATGTACAAATTTCTAAATATCATTACGACATAATATACACAGTTTCATATAATTATACACAAACATACATAAGAACTTTTATTATATATAGATTACATATATATATTCATACATTACTTGTTTACATAATCCTTGAGCCGAGGGGAAACTATTTCTACTACTTTGTCTTATTTATCCCCCTCGCTAGTCATAATTATGTATGATTAAATAAGTATATTTAATCCGGTAGCTTAGTATACATCTTTGAATTAATCTTTTGTATAAGTTAGATGCACTAGAGTTGAATACTTTCTCATGTATATTTTAATCTCAGACATTATCTCAAACAATAATGATGCAGATACGATCGTGCGGCGCAGCATACATTACATATTTACTCAGATGCTGCGCCATACCATTTTATTTTCGAACTATTGTTTAGCTTTTAGTGCAGTATCTACGTTATTATTGATATTATACAAATATACCATAAAACCGTTATTTTCAAGATTTTGGTTTTTTATTTATTTACTTAATATATTATTCTTGTTTAACAGTGTATTGTATTTTTCTACTCAAGCCTTTCAATTTGATATATATATTGAGAGAGTTGTAAAAAATATGTAATCCCAAATTTTGTGGCGGCGGCCATCTTAGATTTACAATGACGCTGAGTACGCATAATCGTGTTGTCGTCAGAACTAAAGCTGTGTACCATATTCTAGATCAATCGGTCAACCGGAAAGACGTAAAATTTCAATTACTGAATTTCACCCAAAAAACAAACAGGGCAAGCTAAATAAAATTGTCTAAAAATTATATCATAAGAGGGTTATCAAAATGACTAAACAGGTAGAGGTTTAGGGATCAAACTTTAGATTAAATCCTTAGATACATAAAAACCTTTTTTGTTATATGTATTTAATCACTAACATATGTAGGAGTTGAGTTCAAAACACGATAAATCAAAATACTTGTGAAGTAGGTATATTAATAACAGTATAGAAAATTCAAAGCTCTGCCCTTAAATAACCATTATAGTATACAAAACTACCAACTACATTCAGTTATTCCATTCTAGTCCATCATTTGGAGCTATGTTAAAGGATTTGTCTAAAATATAAGACAATAAGATAAACGAAGAGTCGTAAAATTGGTTCCGGAACATTTCACTGCGAACCGTAGTGTATTAAATATTATTGGACATTCTTTTATCTGTGAATGTCTATATGTATACTTTTTACTTAGATTTAAAATGAAACTTGCTAGAACTTAGACCGTAATCCGGCCTTATAAACTATCTTGCTGACAAACTTCAGGTCTCCAGTACAAAAAAACTAAGGACTTAAATAAAAACTTTGTATAGCTCTTAGACCTCCTTAATCCGGCCCTGTTACAAAATGTATTGAGGTAACAATACAGATGATTCAAACTCAAATCTAGTAAGTACTAACTGTCTAAGTTTGAACCCAAGATAGTCTGTAATTTTTAGGGTTCTGTTTCTCAAAAAAAAATAAGGAACCCTTATAGGATCACTTTGTTGTGCGTCTGTCTGTCTGTCAATACTCTCTTTCTTAGGATCCTGTACTATGGTTACCAGACCGCTGATAAACATACTTATATATTTCTAAATACATACATATTATAGACAAATTACACCCAGAGACAGAACAAGTGGGGCGAGTGGTGCGAGTGAGGAGACTGGTAGTAGATAATCTAGGGAGGGAAAGTCGGAGAGTGGGTCGAGTGGGGAGAGTGGGGCGAGTGGGGTAAGTGGGGGGAGTGTGGCGAGTGGGGCGAGTGTGGCGAGTGGGGCGAGTGGGGCGAGTGGGAAAAGTGGGAGTAGAGAATCTAGGTAGAGAGAGTGGGAGAGTGGGGTGAGTGGGGCGAGTGGGAAGAGTGGGGCGAGTGGGAGTAGGGAATCTAGGAAGGGAAAGCAGGAGAGTAGCGCGAGTGGGGAGAGTGGGAGAGGGGGAGGGAGGAAGGGAGAGTGGGGAGAGTGAGTAGGAGAGTAATGTGACGTTTTAAGTTCGTCGTATCGTTTAAGTTTGCACTTCTGTCGGCAGTCCCATGACTGCCTCTTTTTTTTATTAGTATTTTTTTTTTCTTCTATTACTTCAATTTGATATTTATTGTTTAATTGGTAAGCGCTTTTTAAACGTCACTTTAGAAATAAATACTTTTTTTTTCTTTCAAATTTCAACATTTCGCAGATAAATCAAAACCTATAGGGTAGATACTTTCCATTGACCTAGAATCACGAAATTTGGTAAAAAGCAAGGTCTGAGAGCATACATAAAGAAAAAAATTGAAAGTCGTTAATTTGTTATTATAGCACATAAAAAAATAGTTTTTGTGATTACAAACTTATAAATTGGGGGTCGGAAAGTTGACTTTGTCGTAAATCAATGTTTGGGGTAATATTTTTAGAACTGCAAAGTTGAGTTTGTCTTACGGAAAAGACGGACAAAAATCTTCGAGAATTGACTATCTACATAGGTCCAAGTTTGTTTGCTTACGGAACCCTCGGTGCGCGAGTCAGGTTCTTGTTCGGTTTTTTTTTTATTATATTTAGTCAAGTTATCACCAAAAATATGTAAACCTCACAGTCGAGAAAGTTCGTTATACGATTTGGTCGTTCTGATTATCGGCTAGTTCAGACCTACGAGTAAGTTAGTCTTATATCTACGTAAACTGAACAACTTGTAGACACTCGAGCGCGGCAACCTATTCCTTGGATAGAAAAATATTTCTTACGCCAGCGAAGCTCCGGGGAAAATCAAATCAAATCATAATCAAAATTATTTATTTGAAGTAAACCCATTGCAGGTATTATTTATAGAGTTAAAATACTTTAATACTAGAATTTTAGTGTTTATGAGTGTCTATGTGTGTGCGTGTGCTCGTGTGGGTATGTGTATATGTGGGTGTGTTTATATGTGGATATGTGTGTGAGTGTATGTAGGTGGATGTGTGTGTGAAGTTCACAAGTTTTATGAAGGGGGATGAAGAATAGCTTCTGTCTCTTCGTAAGAAAGGTTTTGAAGATAGGATGTGGCTATTTTCTTAAACTCATATTTAGTTTTGTTGTGAAATTCAAGAATTTCATTAAGTTTGTTATATAAAGAGCGTCCAAGAAAGAAATAGAATTTTTGCCCGAAGGATGTTTTGCAAGTTGTGGTTTGAGGAATAATTAATTTACGCTTGGTTTTTTTTTAGAGCGGATGAGTTTGTGGTTGTGTCTGTATCAGAGTAGGTATGTTGTTTTACTAATTATAAATAGAAACACCCAGACCAATGCAAATCCTCCTCCTAACTAATATTATAAACGCGAAAGTGAGTTTGTTACACTTTCTCATCTTATCTACTCAACTGATCATCATGAAATTTTGCCCTTTTTTTTTATAAAGTATACTAGCAACGTGGGTCACACATTACTAGTATTCTTGTTAACCCCTCATACTAAGCTAAACGCTTGTGTTAGGAGTGGGTTCACGAAGTACGGAGTGGGGTTCGAACCCGCAACCACTTGATCGCAAGTCCGACGCTACCGCCGCTAACGCTTAAAATATAACGTCAGGGGACAGAAAAGGACGTAGGGTAACTTTCCTGTAAAAATAAAAGAAAAATATTTCATACGTCATCGAAGCTCCGGGCAAAAGCTAGTCAGATATATTCATGTAGGTAAATATTTGCTCTAAGTCTTCATATAGTATGATAAAAATACTTCCACCTAACAAAATTAGCCGTCAGAGAACATACTAGCGTAGTGCTCATTTCTGTTGGTAAATAGGGTTGCTGAAGCTTTGGGAGGTATTAGACACAGGTTTTGTAGTACAAAAAATTGGTATAGTGTTTATTAAAAAAAATTACACAGGCTTGCTTCAAGGTTAGTGAAAACAAGCCGTGTTTCTTATATCGAATGTCTTAACAATAGCTGTTTCCAGACTCCTCCTATTTTACGCAAATTATGGCTACCGTGTGGTTTTAGTCGGTTCGGTCGGACACACCGCCCACCAAAGACCCTAGTGGTGGTAAAGACCCGTGGGGGTTGCCAGTTGCCAATTTAGTTAAAAAAGAAAAGATTTCAAAAGTTGCAAAATCATAATGTTTATATTTATTTATTTATATTTTTTTAAAAGACAACTCCCGCATTAGGAATATTAATGTGTCGCGGGGGGTTTCACAAACATTCAAACAACGGACACAAAGAACACAGAGACTAGGGACAATTATTTGTGGATCACACAAATTTTTGTCCTGTGTGGGATTTGATCCCACAACACTCGGCGCGGGGTAGTGGCAAGGTGACCACTTAAACCATTGCGCTATCCGTGCAGCCGTTAAATAAGAAAGAAAACATTCGATACAGGAATTTACGCTTAACCGCCTGTTCGGTACTTCCCTCGGTCCTCTTATCACAGTTGTCACAGTGCTAGTGAGACACACACATTTTGAACTTTATTGCTTGACCCACAGAGTCTGGAATACTAACAAACATTCAATAATTAGCATGAATAATATTATTCAGCGAAGTAGTATAAATACTCACATATTACTTCGTGGAGCATCATTCGCATCGTCTTCATCTAGCCGCGAACAAGAACAGGAAATATCTAATTTTAATTTTGAAAATGAATTTCTCAAGAATTTTATTGTTCGTGTTCGCTTGTTTCGTCGCGTTGGCGAGCGTTTCTGCGGCTCCTGAGCCCAGGTGGAAGATCTTTAAGAAAATTGTAAGTTCTGTTTATTTTGTTATAATGGTAAGGTAGCAAACAAGCACATGTACAACTTTATATTATTACAACATTAGCTCACTTGTGCGTTGCCGAACAAGAAAGTAACAGAACAGAAATCAACTGTAGGTATATTAATAGTGCTTGGACTGAGTGATTCCCAAGTCGGGCGTCCCTAATTCTATAAGCAATCTGTTTCAAACTGTACTTGTCAAAGATATATTTGTGTTCTCATTACTTTTATCGTTTTAAATTGTTTAAAAGACTTTTTGTAGATGTAACTAAATCTGTACCTATACTAGAATAACTAATTGGTCCAAGTAATAAAAAATATATTATTTTTATACTCTATATATAAGAATGGGCAAGAATAGAAAAGTTAGTCGTATTAAGTAATTAGTAAACATTGTGAGTAAATTTTTGTTTTTTGTCATTTCAGGAGAGAGTTGGCCAGAACATCCGCGATGGCATCATCAAAGCCGGACCAGCAATTCAAGTTCTGGGATCTGCGAAAGCCTTAGGCAAATAGACGATGGAAGATTAAACACTTTAACAAACCAAAAATCTCGAAATATGAATCTGTAATGGACTATTGCCAATTTGTACCTAACTTTAGTATTTATTATAGAATTAAGGTTATTTTAAGTTTACTGCCACAATACTTTTACATAAGTCAATAAATAAGAATATTTATTACATATACTTTTGTTTTCTTTTTGTATAACTAACAATATATACAAATGAACTGGCCTGTTGGCCTAGTGGTGACCCTGGCTGCTATGCCATAGATCGTGGGTTCGATTATAACCCGAGTCTGGGTGATCTTTGTGTCCGTTCTTTGTATGTTTGTAAAGTCCACCGTGACACAGAAGTCATTCTTAAATCGGGAGTTGTCTTTAAAAAAAAAACAAAATAAGATTCATACTTTACTTGTTTACATTGTCTTTGAGCCGAGGGAAAGCTATTTCTACGGCTTTGGCTCTTTTATCTCCCTCACTAAAGGACTTTGTATATATATATTTGTAGATATATTTGTCGGTAATCTGGTAGCTTGTAATATATCTTTCAATGAATACCACTAATATTATAAATGTGAAAGTTTGGATGGATGGATGGATGTTTGTTACTCTTTCACGCAAAAACCACTGAACCGATTGCGATGAAACTTGGCATGTAGATAGCTGGAGACCTGGTTTAACGTATAGGCTACTTTTTATCCCGATATTCCCACGGGATCGGGACTTACTCGGGTGAAACCGCGGGGCGCTGCTAGTTTTGTATAAGTAAGAGACACTAGAGTTGAATACTTGCCTATATATACATATATATTTAGACATATCATCGCAAAAAATATAGTATCAAGAAGGTTTTTCTAAATTTCCGGTAGAGGTTTAGGGATCAAACTTTAAATTCATCATCATCATTTCAGCCATAGGACGTCCACTGTTGGGCCTTAATGACTTCTAAGAAGATCGATTAGAAGCAGCCTGCATCCACCGACAGCCTTGGATCTTTATTAGGTCGTCAGTCCACCGCGATAATGGACTTACTAAATCCATTGATAAAATATATTATATCCAATACCTTTTACAGTTATATAGGTTTTTATATTTCAGTGAAATCGCTAATTTAACTATTAAAAATGTAGTAGTTGAATTCAAAGTATCATAAAATATTATACATTTATACCTATGTAGATTAATATAGCCGTATAGAAAAATAAAGCTCTGCTCTTAAATAACCATTACAGGATACAAACCTGCCAACTACTTTCATATAGTACAGTCCACTATATGGACTTATGTTAAAGGATTTATCTAAAATGTTAGACAATAAGATAGACGAAGAGTCGTATAATTGGTTCCGGAACATTTCGCCGCGAACCGTACTGTTATAAATATTTCTGAACATTCCTTTATCTGCGTATGTCTATATGTGTACTTTTACTTAGATTAAAAGAAAAACTTGCTAGAGGCACAGAATACATAATAGTACCAGTACTAAAGGTCTTAGACCGCCCTAATCCGGCTCTATGACAAAATCTATTCTAACCTAACGTGTCCTATCTATAAACTATCTCTCTGCCAAATTTCAGCCTTCTAGTACAAAAAACTACAGACTTACGGCTCATAGTCGTAAACTACTTCCCTATAAAATTTCCTTCGAGTTCCATGAATAAAAATCGAGTCCTGGAAGTTGTGATTGTGCCCGATATAGATTTTAAATCGGTGTATGTTCATTGACATTCAATCAATGTCGTAATCTGGCACATATAACACAAACGTTTCGAGACCCAAACGCGTTGCGTTTTAGAACACGCCTAGACATACATAATTATGCAAATAGACATATTCATGCACACAAATATTTTAGCACTCAGCAGCCATCGAACCCGTGACCGACGTTGTAGTCGAATGGCATTCCGCCGCGGCACTTAGGTCGATACCGTTTAAATACAAAATCTTATACACACAGACGTGGCAGTGACATTGGTGTAAGGAACTAAGCAAGAAGGGCAAAGCAGATTTCTGCTTGAATTTCACATTTTATATAATAAACTGGCTTTTGACTTTGGCTTCACTCGCATGAGTGTATATTTTGCCAATCCATTTAGTCATCCTCGGGAACAGTTCTTTTCTCTACCCCGGACAATGTGTATGGGAAAGAAGAACCGCCGTTTTGACTGTTGGCCAAGTGGTTACCGACCCTGACTGCTACGCAATAGAATAGAATATATTTTCTTAGCATTGATTGCAGGTACATGAAATAGCGATTATAAGAAGTTTTATAATCCTTATACAATCTACCTTGACTAGGCATGCGAAAATTAAAAATGCATTAAAATTGAAATAAAACTATTTTTCACGGATTCTATCGCGATTTATTTGGTGTTATTTTACTATCTATACTTATTTCAATGTGTAACATTCGCGTAAACTTTCGACAATATAATGCATTAAAATTTAAACAATTAGTTAATAACCAAATCTATAAAATTAGAAAAACAGCAAATAAATTTGTGAATTATTACAATTCATAATAATTATATAGATACAATGGAGCAATATTATTTGAAGAAGAAGAAAATAAATTAAAATAATGGTCTTTAAACTGGTTCACATAGGTCGTGGGTTCAATTCCCACCCGAGTCTGGGTGTTCTTTGTGTCCGTTTTTTTGTATGTTTGTAAATCGGGAGTTGTCTTTTAAATAAAAAAAAAAATATATTATTATTATATCAACGTTGAACTTTAGTTGACTTCGATAACTAACGGGATTGATAATATTATATGTTTGTATAAAAATTACATAACAGACACACGTAGAATGAAATAATAATGGCTTCTTGACATTACCAAACTTGACATAAACCAACAAGCGACTGAGTTTTACAAACAAAAAGGGACGAACCAACACAAAATCAGCGGCTGTCAAATAATATCAACGGTCTAGTTGTCTCGTCCTGATCTTGTTTTTTTTTTTTTCAATAAGAAGAATTTTTACAATTAATATTTTTATTTTGTCGATTTATTTTATCTTGCGTTAATTTATTAATAGTATTTTATTAATTGCCCCACAAAAGTAAATGCATTTTTATAGCATTTTAATCGAATCGATTGTTTATTTAATACTAACATTCACTGCACTATTGCACATCGACACGTTCCTTTTTACGTAATTTTTATGGTAAATATAGTATATTATAAAATACAATAAAAAATACTTTTCAGCTAGCTTCTGCTTTACATCTTGTATCATATTAAATGACTTAAGGTGACTAATATTATCATCCTCCGCGCCTTTTCCCAACTAAGTTGGGGTCGGCTTTCAGTCTAACTACGATATGGCCGAACTTTGATATTTTACGTGAAGCGACTGCCATCAGACCTCCACAACCCAAGTACTAGGCGATATCGAAGTTCTGTAGTTAGACCAGGTTGTCGGACTTTTCAGGGCTTTAACTACCGATAAAGAATGCCACAGATGTGGCATCCGTTATCGGTTATCATATCTTTATCTCCGAGGCACGGAGGGGTCTCAATGTGATAAGAATGGTCACCCATCCTAGACTAATAGGTGACTAATATTATATAATATATTTATTCTTTTAGAATCCGGTACCATTTTGGCGGATCTCCTTTTATACCTTTTATAATGATCGATTCAATAGTTAAGGCGTAAACAAATATCTATTATAGGGAGCAAACGAGCAGACGGGTCACCTGATGGTAAATGACTACCGCCGCCCATGGGCACCTGTAACTCAAAAGTCACAAGTGCGTTGCCGGGAAGGGTGGAAGAGAGGGAGAGGAGGGGGAGGGGGGTTTAGGGGCTCCCATAATCTCACTCACTCGGCGAAAAGCGATGCTTGCCAATGCAAGCCTCACAACCTCACAGAAAATCGGCAGTGAAGCAATCTTCACTGCCGATTTTCTGTGAGGCCGTGGTATCCCTCCGGTCGAGCCGGCCTATACGTGCTGAAGCATGGCTCTCCCACGATAAAGAAAGTTGGCCGTGTACTTTAAGCCACCTTAGTTAAAAAGAAAAGATTATTAAAATCTGCAAAGTCATTAATTTCCCGGAAGAAATAATTGCCCGTAGTCCACCCAGGGGAACTACGTATGTGGACCACGGGCAATAAACGAAAACATTAAATGCGGGAATTTACACTTAATTACACGCTCGGTACTTCCCTCAGACCTCTTATCAAAGTGCTCGCGAGACGCACACATTTTGAACTTTATTGCTTGACTCACAGAGTGTGGAATACAAATAAATATTTACAAATAATATTATTCAGTAAAGTGGTATAAATACTCTCATACTGCTTGATAGAGCATCATTCGCATCGTCTTCATCTAACTGAACTTGAACGGGAAATAACAAATTCTAATTTTGAAAATGGATTTCTCAAGAATTTTATTTTTCGTGTTCGCTTGTTTCGTTGCATTGGCGAGCGTTTCTGCGGCACCCGAACCCAGGTGGAAGATATTTAAGAAAATTGTAAGTTTTTTTTTGTACTACTAAGGTAGCAAATCATTACACAGCCCGCCCAATTCTATGTACATGCATATTCTTTATGCAGTCTGGTTTACCGTACTTCATAGCCAAAGATGTTATCATAACTGCTATCGTTTTAAATTATTTAAAAGACTTTTTGTATACTAGACTAACTGTTTGGTCTAAGTAAAAAAAAAATATTTAAGAATGGGTGAGAATAAAAAAGTTATCAAAAAATTAGTAAATACCTTACCTAGACTTAATATTGAATTTAAAAGTGCGTTGTGAATTAATTTTGTTTTTTTTTTAATTTCAGGAGAGAGTCGGCCAAAACATCCGCGATGGCCTCATCAAAGCGGGACCAGCAATTCAAGTTCTGGGATCTGCGAAAGCGTTAGGCAAATAGACAATTGTAGAATGAAGACTTCAACAAACCAAAAAACTCTCGAAATATGGTTCTGGAATGGACTTTTGCCAATTTGTACATAACTTTAGTATTAATTATAGAATTAATTTTAAGTTTACTGCCACAATACTCTCACGTGAGTCAATAAATAAGAATATTTATTACATATACTTTTATTTATTTTTATACCCCAAAGGGAAAGCTTACGACGACTTTATCCCCTTTTATCCCCCTCGTTAAAGAGCTTTGATGATATAATTATCACGCAACCAACAATATGACTAGCTGAGGCTTGTCATATTGTTGGTTTGTGATCATATGTAGGGTACTTCTTTAATCTGGTAGTTCTAATTTATCTTTGAACTAGCTTCTGCTCGAGATTTCATCCGAGTTGACTTTACCTAGATTAAGATAGAGCATACTTTTTATCCTGTATTAAAGTTCCACAAGACACGTCTATACCAAATGGGTACGTCCTATAGTTTGTTGTTTGATAATCCCACAGGAACCGGAAAAAAAACGAATAATAAGAAAATGATTTTATTCTATATACTGTGTTGATTCAGAGAATATATTATCTGTGTGCCAAATTTCATCTAAATCCATTCAAAAGTTTTGCGTGATTGAGTAACAAACATTACAAAACTTCACATTTATAATACTACTAGCTGCGCCCCGTGGGTTATTGGAATATCGAGATCAAAAGTAGCCTATGTGTTAGTCCAGTTCTCCATCTATCTACATACCAAGTTTAATCGCAATTAGTTCAGTAGATTTTGCGTGAAAGAGTAACAAACATCCACGTTCACGTTTATAATATTAGTAGGAGCTTTCGCCTATAGTTTCACTCGCGTTAGAAGTTATTTTTCTATTTCTCGGAAATGGTACTTTTTTCAGAATAAAATGTCCTTTTCGGTAAATCAGTAAATGAACTTAATGTGATGCGAGTAACACTTTTTTTAAAAGTTTTTGATATAACGGTCGCCATTACTTTTCTCCAAGTAGTCGTCTCTAATACATCGTGTCATATTTAAGTATATATTTATAGTCAGTAAGTGGTACTACGTCTTTGAAATATAATTATAATTAGAAGGCATTCATACAAGATCACAGGATCTAATTTGTCAGTGACGCAAACGGCCATGGTGGGAGCAGTTAATTTCTGTTTTTGATGGGAAAGCTCTGCGTCACATAAATTCCAACTAAGTATTACTGTAAGGTAAAGTTAATCGGCAATTAGGATAGTGTTCCATTTTATAAAGTTTTTATTAATCTCCTATACAGCTTTAGTAGGAAACATATCGCCACCCGACAAAAAAGTGTCATATCACAAAAAAAAAATGTTATATCACATGTTTTGTACGTTTTGACATTTTTATAGCATTGAATAGCAAATGTTGCATTTGGACAGCTGTAAAAAGTGCTGTTTTGTTCAATTCACCGGCATAAAAGTCGTGTTTTCTTGAAATAGTTGTTTTTGTATTATGACACTTTTTGCCGGGTGGCGATATATTTAAGATTCTTTATCCCCTAGTAACACCAGTCACCAAAAATGTCTCTTAACACCAGTGTTTTGACGGTGAGATCGATCGATCGATGACTGGGTTTCGTTTAACAATTTGGAATCAGAATTGAGAGAGAGAGCAACAATAGTTTCAAACCCTCGATGAGCTCTTTAAGTTTACCAGTTATTCATAATGTAATCTATTATAGAAGCATATATGTTACCGCAATCAGAGTCTTCAATCATCTACCAATCGAATTGAAGGAAACTAGGTATCAGTAAGTTTAAAATAAGACTGAAACAATTGTTGACTCAAAATGTATTTTACAACCTACAAGAATTCTTTTTAAAAAAGCCGTGTTAGTTTTAAGTTAACTAATTTTAAGTTTAAGTCTTGTTTGTTAAGAAAACTAACAATTAATTTTAGGGTAAGAAATTTTTAACTGCATTACATAAACATAAAATACTATTGTTAATATTTGCATACCGTAATAGGTAGAAGATGGAGAAACTCTGTACCACCCATTCTCATCTCTCTCTCCCATTCTCGCAAATAAAGAAATTGAATTGAACAATTTAATCTTGCAATGCCCGAAATGGGTTAACTGTTGATACTCAATATTAATGTAACATCTACAAATTTGTGCATACATAGTTTGCAATATATGTCTTTGTCTTTGTCTGATCCAGATGTTGACCAGATTATAGATATGTTTATGCAAAATTTGTATTGTTGTTGATTAATTTTTAAAAATAAGTGTCCGCCATTCGGCTTCCCCCTACTTATAAGCGCTAGAACTTTATTGCACGATGCAGGATTAATAGTTAATACGTAGTTAGGTAAGCAAATAACGGCCCAGTTAATGGTGTCAAACGCTTAAAAATCTAGAAGGGATGCTGTAGTTTTGACGGCTGTATCCGAACGTCCGTACCGTTTCCCAAGAAAATCTGGCCAGCAACAGTACGATGCAAGAACACTTCTTATATATCTCCAATTGTAATGTGACCACTTGAAAAAAATTTATTACCGACTATAATAAGCTGTATTCATCGTCCCTAAATTTTCCATTCTTATAGTTGGAATATTTCCATCAAATTTAAATAGGACCAACCTTGAGTCGAACTTGTTCAATTACAAAAAAAACCGGACAAGTGAGAGTCTGATTAGCGCACCGTGGGTTCCGTAAGCATACAAAATTATATTTAGATAGTACGTCCATCTCGGGACTCAAATCTCGAAGACTTTTGCCCGTCTTTTTCGAAAGACAAACTTAACTTCGCGGTTACGATGATGTGATGTAAAGTTAACAATCCAACCGCAAAATATAAGTAAATTTTTTTTTGTGATATAACAACAAATTAACGACTTTTGGATTTTTTCCTTAACTTGTGCTGTCAGACCTTGGTTCTTACCAAATTTCATGATTCTAGGGCAATGGGAAGTACCCTATAATGTTCAAATATAAGGGTTAAGTGGCCATATCTTTTGATTACGTTGAGTTAGAAGCTTGATTTTTTACAACTCCAACGGACCGCAGACTTATGTATTTCGTATCAAATTCAACTATCAAGTTGAAATTAATACCAAATACATAAATCTGCGGTCCCATCAGCGGCTACAGTAAAAGGGTCTTGACAGACAGACAAACCGACGGACAACAAAGTGATCCTATAGGGGTTCCTTTTTTTCTTTCAGGAACGGAACCCTAAAAATTATTAAAATCGGTTCACAAATGGTGAAGATATCGCGTAACATACACACAAAATAACAATATTCAGTCTATTGACAGTGAGAATCTCTTCCATTATAAAGTCGGTTAAAAATAATGTATTTATTTAAGTGAACAATATTACATCGTTACATTTGCAATGTAATGTTAGTCAGAAAGAAATTTTAGAAAGTACTTAACAACGGGATTTAACGGCCGGTTGGGGAAGTTTACACTTAAGAAAGTTTTTGGACGAGAGTGCCGTGTAGCACTGTCGTTGCCAGTAAACGAACCGGTAACACATTTATGTACTTATGAAACCTCTGAGTTTGTGCTTCTAAATTATTTTTATTTTATTAGTTGATATTTTTAAATAATTTATATTCTAAACAATGATAGGTCATTATTGTGTTCATGTTGAACCTTATTTACTCTATGGCGAATTCTGCTGGTGCGGTCCCAAGTCTTGAAATATATTATACTAGCAGCCCGTCCCGGCTTCGCACGGGTGGACATTTTTTTTTACATTTTAGTATAAATAAATATAATTTTACTTATAATTATGCTAATTAAAACGTACATGACTCAATTTGTCTAAATTTTCAAAATTAAAAACAAAGACTTCAACCTTTAAACTAATTTCCATTGAACTTTTAAACTTTCACGTTCCATGATATAATTGTGTTTATGGGAATTAACGCGATCACGAAAAGGCATTACATACCTCTGAATTGCCTGACGTTTCGACCAGGTTGGACTGGCCGTGGTCACAGGCTGGCTGGCTCAGCGGTGCACGCCCTCCGTCGTCGGGATCGTGAGGTAGAAGGTTTTTCATCCATCCGCACATTTTCGATATTTTTAATATTTTCATTTCCCCATGTACTGTCACATACTATACTAACAGTGTCCCTATTCTGTAAGCAAACCGATGTGTCCCTATTCTGCTATTCACCCGACTGCGTATATAAGCGAGGTGGCATGTTTTTTTTCACTGGATTATCGCTTCACGTACAACTCTTAAGTAAAAGTGACGTTCCGTGGAAACTCAATCCAGTGATTGGTACTCGCTTCGAGTGCATGTTCTGCAATCGCTGATTCGCTAATCTGTCGGTTCTTCACAGCCAGTCAGCCTGTGACCAGAGCCAGTGCAACCTGGTTGAAACGCCAGGCAATTCAGAGGTATGTAATACCTTTTCGTGATCGCGTTAATTCCCGTAAACACATAATTATAATTTTCATTGAAATTAATTAAAATTTAATTTTTTTAAACGTTTAGAAAAGCACTCTTTCCTTAGGTCGATGCCAACCATCGAGAAAGTTTGTCCCTGGGATTTACTTATTGTAAGCGCAAACGATATCTTTACTGGAAACTCTAACCTTTTAAAAGATATATGCAAATCCGTCGGTATCATCGGGATCCGCGGAATGTGAGCGAGCTGACCGGCCGCGGGGCCCGTGATGATAGTTGTTACAATCACATTGTCTCTTAATTCCTTTATTAAAAGTCTTGTACCATTACGTCCATTACACATACTGGGAGCACCTACTTTTAATTTTAGTTCGTGGGGTGGCAAGCTGGTATGATTGAGGGAATTTAAAAATTCTTGTGGGTGCACTGTATCTTCGATGTTGCACACGGTGTCAACAGGTTTGTAACATTTAAAATCACCGGGTACTTTTTTCCATAATCATATTGTTTATATCATTTACTGAGTCGTTTCTTGGTGACAAAATTGCTCTCGAACAGAGCAAATGGAAATTTCTTTCTGTAAGATTTTCGATGTCTTGATAGATTGTGTCTATAAGAATTTCTAGCCTGTGAACAGTTTGAGCCTATTCATTATCCAACAATATTTTGGAAATGTTTGCAATTGGAGTGGGTAATTTTCCGTCTCCTAATCTAAAAAAATATGGATAACATGGTCTGATTTTGATCGGCATTCCTATCAACTTTTAAAATTTAAAAAAGTAGTTATAGTGACATAACTACAATAGTTGGACATATGGTCTCGCAAAGTTCTTTGTAGATGTTAATATGTTCTATAATATTATAGAATATTTTTTTGTTCTATCATCAATACTTTCCGCAGCGCATGCAATGAAAGACATTTTATGTCTATTTTTTCACACCTTGGGTTGGTTTTATTAGGGATTTCTAAGGATCTCTAATTTTTTTTAGTAATTAATATACCCTATATTACACAGTGATAATGTAGCTTTCTAACGGCAAAAGAATTTTTGAAGTCGGTTCATTCGTTTTTACGTTTATTCGTTACATACAAAAATACAAATCTTTCCTCTTTATTATATTATAGTATAGATGTAACACATTAAAGAAAATATAGAATAGTATGGACTCTATTTAAATAATACGTGGTATATAATATGGCTGTCACCGAGAAGTTACACCAAGAACACAAACAAGAATAATGTGTGTGTAAGGTAACTTGACACATTTCACACACATCTGTTTGATCCCAAACTAGGACAAATAATTGTGTGATAAAAATGATCATTAATTTGTTCTGTGTTTGGATATAATTTATCTATAATTTGTATGTAATAAGGTCGTGGAAAGTCTTTTCCTATTTTGTGTGTATAAAATTGTAGAAAAGTCTCTTTGGTTGTACTGTTTGTATCTGGCTGTTTTTAATATAAAAATAAAAAATATGGGACATAAGGAAAAATAAAAAGCAAAAAACACTTTCCGCCATTTTTCAATTGTTTTTCTGTCGGCCAAAATTAGTGAATCTAACATTATACTGAAGAAATTTGAGACGCTTGAACCAACTTTGTGCTACTCTAACTGACACTGCGTTAGGTATCAATTTCTTTGATACATTCTGAAGTTTTATTACAAAAAGGGGAAAAATGCTACCCAGGCCGCGAAAAAAAATTGTTTCGTTTATGGACCTAACGGTAACAGCCCCATATTTATCAGAGAAGCTCTCACGAAGCATGTAAAAACTCTTCTTTACAACGCCAAGAAACAACTACACGATACACACCAATATATATGGTATAAAGATGGCAAAGTATGCGCACGTAAGCCAAGCGCTAGTAAAATATTCTATATTAAATCCCAACACGACATAAATCGACTTGACACCGAAACTAAGAACCAAAAAACATCGTCATCGTAAATATTGGTAATTTAAAAATTGAAGAAGTATCTACATAACATCTAGTTTAATTATTTTTTTAGATTTACTATCTATATATTTGCAGCTTACCTATAAACTTACTTACTTAACCATCATGGACCCACACATCCAAGAATTATTTAATTGCAAATCCATAAATAGTTTTTTTCAACAACTACCAAATAATTTGTACCTAAATGTATCTTGTATGCATATTAACATCAGGTCAATGATTAAAAATTATACGAAATTGTTACAAATAATTCATAGCTGTTCATACCCACTTGATTTAATAATTATAACGGAGGCTGGTATATGTAACAACATAGCCCAATTGTACAATATTGCTGGCTATAACATGTACACACAACTAAGATCCCACCGGAAAGGAGGTGGAATTATTATTTACGTTAGAAACCACCTTAAATTTACTTTAATTCAATATCAAAATAGAACATTTAAAAATCTAACTGGCTATATTAAGTTGCAAAATAACCAGGAACTTGTTGTGTGTGCAGTATATAGACCACCAAAACACGAAATTAAACACTGCTTTGTAAGGGAGCTAGATAGATACATTTCTTTGTTTGATTTAAAACGAAACCAAATTCTGAGCGGCGACACTAACATTGACCTAAAAACCAGCTCACCACTAAATAATACATACTTAGAGACACTTAGCGGGCACGGGTTGATGTGTGGAATATCGGAATATACTAGAATTGAACCGAGACTAGATAAAATCACTAAATCATGTATTGACCACATATTCACGCGATTCCCCACATCACATCCGTACGCCGCGGTGTTAGACATTGCACTTCCTGACCATCGGGCCATTATGTTTACCTGTGTCGAACATAATGCGCCGCAGTCACATATACAGGTTGTCCCAAAACACGTTACCAATTTTGACATTTTACACACTGAACTAAAAAACGTTAAATGGCTACAAACAAATGAAATGCAAACACCTTCTGAGATTTTAAACTATATCAAAAACTCCTTCCTAAATGCACAGAAGGCAGCAACTTCTTCTATAACCTATAAGAACCACAAAAACAACTTTAATAAACCTTTGGTACCATGGATCGACAACAATGTCACGCGACTGTGTGACAAACGTAATGAACTATTCAGCAAATGGAAACATGACACAAGCAATTTGAGATTAAGACTAGAATATAATAAAACTCGTAATAAACTGCATAAAGTAATAGAAACAAAAAGAAATAACTATTATATCAAGGAAATAAACAACAACTATAACAATACAAGAAAAATATATCAAATTTTAAACAAAATTTTAGGTCGGGTGACATTGTCAATCGACTCAGCGGTGCTGAAGGCGTTTGAAGGACAGGGACTAAGTAGTAAAACTATTGCCAATAATTTCGCGCATGAGTTCAGCAAAGCGGTAAAAAATATAAAACCTAATTGCAACAAAACTATTCTAGACCATAATAATCTGTGTAAGAAACCTGATGCTAGTATATTTTTTCAGAAAGCCACGGGAGACAAAATAAATAAAATAATACAAAAACTAAACACAAATAAAGCACCAGGCACTGACAACATAAAGATATCCGATGTAAAGCTTGCAGGAGCTGAGGTCGCAGTTGCTATTGCTAATCTTGTTAACCGTAGTATCACCCTAGGGACTTATCCAGATGAGCTAAAAATAGGGTGCGTGAGACCCATACATAAAAAAAATAAAAAAAGATGACTATCTTAATTATCGCCCTATTACCCTTCTATCTTCCATAGACAAAATTGTAGAAAACTATGTGTGTCAACAAATCCATAATTTCTACCGCAAACACAATATTATATATCCTAAACAATTTGGATTCCAACCAAGTAAGAGCACTACTCAACTCCTGCAAAGCTTTGTTGACGAGGTCAATGAACATCTCAACGAGAAAAAAATTGTACTGGCTCTCTTTATAGACTTTTCTCGCGCATTTGACACCCTTGAACATAAACAGCTAACAGAAAAACTAAATCATTGCGGTGTTCGTGGACCACTCCTAAAATGGTGCGAAAACTACCTAAACAATCGAACCTATACCGTAAAAATAAATAACACGTTCAGTGATCACATAGCATCTCATGAGGGCACGGCCCAAGGTTCGGTACTGGGTTCATTACATTTTTTGTCGTACGTCAACGACATGAGTAATGTCATCGTAAATTGCAGTTGTTATCAATTCGCAGACGACACCTGTTTTTTAATATCGGACAAAGACCCTAACAAAGCCCTAGAACGATTACAGACGGGTTTTGATAATCTTAACAAGTGGTGCCACGACTCAGGACTTGTTTTGAACTCCAGCAAAACTAAACTTCTGGTCATAAAATCCCCATACCTCAAAGCTAGACAAATAAAAAATTTAGTAGCACATGACCATAGTTGCTTACATTCCTCCTATAACCATACCCTATGCAAGTGTCCCAGTATAGAAGTTGTTGACAATCAAACGTACCTAGGCTTACGTATAGATAACAAATTCAATTGGAAGGTTCAAATAGAACATGTCTGCAACAAATTGAGGCAATTCCTGGCGAATATGATAATAATAAAAAATCGAATCCCTTACAAAGTTAAATTAATGCTATACAATTCATTAGCACAGTCTTACATACAATATGGTCTTAGTTCCTACGGACGTACATACAATACATACCTCAATGAAATATATAACCTCCAAGTAAGAATCCTCAAAAATATAGTTCCCAAAAATATTCGAGACCTGTGCACCGACGACCATAGTGGTCTTTTCAAATACTGCAAAATATTACCGGTACAAACACAAGTAAAATATTTACTGTTAAAAAATTATTTCTTCTGCACGGCACTTAAAAAAGAAATTGAACATCCTGTACATACGCTTGCGATCACCCGAAACCAGTTATGCACAAAGCGCGCTAACAACACGTATGGTGAAAGAACGGCAGCTTACCTCCTTCCTCGATTGATAAATGAACTACCCACTGACTTACGTGACGTGACAACCTCAAACCGAACAATATTAAAAATAAACTCAGGACTTATTTCCTGGATCAACTACACAACCACAAATAAACGTATTTATCTACTCCCGTATGCTAAACCATCTTATTATTACTAGCTGTTACTCCAAATTATTTTATTGAACAACTTATCTTGTATAAAATATCGAAATGTATCTTTATGTATCGACCACTTATCTGGACGAGAACTAACGATACTTACTACAAACCCTAGTGGTTTTACAGTATCTTAAAAATAATGTGAATTATGTATCTTTTAAGCGCTAAATAAATTAAAAAAAAATAAAAAAAAAAAAAAAAACGCAACATCAGTAGGGGAATTTTAATGTCAAAGATGCAGCTCGCTCTGGTCGCCCTCATATGAATAAAGTCGATGCCATTTTTGACCATAAAATCCAAAAATTTTACTAGTATGCATGTCAAACTCGTAAACCCATGTCTCATCACCAGTAACAATGCGTTTTATGAATATAGGGTCGGAATCGACTCGTTCTAGCATACCTTCGGCGACTTTTACACGATCGAGTTTTTGAAGAAAATTGAGATCTTTCGGGACTAGTCGAGCGGCAAAGTATTTCATGCCCAAGCGATCGTTCAAAATGGTACGAATCGATTCGTGAGACACAGAAAGTTCAGTGGCTACCTATCTCTCTAAAACTTGAATAAGGATTTTCATAATTTCCTTTCACAAAACATTAAAAAAATTTATTCATTATGGTCCAATCTTGACCACAAGGCGATCTCTAAGATTTAATATTACTTTTATTATACACATATTCATTCCTTTACCTCTATTAACAATTTTCTGTAATTAACTAGTTACGTATATGTCGTCGATACGCCAGGGTTTCCATGTTCAGGGTCCATCGCAATAAAAAATACGCACTAAAAACTACTTGTTTATTTTCACACAACCCCTAGTACAGTATTAATCTGTTTTTCACAATCCAAACGTTTTGTTATAAATAACTTTACAATCGATTTTTTAAACATATCAGCGACTACCACTTTTATTACAAATGACTAAAAATAGTTCTTGATGTTAGCTTAGTATTCCAAATAAATATGTTAATCAATTTAACACAACTTTAAATCATTTATTTTACACAAATTACATTTTTTTAACATAAACAACTATTAATTTTATACAGATCGTCAGCAGATGGCGCTGCATTCAGAATTCAATAGAAATTAAGTTTTATTTAATACATTAATTAATAATATTTGATACAGAATAATGATATTAATTCTAATAGACTTTATTTTGCACATTTACACAATTATTTGAATATATTATTATTTCAAATGAGTATTTGAATCATAGGTTCAACAGACTTTAAGCAGTAAAAACAGTGTCTATTAGAATAAATATTAGAGCTTGATAAATAAATGTTTTACTGTTTACTAATAAATTATTTGAATAAAAATCTAATGTATCTGGATATTTCTTTAATAATTATAATCACTTAAAAAACAATATTTGAAGATTTGCGCCCATATATACCTACGCTAATTAACGCGATCACGAAATATGTATTACATACCTCTGAATACCAGGGCGCCGTGGTCGAAACGGCTTAGTTTAAGTCTAGAATGAGCCGAGCAATATTATTATTATAATGTGAGTGTACATTTTGAGTAACGGGAAGATCCGACTCGTCAAATATGTTGTGATAAAGAGCACGTCATTAATTAATATTATCACTCCTGGTACTATTTCTGACGCCAACTTATCTATATCTGCATGCAACGTCCCGGTAATTCCCTGATTCCTTGCAGTAATTAACTGAGCGATCTCATTGAAACCACCATATATGCAGCATAAACAAGACGCTTATGAACTTTATTTCTTACGCAACAGAGTCCAAATCTACTTGAAATAATAATTAGTAACTGTATAAATAAATGTGTGTTGTCTTACATGTTTGTATAAATATGTCTCAGCGATTGATAGAGCATCATTCATGCCGTACTCACGGCATCGTGAATTTTGCAACAAACAACATTCCAAATTTCAAAATGAACTTTTCAAAAATTTTATTCTTTGTGTTCGCTTGTTTCGTCACGTTGGCGAGCGTTTGTGCGGCTCCCGAGCCCAGGTGGAAAATATTCAAGAAAATTGTAAGTAGACTTGATTTTTTTTTTTTGTATAAAATTAGGAAACCCAGGCTTACGTGTTACAGTAATAATGCTTTAATTCCAATGTTAACATATGTCTGTTAATATTTAAACACTGTGATCTTTTTTTATCACTATGCCTTTTTAATTAAAATAGTAAATAAATGACTACAAAACGCTAATAAATCACAATATTCAGTTTTACAAAAGCATTTTGCAAGTATTTAATTTTACTATGAATTGACGACGGCCCTCATTAATCAGCATTAGATCGAGTTGTTTAAACTATGTGCTATGTATATAGGTATATTAGTCTAAAATTTTATATTTCATGTACTAAAAATGTTATACCTCTTAAGTATATAAAACAATATCTCATTAGGGTTATTGATTGATTGTTTTAATAGAAAAGAGGGGTAAAGAGGCGGGTTCAAGCCATCACAAATAGCATTCAACGCTGATGAATTACATACACGTTTTCATATTTCAGGAGAGAATTGGTCAAAACATTCGTGATGGCATCATCAAAGCGGGACCAGCTGTCCAAGTTTTAGGACAGGCGAAGACGATAGGAAAATAGTTCATAATATTAGTAAATAAGACTGTATTTAAGTTAACTGTATATAATACTCACTTAATGTTTAATAATAATGATTAATAAATTATTTAAACAGAATGTTTCCTTTTTTTCTTTCTTTACAAACTATTATGTCCAAAAAATTTTTACGAATGAGAATTATAAGATTCGAACAACCTTAAAACGTCTGCCGGCCTTTGAGGGGAAGAGTGGGAGATGGAAGAGGGGGGACATCATTGCTTCACTGCCGGTTTTCTATGAGGCCATGGTATCACTCCGGTCGAGTCGGCTCAAACGTGCCGAAGCATGGCTCTCCTACCAATAAAATCTACATATAAGACCAGCTATTACCCGCGGCTTCACTGTCGTTGATGTAGATTTTGTCAATCAATTTAGGTATCCCTCCGGACCAGTAGTTACTTGTTTTGGGATAAAAGGTACCCTATGTCATTTTTTGTACTCTTGGCAACATGCATGCAACATTCATGAAGATTAGTTGAACAGTAAAGGAGTGAAAGCGTATTAGCATTTATGGTATTAAGTTTGAATTAAACGAGAGCTACATTGGGCCGACGCACAAGTCTGAGACGTCTGCGAGAGCTACTTTAGGAAGTAAGGTTGGTGTGCATATAAAATCGACGGTTCCCCAATTACCTCTTTTCTCTGTCAACCGCAAGTTTGATGATATAAAAATAAACTGAAACCTAGCCTGTAACCATCCCAAAGTTTCGAAGCGATAGATTAATTAATGTTCATACAGGCGAAATGTTTTACTCTGACTACTGAGTACACGACACGAGCGTGTGGAAGGGCCACTTTGATCTTAACCCAAAACGAGACGAGGTTAGGCGAGTGTGCGCACTCTCAGAACAAGCCCTCTTCACATGCGCATTCGCTGCCGCACGCCTTTTCCTGCCGAGCGTGAAGTGTGGGTATCAAAGCTTTAAGGAGTACCAGATTAACATTTAAAATATTTTGCAAACATACCTCTTTTTTGCAGTAGGCAAAAAATACTGGAAGGGCACCACAGAAGCTTACGTGCTTTTACTCTGAATCATATCTTCGAACAAAATACTTTTCTTAATGAACCCCATCTACACCCTACAAATTTTTTACATCGAGTAAAATAAAATAACAAAGGTGTTATGAAATTGGCATTTATGTTTTATCTAAATATACGTATCTAATATATTAGAAAAACTTTCAAAGATATACCCACAATTTTCTTGAAAATCTTCTACCTCAACTCGGGAGCCGTAGATTTCTCGCCACGTGTTGAACAAGGGAACACGAAGGATAAAATTTTTGAGAAATTATTTTTTTTTGTTTTAAAGGATTGCAAATACACGGGCAAGAATAGAGGTGGAAGCTGTAATACAATGACTGTATTATAATATCTGTGGTTGTTCTGATAATACATATCAGTTAATTACTGTGAGAAATTACGGGACTATAGGGATATTACTTACAGATAAAATTAGTACAGAAATCGCATTGACAGTTAGCTAAGATTTGAAAAAAGAATATGTAATTTTTTAATTATATGCTAAGGAGGTTAATTTTCTATGCTTAATTTTTCAAAACATTTTAATACTCCTTGCGGCTCTCCATCAATTTAATTTGATGGGGTCAATAATATAGAATACATTATTATATTGCTTCGTTTCTCATATTTTCTTGAATACCGACCTTGGGAGACAGTTTAATATAGACTCGAAAGCAATGAATTCGGGTCACATAAAAGTACCTGAAAATCTCAATAACGAATAATGAAAACTAAAAATGCTAGCTTAGTGAAATTAATTGTGTTCGATTATCTACAGACTTTCAACCTGACAGTAATAAAAAAGTAATTAAAACGTTCTTTATTGTTAAGGGAATGCTGATTTCACTGTTGTCCCATTTTATATGTAAGCAATGTCAGGACAGTTCAATGTTTCCTCACAGTAATTAACCTTGACGTTTTATCAAAACAACCCCAGATACAAAGCTCTAAAAAGATGCCTGTTACCTTTATTTTTATTATAATGTGCTGTAAATAATTTATTTTGTTATTTGTATACAAGGTGTTACAGAAAGGTGTGGTCATATTTGAGTCCATGCTGGACCCCGTGAATGACCCCATAAAAGCGCTAATAATTTTAATAAAATTTATGATTTCTAATCTTTTGGAAATATTGTTTGGATACTTTACAAACTATACATGAAAATTTACCGATAGAGAGAGAGGCAGACAAAAGTTGAACAAAAGGTTTTTGATACCAAGAAGTCGGCCAACTTTGGTACCATAAAGTGTGTTCTAGCATTTAGGTCTGGGGTCATCAAACGGTGGACCGCAGTATGGATCTGGACCGCTGACCTATTTTGTGCGGACCTAAGGTAAATAACACAATATATGACACAAACTTACTCTTGTTTGATTAAGTTTCTATTATAAATTACCTTGTATTACTTAAGTACCTTCGTAAGCACAAAGGTATCTAAGTTTCTTGACATGAACTTTAGATGTTGTGTGTGGTACAACTGCGTGCACCAAGTTTATTTAAAATTTCAGACATAGGAGCGGACGGCAACCTTCAAATTCCTTAAAAATCGGACCCCAAATGAAACTAATTGGTAATTTCTGATATATGTTATCGTGTGATAAAGATTGTTCGCAAAACACGGTGCGGCAGGGACTCTAGTTTTTCCACCCACGACAACCATCGTTCCCCAGGTGGTTTTCATTAGAAGAAGTAGTTCCTTTGTTAATAAAAAAGAGAATGCATGAAAATAATTTATTTACATATTAAGTGAGTATTATATACAGTTAACTTAAGATACATTGTTATAACTTATATTCGGTATTATTTTCCTATCACCTTGTCTTAAGACTTGGACAGCTGGGCCCGTATTGATGATGCCAACACGGCCCGGTCTACCCATTCTCTCCTGAAATTGACCAAGATTTATTAAAATAAAAACTCTATTTACAGTTCATAAATCATGCTAGCCTCGGAACAACAGTACCTCCTAACAAGAGCAGTGACCTCGACTCCATAGATAATACAAGTATGAATAAAAATTTTAAAATACTCGAAAACCCCTACGAAATACCCAACATACAGATTTTTTGAATTATAGCTACGAACACTTAGCTCAAAACGCTAAATCACCTCTAAACAAATACAAACTGAATTAAATTCGGTCCACCCGTTTAGGAGCTATGACGTCACAGACAGACACACAGATACACAGATGAACATGTTAAACTTATAACAGTCCTCTTTGTCCTTATGGGGTTAAATAGGACTACTGCTAAATAGGTTTGTCAGAACTTTGTGGGCAATAAACATTATTAAAAGAAAACCTGGGGTGGTTGTATGTAATTTAGTTGAGACAAGTTTAAGAACACTAAGAACTTACAAGTTTCCACCACCTTGGCTCGGTAGCCACAGAAACGCTCGCCAACGCGACGAAACAAGCGAAAACGCAGAAAAGAATTCTAGAGAAATTCATTTTTGAAATTGAGAAAGTCAATTTAAGAAAATAAATAAACTTATCTCAAAATTCACGATACACTGAGTTCAATGCGAGTGATGCTCTATTAAGCGATGAAGCGTACTTATACTCAAGATGGGAGATAAAACCCATTTATTACTACAGTTTATAAAGTAAAGAACAAGTAGTTTTATAGTCTATTGCGAATAAAATTAAGGTCTTGGTATTGTGCTGTATTGGTGTTTGTTTTGAAAAGATAGGCCAGTAAATTACTGCAAGGAATCAGGGGTACCTTTTAAACATTGCATATACGCAAGACTGCTATTCAGTAGAATCAGTATTCCGATTCATTTTCATTTTATACATACATACATACAATTACCCCTATGGCCTTGAAGGGGTAGGCAGAGGTATATTAAACACCCACGTTTTGCCAAATATAATTTGGTACTACTAACATTATAGGGGGCAAGCCTATTGCCGTCAAGCAAATAACTTTAGGTATTAAAGATGGAAAAATTTAAAGTATATTGAAAGAGGAAGGGACTTCGATCGTATATACCATTGATCGGTGCTCAAAAAATGATACCTACTAGACTGTGCTTAAATGCAGTTGTAAGCACAGTTGAGCTATCACACGCTTTGCACACTTTCTTTCTTTTAGCTAAAACTATGCTTTAACGATGCAAAGAAGGCATGAAATGAGAATTTTCGATTAGAATAATATTTTTATCTTGGCGTTAATTTTTTAAGTATAGTGGCACTATAACAAACAGTAATTTAAAAAATAAATTATTTTTTAACTACGTAGCTTGTGAACCTGTCCTTTTCACTCTCACGTGTGCCTGTGGAACATGTACCACGAGTCTATCAGTCTAATGCGCTCTAACATGTTGTGATAAGCAATAAACTACAGACGCTTTTCGTTGCAGTTTTTGTATCAACCTATTACAACATATATTTATAGAAAATAGAAACATTAATTGTATGGTCTGGTTTATTATTACGATGGCATGCAATGGCAACTTAAATGCCGACTCAAGACTAGGATGAAGAATTGTGTTGTATTTTAAAATATCAAATTTATCTATTTATTATTTAAGTCAAAGTCAAATATCTTTATTTAGTTAAAGTACTTAAAAATTGCTTGAAATGGTCATTTTTCAAACAAAAATTGAAGATCAACACAATGTCACTGCAACCATAGGTTGCATTGTTAAAAGAAAAATTATTATAACGTAAATAACAAATGATACTGTGTTGCAAATAGTTTAGACTGTTAACTGTCAGTGTCGGATCTATAAACGGCCGCCACCGCGCCATTTCCAAAAAAAATTGCCTTGTGGGAAAAAATCGGACAAACAAACTCAAGGCTATTCTTTTAAATCATCAATATGAAAAAACTAATCAATACAAAGTAATTAATTAACAAAACCGTCTTTAAGCTTGTGAACTTCGTACAAAGAGGGACTTAAAAGATTTGAGAATCCTGACTTGAAGCAAATTGAAAAGTTTTGGATTAGATGTTTCGTTCATCCTTAGAAAGTCACGATGCCTTAAAACGTTTTTTCTTTTTCGGTCACAAACTACACTCAGTCTTAAAACAATTATCTTTGAATCACACAGAATGATGTCAATAGTATTTGAGGATCAAACTTAAACGTGCGCAGTAAAATAAAATCCTTATGCTCTTCGTATAATAACAATATTCTGGGTTGAAACCAAGCTCTCTTGACTGAAGCTTTGAGTTATTTACTTTCATCCAAGTCATATTTATTACCTCCATCCACTATTTTTTTATTATTCAATAGGACCACATAACCTTAAAGTGATAAATGTACCAAACTTGACTGAGAACGCCCGAATGGCCTTGTTGAGAACTCAGAACTTTTTCAGAACAGATATATTCAAATCTGATATCGTAATCTGTATGGAGTCCATACAATAGTGGAACGTTGCCAGTGAGATGCCGATCGTTCGTTCTTTTATTTTAATTATATGATGAATAAAGGCGAAATTTCTTAAATGACGACGAAAAAATTTGTGGGATCCACAAATAGCTGTCCCGAGTATGGGTGTTCTTTGCGTCCTTATGTCAATGTTTGTAAAAGCCCCCACGACACCGGATTAATAATTGTCTTTTAAAAGATAACACAAAAAAAAGCTTCATCTTTAATTAGCATATTAATAACAATGAATGTTGTTATTAAAAGTGGACAATGCAGCCTATCGGTAGTTTCCCGACTCTTTGTAGTAAATATTTCCGTCTCCGTAGTAATTAAAGCTGGCTTATCAAAACTGCTGATAAGGGACCACAACATGAGACCTGACCTACCATGAACCTTTATTCTTATAATACTATATTAATCTAATTGAAGCCGTGAACAAATTTAATAAGTACACACATCTTTTACTTAGTGATATATGTACATTTAAAAATTTCATATCTAGCTAGTGTACATAATAGGTCGGAAAAAGTATTTTCGTACCTGTTGTGTATGTATAACATTTAAGAAAAATCTCTTTGGTTGTACTGTTTGTATCTGGCTCGTTTTTATATCAATAAATATAGGACATTAAGAAAAAAAAAAGTAAAAAGACTTTCCCGCCATTTTTCAATTGTTTTTCTGTCCGCCAAAATGACGAATGTAACAAAGAAATTCGATACATTTTGAAGTTTTATTACAAAAAAGGGAAAAAAATGCGATTCAAGCCGCGAAAAAAATCTGTCGTTTAAGGACTTAATACAGTATCAGTAATAATAATAATGGTTGTTCTTGTCTTGCCAATGGTGAATATTTGCACAGACACAACCAAGTTGTCAGGATTGTAAATCAACATCTAACCCTTAAATACAACCTTGTGAATTCAGAGGTGTCAGTTCTCGAAAATGGTCGAGCCACATTGTATTGGGATCGATCTATCATCACTGACAGAACTGTTGTCACGAATAAACCAGATATAGTGATTATCGATATCGCTGTTCCTCATGACGAGAAACTTGTGAAAGTTGAAAAAGATAAACAAATTAAATATTTGGATTTGTCTCACAAGATTGTCGATATGTGGAATGTCGAATCGGCGATTATTGTTCCGATTGTCATATCTGCTCATGGATAAATAGCCAAGAGCCTCGATCAACACATTAAGAAGCTCGCGTTAGACGGTTGGATCAAGGGACTGATGCAGAAGGCAGTTCTTCTCGACATGGCCCGTATAGTGAGGAGGTTCCTGTCTTTAGAGCCCTAGCCACCGGTATCTCGGTCCCTGTACCCGATGTTGGTGGTCTATTTTTTATTTTTTTAAATATATATACATTTTTTTAATTACAAATTTAAAAACGTAATTAATATGGTAAAAGATGAATAAAGAGAATAATAATAATTTATTGGCACTATACGTTGGTACTTAAGTAACGTAGTAAATAGAACTTTTCTAAGCAAACTTCACTAATATACTACACTAATAAACCCTGTCTCTTAAACTAAGTTTACCTGTATCATAAGAGACAGTGTTCGGCTAAAAGTTAAATTATAAGAACTTTTACATCATGCAGCCTGTCTCTCAACCAGTTATATAAATAATTTACTTTGTCATATGTATACACGGTGTTACATAATGGTGTGGTCATATTAGAGTCTGTGTTGGACCCCGTGAATGACCCCGTAAAAGTGACAATATTTAAAAAAAAATACGATTTTTAATCTTCCGGAAATATTGTTTGGAAAACTGATAAACTATACTTGAAAATTGACCGAAAGAGAGAGACAAAAGTTAAACAACAGGTATTTGACACCAAGAAGTCGAGGGAATCTGGAAAAAACACTGAAGCTGATGATATAAAAAAAACATTTGTAGATTTTTTTTAAATTACTTTTGTTTGATCGTTTTGGGTGAGATTAAGCAAAAGCCCATCTCATTATAAACTCTTGGGGACATGAAACTATATCGAATACACGAATGGTGTTTGAACGTCAAATGGCTTATATTCAAAAAGGGAACCCCTAAAAATCAATCAATTTCACTTACTGGTGTATGAGATTGGTGAAGTGTACTATATAAAACCATACCGTAAAAACCCATCAAGAAACTGTAAAAAAGTAACTTTTAATGGCTTGCCACATTCATATGAGACTGACTTACAGTCAAGAGAATATCGCGTTCAACAATACCATACTCTATTTCTAGAGCCTTTGAAATAAATTATAAGTAGGTTTTATTTACAGAGTGCTTTTTTTTACTACTTACAACACCTTTTTACATTTTTAATTAAGTATTTGGCAATGAAAATTAAACACTATTTTAATAGTGCAAAGGCCTAAAAAATCTGCAGCCTTCTTTGATCGGTGACGTTGAGTTGAGCTGAATAACTTTGGCATCATAAAGCGTGTTCTAGCATTTAGGTTTGGGATCATCAAATGGTGGACCGCGGGTATGGATCTGGACCGCTGACCTATTTTGTGCAGACCTTAGGTAAAAAACACAATATATGACACAAACTTACTCTTATTTGATTAAGTTTCTATTATAAATTACCTTGTGTTACTTGAGTACCTCCGTAAACACAAAGATATCTAAATTTCTTGACATGAGCTTTAGAATTTGTGTGGTACAACTGCCTGCACCAAATTTATTTCAAATTTCAGATATAGGAACGGACTCTTTAGTTTTTCCAACCATGACAACCGTCGCGACGAGTCCGTGAGTCCGAGATTCCCTGAACGACGCGTCCTTCCCCAGGTGGTTTTAATTAGAAGAAGTAGTTCCTTTGTTAATAAAAAAAAGAATGTATGAAAAATAATTTATTTACATATTAAGTGAGTATTATATACAGTTAACTTATAATACAGTGTTATAACTAATATTCGGAACTATTTTCCTATCACCTTCGCTTGTCCTAAGACCTGGACAGCTGGCCCCGCTTTAATGATGCCATCACGGACGTGTTTACCCATTCTCTCCTGAAATAGAATAAGATTTATTAAATTAAAAACACTATTTACAGTTGATAAATTATGCTAGCTATGGAACAACAGAAGCTCCTAACAAGGGAAGTGACTTCTACTCTATAGATAATACCTCTACAAAATACCCAACATATAATTTTTTTTTAATGTAGCTACGAACACACAGCTCAGAACGCTAAGACACCTCTCAAACAAATAAAAACTGAATTAAATTCGGTTAACCTGTTTAAGAGCTATGACGCAACAGACAGAGACACAGGTACACTGATGAACATGTTAAACTCATAACACACCTCTTTTTTCGTAAGGGGTTAAAAACATTAGTTAAATAGCACTACGGGTGAATAGGACCCTTCTTTGTGAGGAATAAACATTATTAAAAGAAAATCTGGGGTGGTTAAATGTAATTTAGTTGGGAAAAGTTCAAAAACACTAAGAACTTACAATTTTCTTAAAGATTTTCCATCTCGGCTCGGGAGCCGCAGAAATGCTCGCCAACGCGACGAAACAAGCGAACACGAAGAAAAGAATTCTTGAGAAATTCATTTTCAAAAATTGAGAAAGTCAACTTAAGAAAATAAAAAAAAACTAATTTCAAAATACACGATACAGTGAGTACGATGTGAATGATGCTCTATTATGCGATGAAGCGTACTTATACTCAAGACGGGAGATAAAACCCATTTATTACTACAGTTTATAAAGTACACAACAAGTAGTTTTAGACTCTATTGCGTATAAAATAAAGATCTAGGTCTTGTAATTGTGCTATATTGGTGGTGGTTTTGATAAGATAGGCCAGTTAATTACTGCGAGGAATTAGGGGACTACCTTTTCAATATCGCATATATGCCAGATTGCTATTGAGTGGAATCAGCATCCCGGTAATAATAAATGACGTGATTGCATTTGATTCATGAGTTTAGTAAGAAAGTTTCAAAACATTTTCCAAACGTGTGGGCCGGCTCGACTCCGCTCGTTACCACGGGCTTACAGAAAACCGGCCGTGAAGCAATGCTTGGATTGCCTTTCACCGCTTGAGTAAAGTTACCGGAGGCCCTAACCCTTCCCTTTCCCTTATTCCCGTCCTTCCCCTCTCCCCCCTCTTCCCACTCTTCCCCCCCTCCCCCTCTTTTCCTACTCCCACCTTAAAGGCGGAAACGCACTTGTGACTCTTAAGACTCCCATGGGCGGCGGGGGCTGTTCCACTAGTCCCTACCAGCTGTCCTTTCTGGTGGGGACAAGTGGATTTTTTTTTCCACTCTTCCCTACCATACCGTCACTGGTTGGGATGAGTGGAGTTTCATTTTCCCTTATCCCTACCAACCAAAAAATATGATTTTGTTAATAAGTACAGTCGAGAATTAAAAATTAAAAATATATTTATTTAAGAAAAATTATATTTATTATTTTTTGCAAGTAACCAATAATTTTTATTATGAAATAATAATAATTTAGCCTAATTTTTTCAAGCCTAAGATAACATCAATGTCACTAGCTGCATTTGTGTATTATCTTGTACGACTGGATCCCGTACTATCTATTTTCTATTTAAATATTATTTATTTATTAATTATTTATTATTTAACCTTTTTTCGATAACCAGAAACATGATCATATTTGCGTAGTCCAAATATGAATCTTATACAGAAATTTTGGAGTCTCTCAAGCTTATTCAATTTTTTTATTATATATGTTTTTGTAATGACAATGACAGTAACATTTTCCTAATATTTAATATCAGTCAGGGAGTGACAAAATTAAGAAACTTTGACTAGTTATAATTTTTAAACTACTGGTTGAAATTGAATGAAATTTGAAATTTACCCTGTTTATACAGTGCCTGCTTAGTTACTGAAAATTCAGGTTTCTAGTTTTATCCACAACGAAGTTATAGGGGGTCAAAAATGGCCTGAACTGCTTCGAGAAAATGATGGTACGGCCGTGCCGCTTTTTTGCTCGACTTGGCGGGGACACTGCCGTGCTCCCAGAATAATGACTCAGTCAATAAAGAGAGACCCACCGGCTACAATTATATTATATATATCACAAAAGGCACGAATATGAATATTACGAAAAGATATTTTTATTGAAACTGTACAACATTACGTCAAGATTTTATTAGTAGGAATAAGTGCGGTAAGGCGGTAGTCATTTACCATCAGGTGACCCGTCTGCTCGTTTACCCCCTATACCATAAAAAAAAAGCTTCGATCATATTTACCATTGATCGGTGCTCAAAAAATTACACCTACTAGACTGTGCTTAGATTCAGGAGTAAGCACAGTTGAGCTATTGCGCGCTTCGCGCCCGAGCTAGTGGTGTGACATTTCAGCTAAAACTATGCTTTAGAAAGGCATGAAATGAGAATTTTCGATAATAATAATATTTTTAGTGCCACTATAACAAACAGTAATTTAAAAATTAAATTATTTTTGAACTACGTAGCTTGCGAACCTGTCTTTTTCACTCTCACATGAGCGTGTGGAACACGTACCACGAGTCTATCAGTCTAATGCGCTCTAAAACGTTGTGATAAGTAATAAACTACAGACGCTTTTCGTTGCAGTTTTTGTATCAACCTATTACAACATATGTACACAGAAACATTCATTGTACGGTCTGGTTTATTATTACGATGGCATATTAAAGTTACGCATGTTAAGTAATGTGGAAGAGGAAGAGTTAAGAAGGGTAGATAATGGAAGGAAGAAGATATAGCTTTCCGAGAAATATATTTATAAATACTTAGAGGGAAATCTCTATATCACAATAGACATAGTAAGTTAATAATGACAAGTTGGTTGTGCATTAATTACCATGTTCTTATTTCTGTTTTACACTTTGTACAACTGTGTGTTATTCTAATAAAATAAAGAAGTTTGAAAGGTAAAGCTAAGTATTGTTGTAGGGTAGGGGATCCCCAAAGACTCCAATGGACTCCATACATATACCGATATCAGATTGGAATATATCAGATATCGGAATTTGTATAAGGTCCATACAATAGTGGAACGTTACACGTGAAATGCCAATCCCAATTTATTAATATAATTATTGTAATAATATGATGAATAAAGGTAAAACTTAAACGACTGCATGCAGGGCGCAATGGTTCAAGTGGTCGCCTTGCCACTAAGCCGCGCCGAATGTTGTGGGCTTGTTAATTCCTACACGGGACAAAAATTTGTGTGATCCACAAATAGCTGTCCTGAGTCTCGGTGTCCTTTGCGTCCTTCTGTCAATGTTTGTAAAAGCCCCCACGACACAGGAATAATAATTGTCTTTTAAAAGATAATACAAAAAAAACTTTATCTTTAATTAGCATATTAATAACAGTCAATGACGTTATTGAAAGTGGACAATGCAGCTTGTCGGTAATGTTCCATGGCTTCGTAGTAATTAAAGCTGGCTTATCAAAACTGCTGATAAGGGGCCATAACATAATACTGACCTGCCATGAACCTTTATTCTTATAATACCATATTAATCAACTGAAGCCGCAAACAAATAAGTACACTCATGTTTTACTTAGTGATATATGTATTTATAAAAATTTCGTATCATGTTGTTTGTTCGCGATGAACTCTTAAACGAATGAATTGATTTTAATACAATTATGCAGAATGTGTGCAGTTTGGTCCAACTTGACAAATAGGATAGTTTTTTCTCATTTTTTTTATTGCATAATCTCTAGCCACAGCAACGCGTGGCCGTGGGTAGCTATTGTACATAATAGGTCGGAAAAAAAGTATTTTCGTACCTATTTTGTATGGTAAATCTGTTTGGTTGTACTGTTTGTATCTGGCTGACTTTTATATCAATAAATATACGACATTAAGAAAAAAAAAATAAAGTAAAAAGCCCGCCATTTTTCAATTGTTTTTCTGTCCGCCGAAATGTACGAATCTAACAAAGAAAATTGATACATTCTGAAGTTTTATTACAAAAAAGGGAAAAATGCGATTCAAGTGGCGAAAAAAAATCTCTCGTTTAAAACTCAAAATTATTTATTTCAAGTAAACCCATTGTAGGTAATTTTGAATTGTAAGGAGGAGTCAGTCAGTATAGTCGGTCGTGAAGCTAGTTGCCTGTTCCAAAACATAGATCCTATGGAGAAGAACAGGCAAGAAACTCCAAGGACACTCTTTTCCAACATGTTTTTTTTTTACAAAATTATTTGTTTTAAGGACCTAATACAGTGTCAGTTATAATAATAATGGTTGTTCTTGTCTTGCCAATGGTGAATATTTTTGCACAGACACAACCAAGTGGTCAGGATTGTACATCAACATCTAGCCCTTAAATTCAACCTTGTGAATTCAGAGGTGCCATATTACAGGTATATGCCCGACCCAGTTCTCGAAAATGGTCGAGCCACATTGTATTGGGATCGATCTATCATCACTGACAGAACTGTAGATGCGAAAAAACTTGATATAGTGGTGATAGACCGATTAGAGCGCCGTGCAATGATCATCGATATCGCTGTTCCTCATTACGAGAATCTCGTGAAAGTTGAAAAAGATAAACAAATCAAATATTTGAATTTGTCTCACAAAATTGTCGATATCAAGATTGTCGGTAGAATGTCGAATCGGCGATCATTGTTCCGATTGTCATATCTGCTCATGGATATAATAGCCAAGAGCCTTGATCAACACCCTTAGAGGCTCGCGTTAGATGGTTGGGTCAAGGGACTGACTGACTACCCAGCGTCGCTACGAGACGGCTGTACACGGGGGTTGTAATGTTGGCGTGTCGACGGAGGCGGCGTGCGCGTTGGCCGGGACTCCCCCGTGGGATTTGGAGGCGGAAGTGCTCGCCGAAGTATATTGGCGAATGGCTGAGTTCCGGGCGAGAAGTGACAGTCGGCCCCCGCCCGAAGAGGTACGCGAATGGCGTGAGGCCGCTCGCCGAGCCACCATGGCTCGTTGGTCGTCCCGGCTGGAGGCTCCACGTGCTGGCTTTGCCGCCGTGGAGGCGCTCCAGCCGGTCATCGTCAAGTGGGCAGGGCGGCAGCACGGGACCCTTTCCTTCCGACTGACGCAGGTCCATTCCGGGCACGGCTGCTTCGGGAAGTACCTGCACTCGGTCGCTAGGAGGAAATTCAGTCCCGCCTGTCACCACTGCGACTGCAGTGAGGACTCGGCTCAGCACACGCTGGCGGTTTGCTCCGCCTGGGCAACGCAGCGCCGGGCCCTCACTGCAGTCATCGGAGGGGATCTCTCGCTACCGGCTGTCATACGCTCCATGGCCGGTAGCGACAGGAATTTTACCGCGGTCGCGACCTTCTGTGAGGACGTCATCTCGCAGAAGGAGGCGGCGGAAAGGGTCCGGGAGGACGATCTCCACTCGGACCTAATTCGCCGCCAGCGAACCGGGCGGCGGAGGCGCGCTTCCCAGCGCCTCATGCCGCCCTGAGGGTAGCCGCGGGTGGACGGGACGGGTTTCCCCCTCCACCCGCTGTAGTGGTGGCCCCCCGCGAGCAGGCGGCGTCCGCGTGTGCGTCGGCGGACGTCGCCTAATTGAGAGGACTTTACCCGAAGGTGGTGCCCGCGCTTTTGCGGGCAGGCGCTAGGAGGGTTCCGGATGTCTTAATAAAAGCTGTTCCCGGATCCCTCCTATTTAGGGCGCAGTACGGCACACCGTGTGGTTTTAGTCGGTTCGAAAACCCCGGTGGGGTGACGGCCCGAGGGGGTTTCCACACGCACAAAAAAAAAAAGAAAAAAAGGGACTGACTGACTGACAAAGGCAGTCACCGTAATGTTGGTCCCTGTACCCGATGTTGGTGGTCTAATATTTTATATATTTTTAAATATATATTTTTTCATGTACATATTTAAAAATGTAATTTATATGGTAAAAGATGAATAAAGAAAATAATTATTATTTATTGGCACTAAGTAAGATACATTGGTACTTAAGTAACTTAATTGAAAAAAATATATTGAGCAGTATAATTAAATAGAACTAGTCTAAGAAAACTTTATTAATAGTATAAACCAGGTTAACCTGTATCATAAGAGACAGTGTTCGGCTAAAAGTTAAACTCTCTCAACCAGTTATATAAATAATTTACTTTGTCATATGTATACATGCTGTTACAGAAAGGTGTCGTCATATTAGAGTCTATGTTGGACCCCGTGAATGACCCCGTAAAAGTGCTAATATTTCAAAAAAAATTGATTTTTAATCTTTGGGAAATATTGTTTGGAAAACTGATAAACTATACTTAAAAATTGACCGATAGAGAGAGACAAAAGTTAAACAACAGGTATTTGACACCAAGAAGTCGTGGGAATCTGGAAAAAAACACTAAAGCTGATTATATAAAAAAACATTTGTAGATTTTTTTAAATCACTTTGTACATGAAACTATATCGAATACACGAATGGTGTTTGAACGTCAAATGGCTTATATTCAAAAAGGGAACCCCTAAAATCAATCAATTTCGCTTACTGGTGAATGAGACTGATGAAGTGACTAAATGACACCATACCGTAAAAAAACCAACAAGAAACTGTAAAAAAGTAACATTTAGTGGCTTGCCACGTTCGTAGGAGACTGACTTACAGTCAAGAGAATATCACGTTTAACAATACCATTCTCTATTTCTAGAGCCTTTGAAATAAATTATGAGTAGGTACTTTTACAGAGTGGTTTTTTTTACTACTTACAACATTTTTAGTAATTAAGTATTTGGCAATGAAAATTAAACACTATTTCAAAAGTGCAAAGTCGTAAAAATCTGCAGTCTTCTTTGATCGGTGACGTTGAGTTGAGCTGAATAACTTTGGCATCATAAAGTGTGTTCTAGCATTTAGGTCTGGGGTCATCAAACGGTGGACTGCGGTATGTATCTGGACCGCCGACCTATTTTGTGCAGACCTTAGGTAAAAAGCACAATATATGACACAAACTTACTCTTGTTTGATTAAGTTTCTATTATAAATTACCTTGTATTACTTGAGTACCTCCGTAAATACAAAGGTATCTAAGTTTCTTGACATGAGCTTTAGATTTTGTGTGGTACAACTGCCTGCACCAAATTTATTTCAAATTTCAGATATAGGAACCGACTCTCTAGTTTTTCCAACCATGACAACCGTCCCGACGTCGGGACGGTTGTCATGGTTGGAAAAAGTAGAGAGTCCGAGAGGTCGAGATTCCCTCGCGTCGTTCCCCATGTGATTTTAATTAGTAGAAGTAGTTCCTTTGTTAATAAAAAAAAGAATGTATAAAAAATAATTTATTTACATATTAAGTGAGTATTATATACAGTTAACTTATAATACAGTGTTATAACTAATATTCGGAACTATTTTCCAATCACCTTCGCTTGTCCTAAGACCTGGACAGCTGGCCCCGCTTTGATGATGCCATCACGGACGTGTTTACCCATCCTCTCCTGAAATAGAATAACATTTATTAAATTATACTACTCGAAGTTCCTAAATCATCAGCTACTGAACAACAGTATCTCTTAACAAGAGCAGTTACCTCTACTCTATAAATAATACAAGTATAAATAAAAACATTTAAAATACTTAAAAACCCCTACAAAATACCCAACATATAGATTTTTTTATTTATAGCTACGAACACTCAGCTCAGAACGCTAAGTCACCTCTCAAACAAATAAAACTGAATTAAATTCGGTCCACCTGTTTGTGAGCTATGACACAGAAAGACACACAGATGAATATGTAAAACAAACTTAAACTAACTAAAAAAATGTCACTTAAAAAGCACTACTGGTGAATAGGATTTCCAGAACTTTGTGAGCAACAAATATTATTAAAAGAAAATCTGGGATGGTTAAATGTAGTTGGGAAAAGTTCAAAAACACTAAGAACTTACAATTTTCTTAAAGATTTTCCATCTCGGCTCGGGAGCCGCAGAAACGCTCGCCAGCGCGACGAAACAAGCGAACACGAAGAAAAGAATCCTTGAGAAATTCATTTTCAAAATTGAGAAAGTCAATTTAAAAAAATAAACAAAAACTAATTTCAAAATACCACGATACAGTGAGTACGATGTGAATGATGCTCTATTATGCGATGAAGCGTACTTATACTCAAGACGGGAGATAAAACCCATTTATTACTACAGTTTATAAAGTACACAACAAGTAGTTTTAGACTCTATTGCGTATAAAATAAAGATCTTGGTCTCGTAATTGAGCTGTATTGGAGGTAGTTTTGATAAGATAGGCCAGTTAATTACTGCGAGGAATTAGTGGACTACCTCTTTAATATTGCATAAATGCCAGATTGCTATTGAGTGGAATCAGCATCACGGGAATAATAAATGACGTGATTGCATTTGATTCATGAGTTTAGTAAGAAAGTCAATTTCGTTTTATACGTACATACATACAATTGCCTCTGTAGCCCTGAAGAGGCAGAGGCATATTAAACAACCATATTTTGCCAAACATAATTTGGTACCACTAACATTATAGGGGGCAAGCCTATTGCGGTCAAGCAAATAACTTTTGGAATTAAAGATGAAAAAAATTTAAATATATTGAAAGAGGAAGGGACTTCGATCATATATACCATTGATCGGTGCTCAAGAAATGACACCTACTTACTAGACTGTGCTTAAATGCGGTTGTAAGCGCAGTTGAGCTAACACACGCTTCGCACCCGCACTACTGCTGTGACATTTCAGCTAAAACTATGCTTTAGAAATGCAAAGAAGGCATGAAATGAGAATTTTCGAAAAGAATAATATTTTTATCTTGGCGTTAATTTTTTAAAGTATAATAATGTCTCTATAACAAACAGTAATTTAAAAAGTAATTTATTTTTGAACTACGTAGCTTGCGTACCTGTCTTTTTCACTCTCACGTGTGCGTGTAGCACGTGTATCACGAGTCTATCAGTCTAATGCGCTCTAATACGTTATGAAAAGTAATAAATTACAGACCCTTTTCGGTCGGTAACGGTCTGGTTTATTATTACGATGGCATATTAAAGTTATGCACGTTAAGTAATGTGGAACTGTCGACTGCCACTACTTGACGAGATTTTTGTAGGAAATCGTGTATCTATGGTGTATTTGATCTAAGGGTAGGGAGGTAAGAAGAGTAGATAATGAAAGAAAGGAGATATAGCTGATACGGATGGATTGTGGAGTGTAAGCAATAGCTCGAGAAGGTGAGGGTCCCATATCTGTAATTTGAACTGGCTGTTGTTGGAAGTCCAAGCCGAGAAATATATTTAAAAATACTCAATAGAACATTTCTATGCATCATAATGTACCTAATAAGATAATACATAATGTAACAACGTGAATAATGCAGTTGGTTGGGCAATAAAACCATGTTCTTATTTTTTGCTTTACACTTCGTACAACTGTGTGTTATTCTAATAAAACAAAGAAGTCAGAATGGGATAACTGCTATGTATTGTTGTTGGGTTCGGGATCCTCAAAGTAATTATTTTACTTGTTCATAGTAAATGATTATTCTTCAACGTCTAGTTTTTTTACAGTAAAGCTTAATATTCTTTTCATTCAACAAGTAGCCAGTCAGAAAACGATGGAAAAATTAAAATTTTAAATTACAATCTATATTTTTGAAGTCAATTCAGACAACATTTATGCCGATTCAAGACTAGGACGAAGAAGTGTGCTGTATTTTAAAATTTCACATTTATATATTTATTGTTAAATTTAAGTCAAAGTCAAATATCTTTATTTAGTAAAAATCCTTAAAAATTGCTTGAAATAGTACCGCGTTACAAATAGTTTAGACTGTTAACTTCCCGTGTCAGATCTGTAACCGGCCGCTATGTTCAAATTTTTTAAAACGGCGTGTTTCAAAAAAATTGAGCCTTGTTTGAAAAATCGGACAAACAAACTCCAAGCCATTGTTTTAAATCAACAAAATGAGAAAATTAACAACTATATATTAATTAATTCAGTGAAGTAAACAAAACTGTATTTAAGCTTGTGAACTTCGCACGAAAAGGGACTTAAAAGATTTGGGAATCCCGACTTAGAGGTAAATTGAAAAGATTTGGAATAGATGTTTCGTCCATCCTTAGAAAGTCACGGGGCCTTAAAACGTTTTTTCTTTTTCAATCACAAACTACACTCACTCTTAAAACAATTGCCTTTGAATCACACAGAATGATATCAATAGTATTTGGAGATCAAACTTTAACGTGCACAGTAAAATAAAATCCTTTGGCACTTCGTATAATGACAATATTTGTGGTTGGAATATATAATCCGAGCTCTCTTGACTGAAGCTTTGAATTATTTACCTTTCATCCAAATTATGTTAATTACCCCCATCCACTATTTTTTTATTATTCGATAGAACCACATAACCTTAAAGTGATAAACGTACCAAACTTGTCTGAGAAAGCCCGAATGGCCTTTTTCAAAACTCAGAACTTTTTCACATCATTCAAATCTGATATCGGAATCTGTATGGAGTCCATACAATAGTGGAACGTTACCCGTGAGATGCCGATACCAATGTATTGATTTTCGTTCTTTTATTGTAATTATATGATGAATAAAGGCGAAAATTCTTAAGCGATTGCATGTAGGACGCAATGGTTCAATTGGTCGCCTTGCTACTACGCCGCGCCGAGTGTTGTGGGCTTGTTCATTCCTACACGGAGAAAAATTTATGGGATCCACAAATAGCTGTCCCAAGTCTGGATGTTCTTTGCGTCCTTACGTATATATTTGTAAAAGCCCCCACGACACAGGAATAATAATTGTCTTTTAAAAGATAATACAAAAATAACGAAAAAAGCACTTTATCGTTAATTAGCATATTAATAACACGTTATTGAAACTGGACAATGCACCCTATCGGTAGTTTCCCGACTCTTTGTAGTAAAACTTCCGTCTCCGTAGTTATTAAAGCTGGCTTATCAAAACTGCTGATAAGGGGCCACAACATGAGACTGACCGGCCATGAACCTTTACCTTTCTTATAATACTATATTAATCTAATTGACACATTTGACACATCTTTTACTTGGTGATATATGTATATTTAAAAAATTAATATCTAGCTAGTGTACATAATAGGTCGGAAAAAAGTATTTTCGTACCTATTTTGTATGTATAACATTTAAGAAAAATCTCTTTGGTTGTACTGTTTGTATCTGGCTGGTTTTATATCAATAAATAAAGGACATTAAGAAAAAGAAAAATAAAAGTCAAAAGACTTTCCCGCCATTTTTCAATTGTTTATCTGTCCGCCAAAATGTACGAATCTTGCGAAGAAAGTCGATACATTCTGAAGTTTTATTACAAAAAAGGGAAAAATGCGACACAAGCCGCGAAAAAAATTTCTGTCGTTTAAGGACCTAACACAGAGTCAGTAATGATAGTAATAATAATGGTTGTTCTGGTCTTGCCAATGGTGAATATTTCCGCAGACACAACCAAGTGGCCAGGATTGTACATCAATATCTAACCCTTAAATACAACCTAGTGAATTCAGAGGTGCCATATTACAGGTATGTGCCCGACCCAGTTCTCGAAAATGGTCGACCCACATTGTATTGGGATCGATCTATCATCACTGTCAGAAGTGTTGTTGCGAATAAAAAATAAGATATAGCGGTAATATACCGATTAGAGCGCCGTGCAATGATCATCGATATCGCTGTTCCTCATGACGGGAATCTCGTGAAAGTTGAAAAAGATAAACAAATCAAATATTTGGATTTGTCTCACAAGATTTTCCGATTGTCATATCTGATCATGGATTAATAGCCAAGAGCTTCGATCAACACCTTACGAGGATCGCGTTAGACGGTTGGATCAAGGGACTTCTCGACACGACCCGTATAGTGAGGAGGTTCCTGTCTTTGGAGCCCTAGCCACCGTTATCTTGGTCCCTGTACCCTGTTGGTGGTCTACTATTTTTTATATTTTTAAATATATATTTTTTATGTACATATTTAAAAATGGAATTTATATGGTATAAGATGAATAAAGAGAATAATTATTATTTATTGGCACTAAGTAAGATACATTCGTACTTAGGTAACTTAATTGAAAAAAATATATTGAGCAGTATAATTAAATAAAACTTGTCTAAGAAAATTTCATTAATAGTATAAACCAGGTTAACCTGTATCATAAGAGACAGTGTTCGGCTAAAAGTTAAACTCTCTCAACGAGTTATATAAATAATTTACTTTGTCATATGTATACATGCTGTTACAGAAAGGTGTAGTTATATTAGAGTCTATGTTGGACCCCGTGAATGACCCCGTAAAAGTGCTAATATTTAAAAAAAAAATTTGACTTTCACGTTTAACAATACCATTCTCTATTTCTAGAGCCTTTGAAATAAATTATGAGTAGGTACTTTTACAGAGTGCTTTTTTTTACTACTTACAACACCTTTTTAGATTTTTATTAATTAAGTCGTAATCCGTACCCCTAAACCCAATCCTAAGATACTTTTACACCGTAATTTTCGTGATGTGAATCTTGAGGAGGACAAGCATGCACCAGTTCGTCAAATAAAGGTACGACATCTGCCCGCACCTTGGCTAACAGAAGATATTAAGACGGTACAGAAAAAGAAAGCGAGGGCACATACAAAGTACAAGAGCCACCCTACTACTTCAAACTGGGAAAAAATTGTCCTTATTAGAAATCACTGCAATAAGATGTGTAGGAATGCTCAGCGCCGATATATCCACAAATCCGTTGAAAATGGTGATCCAGTTAAGGTCTGGAAATTTCTTAAGTCATTAGGGGTCGGTAAATCACGCCCGAACTCTGCTTCAAAAGATGTTGATATCAATTCCTTAAATTCATATTTTTCTGCTTCCTCCAATTTCGGAGGGAGCACTAAAACTGCAACGCTGAATTATCTTTCTTCTCTGCTGACTCCTGACTGTTCTCCATTCGTTTTCAGTCAATTTTCTGTTTGTGGTGTTAAGAAGAGCATACTGTCAATAACTTCTAATGCAGTAGGAAGCGACAACATCAGCCGTAATATGGTACTTCCTATCTTAAATGAAATTCTACCCGTGATCTGCCACATCCTTAACTATTCTGTATCCACTAATGTTTTTCCATCTGCCTGGAAAATGGCACAAATCACTCCCCTCCCTAAGAAACCTAATCCTTCCTCCTTCTCAGATTACCGTCCCATATCTATTCTTCCTTTTTTCTCTAAATTCCTTGAACGTCTAATCCACGCTCAATTAAGCTCATTTCTATCAAAAAATTTATTTATTTATTTATATTAGGGATAACAACAGCTGCTAACTCTTAACTAGGTATACTTATCAAAGATTACATGAGTAGCCAATAAAAGTTATCCTCGGTAGATGCATCGAGTGGATAAATATGCTATAAACAGTACTTAGTATTAAAGCTGATTGGCAAACTTTGAAGATATACATACGAGAGAGAGAGAAATACAATATATATAATAAATTATCATAATTATAAATAATATATATAAATATGAGTAAAATAAAATTTCATAAGTACCATAGAACATTTCTGTTATCTAGGAGCCCTATAAGACCCATAAAACCAGCCATCTAGTGTAATATTGTTGAGATATGAAAAAGCCTATGATGATAGTAATCTAAGCAAAACTTGTTTTTTGAAATTGTCCTTGGAACCAATAAATAAGTCCACATTATTAAAATGATTATTGTAAGAGTCAAGTAGACGTGATATTACACTATTTTTACCGTAATTAGTCGAGTGAAATGGAGGGCAAAATAATGTAGTGTGTCTGGTGCGTTTCTTAGGAACATTAAAATTAATTTTATTTAAAAGCATAGGACAATCGGTCCGTCCCCGTAAGATGTCATAGAGTAACCCCACATCCATCAGGATACGCCTCTCCTCTAGAGTTAAGAGATTGTATATACGACAATTCTCTTTGTAATCATGTGAGCAGTGATGAAATTTAAAATTAAGATGATCAATAAACTTTCTCTGAATGCGTTCAAGACTATTTTTGTGTATTGCGTAACAGGGAGACCATATCTGACAACCGTATTCCAGTAAACTACGAACGAAAGCAATATAGACTACATTTAAGCTTAACAAACTCTTAAAGGGTTGACAAGATCTTAGGACAAAACCGAGACTGCGAAAAGACCTGCTGCATATCGCATCAATGTGCTGTCGCATGGACATCTCCGAGTCTAATAGTATACCCAGGTCCCGCACAACCTTGACCCTCTCGATTGCAACGCCGTTAAAACTGTATTGATAAAGGATAGGATTTTTTTTACGAGTAAAGGATATACTTTGACATTTTTGAATGCTAACGGTAATATTGTTATTAGTATAGTAGTTAAATAAAGAGTTGAGATCTTCTTGAAGCAAGACACAGTCAGAAATAGAGTTAATGGATGTAAAGATCTTTTTGTCATCAGCGTAGAGAATATGACGTGAATGCTTAATGTGGTGAATGATATCAAAAATATAGGCGTTGTAGAAGAGAGGGCCAAGGTGCGAGCCCTGGGGAACACCAGAGGGGATGGATACGAAGCCAGATTTAAACCCACCCAATACAACAGCTTGAGAACGATTAGCTAGGTACGATTCGACCCACCTAAGCAAATCTCCATGAATTCCTAATGCGTATAGCTTACGTAACAGGATGACGTGGTCTACACGGTCGAACGCTTTTTCAAAATCAGTGTAGACCACGTCAACCTGGCCAACATTTTCCATTTCACCCACCACATAATCTGTGAAACAAGCCAAATTTGAAACCGTGGAACGCTTTTGTACGAATCCGTGCTGAGATTCAGGAATGCCAAGACTAACAACTGGGTAAATATTATTACCAATAATGCGTTCAAAAACCTTGGCAACACAGTTTAAAATGGAGATAGGGCGGTAATTATCTATTTTAGATTTGGAACCTTTCTTATGAATAGGTATGACGTACGCCTTCTTCCACAGAGAGGGAAACATACAGCTCTTTAGTGAATGCTGAAACAGTAGAGCAATAGGATGCGATAAACTCTCAGCACACGATGACCAAAATACAGGAGGAATCCCGTCGCAACCAGCACCTTTGTTTTTATCCAAACTTGAGAGGTGCTTGAATACCGTCTCTTTAGATACTGTAATGTGAGAGATTGTGTCACAGGCGTTGTAATTGTGCACCAGAGATTGAGGGCCAGTATGTGACGAGGACTGACTTTTGTTAAAGACGCTGTCAAAAAAGTTATTGAAAGCGGTGCATATTTCTTGACCGTCATTATATTTTATGTTCCCCAAAGTAAAATGACGCGGATAAGCGGAACAAGGTTTTTTTGATTTAAGGTAGCTCCAAAAGTACTTAGGCGCTTTTCTTATATTGTGTTCAGCGTTGCGTGTGAAGTTGTTAAAACACTGATCCTGCACTCGATGTTGCCTATCCCTCAGTAGCTTAAATTCATCAACATCACGAGGATTATTAAACAATTTCCATTTTTTATGTAACTTATTTTTTTCACGAATTATTTTTATTAAAGAACGACTATACCAAACGGGAAAGGAATTATTTCTGTGACTGATAAAAGGTACAAAAAGAGTGATACAATCTTTTAGGTTTTCATAAAATATGTCCACTGCGTCGTCAACACAGTCAGTGCCAGACAACAATTGGTCCCAATTAATATTACTCAAATATTGGTTTACATCCTCATAATTACATTTTCGGAAGTTAAATCTACGTATTTTATTCGTAATAAAATAATTAATATATAGATCAACAATATTAATAGAAAGAGGTGGGTGAAATCTATCAATTTTAGTTAATCCGCCAGTCGCAGAAATGTCTAAAGGTAGGTTTGAAAAACAAAGATCTAAAGTGTTGTCACAGTGGTTTAGTGTATAATTATATTGTACCAACCCTAATAAGCTTAAATCTTCCACAAATGCACAAGCTTTGTCCTGTACCAGGCTGCTACCTAAATGTGTGAGCGACCAGCCATCCTTATTCCAACGTAAACAGGGTAAATTAAAGTCACCTACAAGAAAATAATTCACGTCTTTGTATTTATCAAAGACAGTGTTAAAGTTAAAAATGTAATTATTTAAGTAAGTCGGTAGATTTAAGGCGTCAGGTGGCATGTATGATAAAACAACAATTAAGTCTGCTAATGTGCCAAGAGTCCGTGCCGAGATTTTCAAACAAATACATTCGTATTGTGAATTACACAGCCAGTCGCTGAGCAAGACAGCGCTTAGCTCACGGCGAACGCAGCATACAACGCCGCCGCCCGCTCGCTTACCTGTTACATCGAGATTTCGGTCGCAACGAAATATCTCATACCTACCATCACAGATTTCTCCATCTAATATATCACTCTGTAGCCAGGACTCGGTAATTAAAATAATGTCGTATTCATGTAAAAGAATATTATTATAAAAGTCAAGGCATTTTGTGCGTAAACCACGAACGTTTTGGTAAAAAATGTTTAGTCGTTTGCTATCCATTAGAGGGCATTTCTATGAGCTACCGTAATATGTACATAACTTTTTATAACAGGGATAACATAGATGGCTGGAAGAATAAGTATAGAAAATAAATATACTAAACAATAATGAAAAACGTAAATATAGTATAAGAATATAAATATTTTATGTTATAAAAAATAATATGTGGGTATATTAAATAATAATAAGATATGATATTTTATATGAATATTACATAGCTGTTTACCAATCATTTCAAATGGGTTATAAATTATAAAACGACTTTTTAACCGTACGAAACTTAGGGCAGACTTACATGTGGTGAATAGATTTTGGTACATTAACAAACATTCCTTAAACGAGTAAACAAGAATAACTAGTCATACAATTTTACAGAGGTCAGCAGAGGTTAGGATACGAATTGTGGCAGAGGTGTCGTTCTTCCTAACGAAGATCTTTCCATCCCGAATCCAAATAAACCGGTATTGTGCAGCGGCTGCTTTTTCACGTGTGTTCTTGTGTAGCAGCTTGTTGGCAGGGGTAAGGTGTTCGTTGACAAAGATCCTTCTCTGATCACCCGTGATGCCAAGGTCGCTCGTATTAAAGCCCTTCCTACTTCTAATAGCAGACAGTATGGCATCTCGTAGGAGGCGTGAGTTGAGTTTAACCACAATGGATTTCGGGCGACCAGGTACTGGCTTTACTGGCCTAAATTGCCTCTTAAATCCTCTCCAGTCCGGTTTTCGCCCTGGCCATAGTACTACAACAGCCCTAGTCCATATTACGGAGGATATCAGGTCGGGCATGGAAGAAGGAAAGCTGACGGTCCTTGCTTTACTAGATTTTAGTAATGCTTTCAACAGCGTGGACTTTGATGTCTTGCTAGGTACATTGTGCTCTCTTAACATATCTCCATCAGCAATTGATTGGTTTCATAGTTACCTGTATGGTCGCCAGCAGCGTGCTTGTATTGAAAATGTTTACTCCTCTTGGTGTACTACATCTGCGGGCGCACCTCATGGCGGCGTGCTATCCCCATTACTTTTCGCAGTCTTTATTAACTCCATTACAAATAGATTACTTTCTTCCTACCATCTTTATGCAGATGATGAATAACTTACCGATATCAATTCGACAAGCCAAAACCCTGCAGGCATTTAAAAAACTGGTCAAGGAATATTACTTGTTATTATAAGCGGTCATTTTATTTTATGTACCTGTATATATATTATATTATATAATTATATATTTATGTATATGTGTAGTATGTTTATGGTAATATAAGTATAGCATACTAAGTATATATTAAAATTAACATTAACCTATCTCAGTACACCACAGGCTACCCTAAAATATATTTGTTAATATCCGTACAAAGGTTGTCTGGAAGAGATCGCCGTGAGCGATAAGACCACCAATTGTTATACCTGAATGTTTACATTATTTTTGAATTGTATCTCACTTGAAAGGTGTACAATAAAGAGATAAATAAATAAATAAATAAATAAGTATTTGGCAATGAAAATTAAACACTATTTCAAAAGTGCAAAGTCGTAAAAATCTGCAGTCTTCTTTGATCGGTGACGTTGAGTTGAGCTGAATAACTTTGGCATCATAAAGCGTGTTCTAGCATTCAAATTCAAATTCAAAATCATTTATTCAATTAAGACACTAAGTGACATTTATGAACGTTAAATTGAAGCTACTGTTAACAATCATAGATCGACGCAAACAGACGCCAGAGCATGTACTGGGTTGTCGAGGTAAATTAGGTTAAAACACCAAAATCTACTGCCTGCTTGTGTCGATCCATAACTTCCAGTTTCTAAAATGCGTAGAGCCTTATGAGAAGAATACTGGCAAAGAAACTCATGGCCACTCTTTTTAAAAGTCAGATCTTCAGGTCCAATGGTATTAGTGTTACATAAAAGGTAAACATGATGCAAGCTGTTGCCACCTGAATTTCATTTTATTGAAATGCTCCAAAAGCTAACGTACAAACAAAAAATATCACTCAGCGATACCGTTGAAGGTTTGAACCTATTAAACATAGAAATCATTCAAGGTGCACATCAGTTACAAAGTCTACTGTTAAAACTAATTCGTGACTGGATTAAGAGGCTAGAGTTGCAGTTGAACGAACCAAAATAATAGTATAGGCTAAAGCATCGCTGACTAGGCCGACCAGTCACCCCAAGCAGCATCCGTTCACGAGTATGACGCATGGACCAGCCATCGTCTCCTTCGCCATATCAGAGGGAAAGAAACGACCCGCCCCATGACGACGCCGCAAGCAATGACATTTTAGTGAGCATGACGAACCATAGTCGAGATACTGATAAAAATCACTACTAGTCAATATTACCATAATAATCGTCACGCATTACTTTAAACTAACCATGGTTTCTTAATAATTTAGCTTAATTATAAGACAAAGAAGTTTGTGTGTATATACCTAAAGACACCTTAAGCCCAAGAGTGTTTGTCGCTTAGATAATCGTTGATCGTATCGGCTTTCCTAATAAGGCGATTTTTTACAGTTCGCTTAAATTTATCTACAGGAAGGTCGATTACATCTATAGGAATTTTATTATAAAAACGTATACCAAGACCTTCGAACGAGTTGTGTACCCTATGTAAGCGATGATAGGTAGCAACGAGTTTAGACTTGTTTCTTGTATTAATATTGTGTATATCACTGTTTTTCTTATAGTCATTGATGTTGTGCCTAACAAACATAATATTTGCAAATATATACTGTGATGCAACAGTTAAAATACCTATATCCTTAAACAACTCTCGAAGAGAGACTCTAGCACCTAAATTGTATATAAAGCGGATGGCTCGTTTTTGAAGAAAAAAGATCGTTTCAACATCAGCCGCCTTGCCCCAAAGTAGTATACCATAGGACATGACACTGTGAAAGTAGCTAAAATAAACTAGCCTAGCTGTGTCCGTATCAGTGAGCTGACGTACCTTCCATACTGCGTAAGCTGCCGAACTAAGCCTACCTGCAAGGCTGTCTATCTGGGCTCCCCATTGCAGTTTACTGTCTAATGTAATTCCCAAGAATACTGTTGAGTCTACAATACTTATCATTTCATTATTTAGAGTTAGATTAGTGCCTAGCTGTTTTACATTAGGCATAGTAAATCTCACACACTTTGTTTTATTTGAGTTCAGTAGGAGATTGTTAGTTAAAACCAATACAATACATCATTTAGTGCCCTATTCACATCGTCAAAAACTGTTTTTTTACGATTGACTTTGTAAATAAGTGACGTATCATCAGCAAAAAGAACTACATCACAGCGATCTTTTAAATAATAAGGTAAATCGTTTATATATATGAGAAAAAGTAGAGGACCCAGTATAGAGCTCTGAGGAACGCCCATAGTAACAGGTAATCCGGAAGACCTCGCACCATTGACATCTACATGTTGAATTCTATCTTTTAAGTAGGAAACAATTAGTTCCAAAGCAATACCATTAACACCATAATGCCTAAGTTTAAGAAAAAGTGTGTTATGTTCTACACAGTCAAAAGCTTTTGAGAGATCGCAAAATACACCTATGGCATCTTGCGAATTCTCCCATGCATTAAATATATGTCTCAAAAGAGTTGCACCAGCATCAATTGTTGAACAACCCTTTGTAAAGCCAAATTGTTCTTTGTGAAATAAATTATTGCGATTAAAATGGCTTTCTAGTTGTTGCAGAAAAACTTTTTCCAAAATTTTGCTAATAGCCGGCAAGATTGAGATTGGCCTAAAGTTACTTGGTTCAGTTGTACAACCCTTCTTGAATAAAGGTATTACTTTGCTATACTTCATCAGGTTAGGAAAAACACCAGAATCAACACATCGATTGAATGTTATAGCTAGAAATGGCGCTATATCAATTATAATAGTTTCTATTAATTTAACAGAAATCCCCCATAAGTCCCCTGAATTCTTAGAGTTAAGAGATTTAAACGTTTTTATAATGTCTGTGGGGTTTATGAATTCAAATTTAAATAAATTCTTACGTTTGTTTACATTGGCCTTTAACAACAATTCAGACCTGGACGCACAAGAATTCAAGGTACTAGTTGTACTAACTGGTATATTTGTGAAAAAGGTATTAAAAGATTCAGCTATGTCTAAGTTGTTTGTTATAAACCTATTATTAATATTTAATTTTAAATATTAATAATTTATCTCGAGGTTTACTACGTCCAGTTTCATTATTAATAATGTTCCATGTAGCTGTTATTTTATTATTTGAAGACTTAATCTTATTACTTATGTATAAAGACTTTGCCATAGAACATGTTTTCCTAAAAATCTTTGAGTAATTTTTGACATATTCATGAAATTTTGGGTCAAAATTACTTTGTTTCATGGCATATAAATCATACAGCTTTTCTCTACTTTTGTATGTTCCTGTTGTTGCCCAATCACAGAATGTCGTCTTTGGCCTTTGCATTATTGTTTTTGACTTCAATATACTGTTAAATTCGATTTCTATCATATTGAATAAGTCGCCGTAAAGCTTATCCGGATCACTTTGAGTCCAATCTAAATTGGAAATCATTTAGGTCTGGGGTCATCAAACGGTGGACTGCGGGATGTATCTGGACCGCCGACCTATTTTGTGCAGACCTTAGGTAAAAAACACAATATATGACACAAACTTACTCTTGTTTGATTAAGTTTCTATTATAAATTACCTTGTATTACTTGAGTACCTCCGTAAACACAAAGGTATCTAAGTTTCTTGACATGAGCTTTAAATTTTGTGTGGTACAACTGCCTGCACCAAATTTATTTCAAATTTCAGATATAGGAACGGACTCTCTCGTTTTTTCAACCATGACAACCGTCGCGACGGTTGTCATGATTAGAAAAACTAGAGAGTCCGTGAGTCCGAGATTCCCTGAACGACGCATCGTTCCCCAGGTTGTTTTAATTAGAAGTGTAGTTCCTTTGTTAATAAAAAATGTATAAAAAATTATTTATTTACATATTAAGTGAGTATTATATACAGTTAACTTATAATATAGTGTTATAACTAATATTCGGAACTATTTTCCTATCACCTTCGCTTGTCCTAAGACCTGGACAGCTGGCCCCGCTTTGATGATGCCATCACGGACGTGTTTACCCATTCTCTCCTGAAATTGAACAAGATTTATAAAATAAAAACACTATTTACAGTTCATAAATTATGCTAGATATGGAACAACAGTACCTCCTTACAAGAGCAGTTACCTCTACTCTATAGATAATACAAGTGTAAATAAAAATTTTAAAATATTTTAAAGCCCCTACAAAGTAACAACATATAGATTTTTTAAATTAAAACTAAGAACCCTCAGCTCAGAACGCTAAGTCACCTCTCAAACAAATAAATCTGAATTAAATTCGGTCCACCCTTTTAGGAGCTATGACGCCACAGAAAGACACACAGATGAACATGTTAAACTAACTAAAACTAACTAAAAAAAAGTCAGTTAAAAAGCACTACTGGTGAATAGGATTGCCAAAACTTTGTGAGCAATAAATATTATTAAAAGAAAATCTGGGGTGGTTTAATGTAATTTAGTTGGGAAAAGTTCAAAAACACTAAGAACTTACAATTTTCTTAAAGATTTTCCATCTCGGCTCGGGAGCCGCAGAAACGCTCGCCAACGCGACGAAACAAGCGAACACAAAGAAAAGAATCCTTGAGAAATTCATTTTCAAAATTGGGAAAGTCAATTTAAGAAAATAAACAAAAACTAATTTCAAAATACCACGATACAGTGTGTACGATGTGAATGATGCTCTATTATGCGATGAAGCGTACTTATACTCAAGATGGGAGATAAAACCCATTTATTACTACAGTTTATAAAATACACAACAAGTAGTTTTAGACTCTATTGCGTATAAAATAAAGATGATGTTGTTCTTGTAATTGTGCTATATTGGTGGTGGTTTTGATAAGATAGGCCAGTTAATTACTGCGAGGAATTAGGGGACTACCTCTTCAATATTGCATATACGCCAGATTGCTATTAAGTGGAATCAGCATCCCGGGAATAATAAATAACGTGATTGCATTTGTTAAGTAAGAAAGTCAATTTCGTTTTATACATACATACATACAAGTACCCCTGTAGCCCTGAAGGGATAGGTAGAGGCATATTAAACACATATATTTTGCCAAATAAAATTTGCTACCACTAACAAGCTAGCTATATTTCTGTAGTCGCGACTCAAGACGAAGACTAGGACGAAGAAGTGTGCTTAAAATGTCATATTTATATTTTTATTATTGAAGTCAAAGTCAAATATCTTCATTTAGTAAAAATCCTTAAAAATTGCTTGAAATATTACCGTGTTGCAAATAGTTTAGACTATCAACTTCCAGTGTCGGATCTATAACCGGCCGCAATGCTAAAATTTTTGGAAACGGCGCGTTTCCAAATATTTTAGTCATGTGGGCAAAAATCGGATAAACAAACTCAAGGCCATTCTTTTAAATCAACAAAATGAGAAAATTAACAAATACGAATTAATTAATTCAGTGAAGTAAACAAAACAGATTTAAGAAACCTAACTTAGAGGCAAACTGAAAAGTTTTGGAATAGATGTTTCGTCCATCCTTAGAAAGTCACGAGGCCTTAAAACATTTTTTTTTTTTGGTAATAAACTACACTCAGACTTAACAACAACTTCAACATTGCATACATGTAAGATTGCTATTGAGTGGAATCAGCAACTCGGGAATAATAAATGACGTAATTACATTGAATTCATGAGTTCAGTAAGAAAGTCAATTTCGTGTTATACGTCCACACATACAATTTCCCCTGTAGCCCTGAAGAGGTAGGCAGAGGTATATTAAACACCCACATTTTGCCAAATAAATTTTGGTACCACTAACATTATAGTGCAAGCCTATTGCGGTCAAGCATTCAACTTTAGGTATTAAAGATGGAAAAATTTTAAGTATATTGAAAGAGGAAGGGACTTCGATCGTATATACCATTGATCGGTGCTCAAAAAATGATACCTACTAGACTGTGCTTAAATGCAGTTGTAAGCACAGTTGAGCTATCACACGCTTCGCGCCCCTTTAATTCTGTGATATTTCAGCTACAACTATGCTTTAGAAATGCAAAGAAGGCATGAAATGAGATTTTTCGATAAGAATAATATTTTTATCTCGGCGTTAATATTTTAAAGTATAATAGTACCGAAAAATTTATTTAAAATACTCAATGGGAAATTTCTATTCATCACAATATACCAAGTAAGATACTACATAATGTATTAACGTATTACCATGTTCTTATTTCTGTTCTACACTTTGTATAACGGTATGTTGTCCTTAATAAAATAAAGAAGTTGGATCGGGATTACTGCCATGTATTGTACTTGAGTTGAGGATCCCCAAAGCAATAGTTTAACTTAATTGTTTTTAAACTTTCTCAACATTGATTTATTTTAAATGTGTTAAACTCTTTGGTTACTCGACGTTTCGATCAAATTGATCATTTACTGTGAATGAACAAGTGAAAATATTTATTAGATGTGTAACTTGGGACTTTTTATAAGGTACAATACCTTTACCTCACTCGATCGGTGCAATTCGATCGAAATGTCGGGTAACCAAAAAGGTTTTATTCTGTACCTTATAAATATCGCCATTAAGTCCCGAGTTACACATTTAATAAATTATTTTACTTGTTCATAGTAAATGATTATTTTTATCCTTAAGATTTTCACAAGAAAGCATTAGGCGTCCCTTACACCGTCATGTAAGCATCACTCAATTCGATAAGTGACTGATGGTTAGGCTATCAATATCGTGCAACCGTCAGTCACTGTCTTATGCCGCGTTCCAATAAACAAAAAACGATTCGTTTTGCTTACGGACGGTAAAATTTCGTTGAATTTTCAACGAAAATTTTACCGTCCGTAAGCAAATCGAATCGTTTCTTGTTTATTGGAACGCGGCATAAGACGATAGGTTTGCCGTCAGTCACAATTTAGATTGTGACAAAACTGACAGCAAAACCTACAGTGTAATGGACGCCTTACATTCTTAATGCCGGCTGCATTAAACATGCCGAAAAACATTAGAAACATAGAAAATTTTAAATCACATTTTATTTCTGAAGGCAATTCAGACAACATAATCGCCGGCTCAAAACTAGGACGAAGAATTGTGTTGAATTTTTAAATATCATATGGTATGAATGTAAAGTCAAAGTCAAATATTTTTATTACGTAAAATTCCTTAAAACTGCTTGGAATCATCATGGTATAAACAAAAAATTAATATCAACACAATAGTTTACTTTGTTGAAAGTAAAATTATTATAACAGTAAATAACAAATAATACCCTGCTGTAAATAGTTTAGACTGTTATCTGCCAGTGACAGATCTATAACCGGTCGCCGTTTCCAAATAGTTGAACCTTGTGAGAAGAAATCGGACAAACGAACTCACGTCCACTCTATTAAGTCACCAGAATAAGAAATTAATCAATCCAAATGAATTAATACAGTGAAGTAAACAAAACCGTATCTAAGCTTTTCTAACTTCGCACAATGACGGACTTAAAAGACTTAAAAGATTTGACAATCCCGACTTAGAGGTAAATTGAAAAGTTTTGGGATAGATCTATCAATAGATTCGCTCATCCTCCATCCTCCGTCCATCATCCAGAAAGTCACGAGGCCTCAAAAACGTTTTCATTTCGATTACAAACTATACTCAGACTTAAAATAATTGCCTTTGAATCACACAGAATGACATCAATAGTATTAAAATTTGGGGAACAAACTTTGTTTGTGAACAACAAAGTTTTGTGAGTAAAACAAAATTCTTTGACACTTCGTATAATGAGAACTTTTTGGCTTGAAATCCAGGCTCTCTGGCCTGAATACAGTAGGTAATATTTACCTGACGTAATAACATTGAGCTTTAAATTATTTACCTTTCATCTAATTCATATTTATCACCCACATCCACTATTTCTTTTATTATTCAACACATCCATATAGACTTAAAAGTGATACATGTAACAAATTTGACTGAGAAAAGCCATTCATATCTGATATCGGAATATGTATGGAGTCCATACAATAGTGGAACGTTACCCGTGAGATACCGATCCCAATGTATTGATTTTCGTTCTTTTATTGTAATAATATGATGAATAAAGACGAAAGAACTTAAACGACTGCACGCAGGGCACAATGGTTCAAGTGGTCGCCTTGCACTTAAGCCGCGCCGAATGTTGTGGGCTTGTTCATTCCTATACGTGACAAAAATTTGCATGATCCGCAAATAGCTATCCCGAATCTGGATGTTCTTTGCGTTCGTTACGTCAATTGTAAAAGCACCCGCAACAGATTGCGGGAGTTGTCATTGAAAAGATAATACAAAAAAAAACTTTATCATTAATTAACATATTAATAACAATCAATGTTATTTATTACTATTTATTTCTGTATCAATTTTATGTCGGAAGTGGACAATGAAGCTTATCTGTAGTTCCCCGAGTCTTTGTAGTAAAAACTTCTGATTTCATAGTAATTAAAGTTGGCTTATCAAAACAATGATAACGGGCCATAACATGAGACCTATAACCTTTTTTTTTCTTATAATACTATATTAATCAAAGTTTGCGTGAACAAATAATTATACGCTTGTTTATGATTCATACCTTTTATACATTATTTATAGTACACGATGTCTTCTTGGCATCAATTGCAATTTTAAAAATAAAACATAGTTAGTCCACTGTTAATTACCCACCATGGTTGCATATTCTTTACAGTTTTATAATACGGTTGAGATTAAGCTTATAAATAAAAATAGCCCCTATTTCCTCTGACCTTCCATAATATTTCTTTTTTTATAAAAAATATGTAACTTTATTTCCAACTTATTAAAGATGTCAAAGAAATTAAGGAAATGGTTAATACAGCACACTTTTTATCCCATTAGAGAATTTTTTTATTTAAATTATAATTTTATTGATATGCATTTTAATACATGGTTAAAAATGTTAACATCGTCTAATACTTATACTATCATTTTTAATTGCACATAAATAAATATACTTACTTAACAATAATGTAACAATGCAATGTGATGATGATTGATATTTTATGTATGTAACAATAATGATTAATAATTATAAAAATAACCTGTAATATCATAATGTTTGCATGCCCATATGGGTGAAATTTGTGGATCAAAAGCTTTTTATAACACCTAAAATGTACCATTTTTTATGCAAATAAACAATCCTGATTCTAAAAAAAGCTAATAACTACGTAGTAATAACCTATAATTATGTAACTAATAATTTGCATTTTACTCATCAGCTACCAGGTCAGGCTCTTTTCCAACATAGGCTTCCTAAAGTGGATGGATCCATATGTGTCGATCACGGAGCAGATACTGCTCCGTGGTGTCGGTCCACAGCGGCCCTTCTCCAACATTTGGGCAGATCGTCTTCCCATCCGTTAATCTGCCTTTCTCTACGCCTTTTTCCATTCTTACATAACTTTTTTGCTTCACTTTTCTGCTTGTACACTCATCATATGCCTTGTCCATTTCCATTTCAGAGTTCTTGTTTTTACTCTAACGTCTCCTACTTTGGTAATATTCCAAATTTTTGTAGTTTTCCATTTACCTTTCAACGTTAGGCCTTATTTGGCACACACTGCCTTAAGTTTATAGGTTCAGCTTAATAAGCTTACTATTCACCATCTTTTTAAAAGCTATTTATTATTTATAGACTAGTTACTCTAGACACTCTAGAGTATACTACCCTGTTATTGGTACCTTTCTAATTATTAGCCCTTTAGAGTTTGAGTTGTAAAAAGGAGGAATCCTAAATATGGCGATAAGTTAGAAGATCGTGGGTTTACTTTTCAATACCACAAATAAATAGTTATTAATCATCGGGCTTCTGCGTTGCAGTTCAGTTCAAGTTCAATATTCGTTGAAAATGGGCATAACTACAGATATTATTCACTTGCTAACGCGCTTTTCGATCCGACATTCTACACGGTGCCAACGCCTGCAGCATTTACGCGCCGCTTTGAGATCATTGGTTTGCTATCCAGTAGATTCTTTCACATGAGTTCGCGTTTTCAACGCGACAAAACTTAACTTTAATTAAATTATTTGACCGTCCAAATGTAAAGTCCGTATATTCATATTTCATATCATACATTTCACGCAGTTTATCACTACATATTATAAAACAAAGTCCCCCACCGCGTCTGTCTGTCTGTTCGTCATAAACTGAAAAACTACTGAACGGATTTTCATGCGGTTTTCACTAATAGACAGAGTGATTCATGAGGAAGGTTTTAGGTGTTTAATTTGTACCCGTGCGTAGTTGGGGCGGGTTGATAGTTTTTGTATAAAATTAAAATTTAGTTTTTGTTTAAAATTAAAATACTAGAAATGGACCCGAATTTGTAGAGAAATAAAGTATATTTTAATTTTCTGTATTTATGCCCAATTTCAACGAATATTGAACTTGAACTGAACTACAACGCAGTAACCCGATGATTAATAACTGTTTAGTTGCGGTATTGAAGAGTAAACCCACGTTTTTCTAACTTATAAAACGTCTTTTTTTGCATATTATGCAAAAAAAAACGCCGACGTAAATCCAAATATACTAGATATTTATTTGAAATCATAAATCTTTTCTTCAATTTCTCAATGAATAAATATTGTTCAGTCGTAATTCCGTTCCAGAAAATTTTATTGGGAGCCTAGATTTGAATTGCGGTCCAATCAAAATGCGGATTTCGTAAAGCGGTTTGGGTTTAAGTCAATTCTGAAGTATACCTTTAAAACATTAGGTACTAGGTTACACCCTCGGCTTCGCTCGCGTAAAATATATTTTGTCTATCCCTCGGAAACAGTACTTTTTTTCTGGATGAAAGGTACCAATGTGCTTTTCTGTGCTCCTTGCAAGGTGTATACAAAATTTCATAATGATCGGTTTAGTAGTTAAAACGTGATAGACAAACAACCTTTCGTATTTATAATATTAGTTAAGATATCGGCTTTTTAAATGATGATGATTTGATGGCGTTGACGTTGATATCGGATGATTAATGTAAAAAGAATTTTGCTTAGAAACGTCAGATTGAAGTTACTTAAGTGGCGACAGGTAACAGTCATAATAATAAGAATATATGTTAAACCACGTTTTCTGTGAAACTGACAGGAAATGTCTCTGTGTATATAGACATAGATATGAGTACATAAGACCTGCTATTGTGTATAGATCTGAATGTAAACCCACCAAATCAACTGCGCCTGTAGATGAAAAGTTCAGGTGCAATAGATTATCGTGGTATGGATATGTGACTTGGAAGGGAGACATGTATTGAAGAGTACAGGACGACCAAATAAAACCTTGATGGATTGCGTGAAAGGGCGTGGCTAGAATGGGAAGAGACAATGAAATGACGAATGATAGCGGTAGAATCGAAGAAGAGAACACATAACGCCGATCCCAAGTATATTTGGGAAAAGGGTAAGAAGAGTTATTTCTATAGTGTCATGTCCTACGGGATTTTGTTGTGGGGGCGTGCTGCAGATATAGAATCTATATTTATTCTGCAGAAAAGATCTATCAGAGCTATTATACTCTACGTAGTCACGAATCCCTTAGGGAACTATTTAAGGAAATTAACATCCTGACGGTGCCTTGTCAGTATATTTATGAAAACATTATGTATGTCAGAAAAAATTTGCACCTATTTACTCAACGATGTCAAAGACATAATTACATTACTAGAGAACGAAATAAATTAGTACAACCAAAATTTAGACTAACAAAAGTGCAAACATCTTTCATGGGGTACTGTATTAAATTCTATAATAAAATACCTCCTAATATTCTTCAACTAAATGAGAAGAAATTTAAAACTTGCATTAAACGAACACTATGTAAACGAGCATATTTTAAACTAGAAGATTATTTAGCTGATAAAATGCTTGGCAAAATGCTGGTCCTGCTCCACAATCACACTATAAATGACGCGTGGTCCTAAGAAATATGCATATATGAATATTCACTTGTATACTAGTTTTTATCTGACATGTTATTTATTAATATTTTTTATCATTATTATTGACATTCTTAACTTTACAAAACATTGACATTATCTTATATGATATCAATTTTGTTACATTTAGAAAATTTTGAATTGTACATGTGAGAACTGTGTAATCAATAACATATTAAGTTAATTTGCTAATTTGCCTGGCAGTTCTGAGTATGTCACGCTCGCCTAGAGTGTCGGGTCGTTCGGCTCCCTTTGATATCAAAGGGAGCCGAACGACCGGTGATGATGGTTGAAGTGGACGATGGCTGGCGCTTGCGTCATGCACGTGAACGAGTGCCGTTGGTTGGGGCTGGTCATCTCCGAACTGCTATTACTTACATATAGTAGTAGTTTGCGCGACTGTTTATAGTTTAGAACAATACGTTACATTGTCCTCACATTTAATTTGCGCATATAAGCAATGTAATCAAAGAGTACAACACTTTGATTACATTGCGAAAAAGATGTTGAAAAAGAGTGTCCTTAGAGTTTCTTGCCTGTTCTTCTCCACAGGATCTACGTATTGGAACAGGCAACTAGCTTCACGACCGACTTAGTCTGACTGACTACTACTCCTGACAATTCAAAAATACCTAAAATGGTTTAATTGAAATAAATGATTTTGCTTGATTTGATTGATTTGAAGATGATGACGTCGGCGCACTTCATGTATCTAACTAACATTTATTTTTAACACACTTTTATAGTTCGAATGATAATACTTTAATATGGAATCTTGTAGCTAATCTGGTGATAGTGGAACTTTTCAGTGCCTGGGGTCTTGGGCTCATATGATTCGTTTTGACGACTCTTGGTAACGATGGTCTGATGATGAAGACAGGAATTTTAATTTGGTTTTGCCATTAAAGCACCATTCTTATTGTCGTAGTGCTTTTTTGTTAGTTGCTTTACGCGGTTTTAGAAACCAAATAATTAAGTTTATGTACCGTTCTTAAATCCTATCGATATTATGATTACTTAAACCAAACTGTGTCCGCGTTGGGCCTTGAGTAACTTTATAGGAAAATTATTGTTTTTTATAGTACGTTATCTTTATATCTCATTAAGATTATTGGTTTCAAGTGATTAATTTTAAGTGCAAACAACTTAAAATCCATCAAATTTAAATTCTTTACAAAATTACTAACTGACATGACAGACATTGTCCTGTCCATAACCTTAAGATTTCAGAAAAAGAATTAGAATTTCTCAAATTTTCTAACATTTCAGGAAACCCTTTCAGTTTTTCTGAATTCAACGTTTTTGCCACTTTCAATTCAACCTTTCAGACTTTCGCTTTGTGTTTTGTTTGTCAAACAGTGACTTCAAATTTAACATTGGCGTTACTTCGGCCAGTGTAACCTATTCAATAAGCCAGGCAAATCCACGAGTACATTAATAATATGTTTCTTGTTATCTCTGCATTACCCGAAGGCTGAGGATGCCTTGCGCATTTAGTCCTCCTATCTACTATATGCGCATAAAGTGTAAATAAATCCGCAATGATACATGTAGCAGGTTGTCGGCAGGATGAGGTAGTTAAAAGATTCATATATATACCTACATATCAATACCATGACGTTAATCCTCGTTAATGTAATGTAATGTAACGTAATAGTATTGCTTTACGTACTGCCATCGGTTTTTTTTTCTGCTCCTGGTCGATGGGAGGGAAATAAAGATGTGAAGTAATCTTTTTAATACAAAAATGCTTTATATTCTACAAAAATTAATTTATTTATCAAACAGATCACAATCACAGATAAAAATATAAATTATTGTAATTAATACTGTATGTACATTAATGGTATTTGGTAATAAAATTCTTTGGTATGAGAGTATAGCAGCTATGATTATATAATTTTATTTCCCTAGGGCCTTCGCTTGCCCTATGACTGCGATAGCTGGTCCAGCTTTGACGAGTCCATTGCGAATGTTACGACCTACTTTCTCCTGAAATAGAAAAACAATAATTAATAAATTACACAACACACAATGACACACCTCAATTTTTACTAGAATTGCATTCGACTATTGATTTTTGTTTTTTTTTATTAGAGCACGTCAGTATGACGTCAACCCGCCTGATAGATAGCTGGATTGAGGTCCAAAAATAAAAATTCAAGAGGAGGGTTTATAGTACCGGTCACCGCTTACCAAAAGATGTTTTATTTTTCAAGAAACCTTTTATTTATCTTTTTCAAGGATTCAAACCAAGTTAGAATAGTGACTGGTGCTAAATTACATCATAAACCAATTAAAAAAAAAACTTTTAACATCACCTTTTTCGTTCAGTAAATTCTAAAAGAACAATAAATAGCAATTATTTCAAAATTATAAATACAAATTGATTTTAGCGCAAACAAGTAAAATTCTTGTAGTCAATGTAATGTATTGTAATAAATAATTTGAAAATAATACACGAATATGAAAAAAACAAATGCTTACAATTTTCTTAAACACCTTCCACCTCGGCTCGGGAGCCGCAGAAACGCTCGCCAACGCGACGAAACAAGCGAACACGAACAATAAAATTCTTGAGAAATTCATTTTTTAATAGATTGATTAAATTTTAATTGTTTTGAAATCACCGTTCGCGGTTACGGTTTGAATGATGCTCTACTCGCTAAATACCTCATTTTATACACATGCAATGCGACCAACATTATTGTTCGTTTAAAATCTGTGTTATCAGAGTTTAAACTTTTTTCCTTGCAGTTAAGGTTCAATTTAATTTAGCTAGCTATTGTTAAATGTAAATGTATGTTTGCGTAGATAACGTCTTATAGAGCGTGAACTCTAGGGAAGTACCGATATTACGATCCTAATGAAGTCCCTAGTACCAGGAATTTGCAAGTTTAACTAAATCGTATAAGGATTTTTAGTTTGCGGTTGCAATTAAGGTTATTAAATTACATGACACACTGTGCAAAAAAACAAGGAAGTCTAGAATATTCTGGGATATATTACACACTAAAACTAAGGATAGCATAGAAACATCCAAACCTTTTAAATATAAATATAATCGAACTCACGACACCCGACGTGGACGTCGTATGCACTTCCACCACGGCCAGAGGTCGTCAATATGTGGAGAATATTACTGTTGAGATTGATGTTACCATATCAGCTTGAATTGACATACATTATGTTCGTGATTTACCATAACTACCAAAACGTATTTTTCTGTGTTATATAATTATATTATGGAGTATTCTAGGATTTACAAGGTTTTTTATGTGGCCGTTGTAGTTCGTATCTCTTGAATGTGTGTGATTGGCGAATGTTGAATGACGTATGTGATGCGAATGATATGTATGTGTGCTGTGCGTGTGAGGCGTTTATGAATGCGGTTTGTTATTGCTTGTGGAGTGTTTGATAGCGGCGCGAACATCTTCCCGGGCGTTGAAAGGCTATAGGCCTTTCAAGAAGACTCTCCCTCTGGAAGCAGGCATAGGCGGTTGATGGCTCTTCGCACGAACCCTTGTGCAGTGGAGAACTCAGCAACACGAGGTAGACCATCAACTCCAGGAAATAATTTCGATATTCGTCCAAGGCGCCAACACATGGAGGGTGACGCGTCCTCTTTGATGGCTAAATCATTTAGTTTCAGTGCAGCACACTGTGTACGCCACTTCGTGCGTTGTTGAAGCTCGGCAATATACTCATTAGACCAACACCTCCAGAAGTGCTGCCTGGCTTGCTCGAGACGCTGGTAGCGGTCGAGGTGGTTGACGCTGGCTGCAAGAAGACACGGAGATGGAAGCGAAGTGAGTGCTCTGCCGATTAGAAAGTGTCCCGTGGTAAGAGGAGTGAAATCGTTGGGCGAAGGGCTGAGAGGACAAAGGGGGCGGCTATTTAGGATCGCTTCTATTTGGGTAAATAAAGAAGATAGAAGATAGTAGGTAAGGTGAGTATTTTTTAGGATTTTATTTGAAAAAAACTTAGCACTCTTAACTCCGGCCTCCCAGAGACCGCCAAAGTGAAGAGCGTATGCTGGCGATAAGCGAAATTCAGTGCCCTGTAGAGCTGCAAAGTCAATGACAGCATTCTTGTTGCAATTTAAAAAGGTTTTGATGTCCTTTGCTGCTGAGACAAAATTTCTACCATTGTCACAGTAAATAGTTTTGCAAATACCCCGGCGGGCAATAAACCTCTTCAGAGTTAACAAAAATGCATGTTTAGATAGGTCACTTACCGCTTCTAAATGAATGCATTTATAGCGGAAGCAGATAAATATGCACAATAGCATTTGGTTATTTTACAACCACGTCCTTTAGGATCTGTTATTAGAAACGATCCGGCAAAGTCGGTGCCTACGGTGTGGAAAGGGAAGTCTGGCTCTACGCGATCAGAAGGTAAGTTACCCATAATTTGGTTCATCGTCTTCCCTCTAAAGCGACGTCATATGAGGCATTCGTGTGATACGCGTCTAGCCAGGTTGCGACCACCTATATGCCAGTAGCGCTCTCTTATTGAAGCGAGTAAAAGTTGAGGGCCGGCATGAAAGAGACGTTGATGTTCGTACTGAGAGATTAATTTTGTTAGACGATTGTCAGCTTTTAAAACAATGGGGTGTTTTTTGTCGTAGGGATAGATAGAGGTGCCGTTTCGACCTCCGACTCTAAGAATACGCGTTGACTCGCTATTCTCTTTGAATACCGGATGATGTGGAAGATAACAAGCGTTTTTAGATTTGTTTGATGTTAATTTAGTTAGGTGACCGAGAGCCTCATACTCATGTATAAAGGTGGTATATGCTTGTTTGGTATCGGGTTGCTTACGAGCTTCTAAGCTCAGAAGACGCTTCTTAGCTAACCCATAGAAATCTTCTAAAACAATTGGGTCCTCGCGGAGAGGTAGTGCGACCCAAAAACGACCATCAGGGGTTCGTGCAGTGTTGGCTACGAAGTGTTGCTCACACAGCTTTTCTTCCTTAGTGAGAGCTTTCGTTTGTGGGAAGTTCTCGAGTTCCCAAAACTTGGACAGCTCATCGTGTAGGTTTGGAGATGATTGTTCATTTAGTAGGAAATTACACATCACCTTTTTAGAGCCCTTCTCAGCCTTTAAGTTGAATATGGGAACAGCAATAAGCCAACCAAGCTTAGAGCTTCGCAAGATAGGATTTTTTGACCCTAGGGAATGTTGTTCTGAACCTATTAAGTCCCAGAATGAGCATATCTACGGGAGAAGGTTCGTGAAAGTTAGGATCCGCTAAGTCAAAGCCGGATAAGTTGAGGTGCCTTACATCAAGAGCGACCTTAAGTATCTTCCCTGAAATAGTGGGCAAGATGAGACAAGACATTATGACGTTAAATGCATTGTCCTTGGATGTTAGTTGTATTGAACAACGTGCGATATTTAATTTTAGACGTGTGTTTCCTATACCTACTAATTCGGTATTAGACGACTAGGGAGAGAGCTTTAACTTCTGCATTACAGCTTCAGTTATGAAGGTAGACTGACTCCCACTGTCCAAGAGGGCACGCACTGTGGCGGTGTCCTTAGTTATAGGGTTAGTTAGCTAAACCTTGGCCGTACACAATAGTACTTCAGGGGAAGATATGGCTGACATAGATATAGACTGATTGTTTTCATTTTCAGGTTCATGTGACTTATGAAGCACAGAGTTGTGTCGCTTTTTACAGATTCGACAAATACCTGGAAGCTTGCATTGCAGTAACTTGTGACCACCTCGAAGACAGTTTTGACATATATTGTGAGAATTAATAAAACGATTTCTTTCTTCTACTGATTTATATTTGAAAACGTTGCATTGGTGCAGATAATGAATTACCCTTGCATGCTACGCAATGCAGTGAAGAGCTGGTTTGAGAAGAAGTGAAATTCTCCTTTGAAGAAGTAGCAACTAAGGCTTTAGTTTGACCCTTATAGTTATGATTATGGTTATATTTAGATTTTTCAGATTTATCTTGCTTAGACCTATTGCATGAGGTTTCTAGAACGTCAGCACGGGTTTTCAAAAAGGAGAAGAAATGCTCTAATGTAGGTATGTCAGGTAAGTGGTTCCTATTTTCTTCCCACTTAAAGTATGTGGTATTATCTAGTTTTTCCGCTACGATATAAATAATAAGTGCATCCCATTTATCAGTGGGTAAGCCTAGGCTATTGAGAGCTCGAAGGTTTTTTGTGACGTGATCGGTAATGAACCGAAGTGACTTATCTGTCTCACGTACAGATTCGATATTAAATAATGACATCAAATGGTTATTTATTAATTGACGTTTGTTGTCATATCGCTCACATAAAATCTTCCAAGCTTCGTTGTAATTACGATCAGAAATTTCAAGGTTTGAAATCACTCTTGAAGCCTCTCCGGTGAGGTAAGAGTTTAGGTATTGGAATTTATGAATATTCTTGATTTTCTCATTGTCATGACCTAAAAAAACAAAAATATCTTTAAATTCTACCAGCTACCATTAAAATTAGGTGTTTGTATTTCGGGCAATCGAAACCCGACGGCATGGGTACTATCATTATGATGACAGCATAGCACAGATTTTTCTCTAGTAATGCTTTAGCCAATGATATACAATGATAGAAATCTTGTTCAATTATATCTCTGATAGTTAACTCGGTATCTAGTTTATTATCTAGTTTATCAATACTAAGAATTTCTATTTGACATTGCACCTCATCAAATTCGGTGAATAACGCTTCAAATTTTGTCGATTTCATCGCAAGTTTGCTTAGTTCAATTTGCGAAATGCTTTCTAACGCTTCCAAAATGTCTAAGTTGTTTTTAAGTTTAATAACGCGTCCTTTAATAGAACCACGTTTAGCAAATAAGTCTTAATACGACAAATCTTCACAAGACATTATGAACTTGCGATAAAATGCAGTCGAACAATAAGTTACAACGTAACAAATATGTAAACAAAGTTATGCATACGAAACTCTCCTCGCTTTGACCTCTCAGCTGATCGGCCGTGTCGTCTGGTACCGAAACCGGTTTGCTATGCAACGCTGCGCTGAGTTTCGGCGGGGATAGGCAGGCACCGTTGTCCGCGCACAATGCAATCAGACAGCGCGAGCGACGAACGACGCGCACCGCTACTGGAATTATTGTTACGACAAGTTTAGAAAGCAGCCTAATTAAATAGCTAATGGGTGAAGAACTAAGATTGCGAAGCTGATTGTCTCGTTTAAGTTATTATGGTGTGCAAATGTTTATAATCGTGAAATATAAGCAGTGTAATAGCTCGATGGATTTGCGTAGATAACTTCAGTATGTTTACTATTTCGGTTTGTTTATTTTAGTGAATATTTTTATTTGAAGTGTCACAGAATAAGAAGCAGACTTTAAGATGCGTTTAGGTTGCCTAGGTGTGAGCTAGGTACACTAGATTGTGCTACATTGTGGCACTAGGCAATAATTTTTATCGATGAATGTTATATAGGCGCGATGCTATGAAGTCAATAGTGAATGTTGAGTATAGTCAAAGCACAGCTGATAGGCGAAAGAACTCATCAAACCCTTGAGGAACAAAATTCGCTAAATAGGTACCCAAATAGGAGGGTAGGTAACTAAGGTAGGATAGATAATGGAACGGGCTCACAGTATAATCAGGCAGGCATGCGATGTGTATGGAGTATCCTCTTGCGATCGTTGATTGTTCAACCTGCTTGCACACATCGCAGCTTGCTCGAGTTCCCGCTGGATCGCAGGCGCGTTCCCGACGAGTGGACAGGAGTTCACGTAGTCGTGACGGTTCTATAGCCACGGTGAAGTATTCCTAGGCGCTTTACAGGAAACTGGAACGTTTCTTTAATAGCGTGGTGAATCACGTTGCGTTAACTTCTAGGTGTCCTTAGCTCGGCCGGCGCTCGGGGAGTAGCAATTGTTACTTTCTTCGTAACCCTGTTTGTCTGCAAGTCCTGTCACGGTCGCCACTTATGTTCGTGATCAAACACAGAAAAATACGTTTTGGTAGTTATGGGTTTAATTATGGAGTATTCTAGCATTTACAAGTTTTTTAGGTGGCCGTTGTAGTTCATATCTCTTGAATGTGTGTGATTGGCGAATGTTGAATGACGTATGTGATGCGAATGATATGTATGTGCGCTGTGCGTGTGAGGCATTTATGAATGCGGTTTGTTATTGCTTGTGGAGTGTTTGATAGCGGCGCAAAACCCACTTCGGGTAATAAACAGGATGTTACAGAAAGGTGCGGTCATATTTTACGGTCGTATAGAAGACCCCGTGAATAACGTTAAGTGCTAAAAATTTTTTTAAATTCGTGATTTTTAATACAGAAGTTTTATTTTAAACTGAAAAACTAAACTTGAAAATTGACCGATAAAGCTGATATTTCGTATGAGAGAGTGCTGACATAAATAAAACTATAGGTATTTAATACCAAAGATGTTGATGGAATGTACAGATTTTTCTGAAAATCTCTGCATAAAAAATAAACAAAATAATTGAAATTGATATGAATATTCATAATGTGTTGTTGTGTGCACCTACATGACGATAAGCATTTTCAGAATAAAAAAGTATTTTTCAAAACAAAATGATTTTTTTCAAAATCCATTTTTTAAGCTAATTCAACTATTTGTCGGCTACACATAACGCTCCTAAAATTTGACCACACCTTTCTGTAACATCCTGTATTTCCATTATACATAATAATATATTTACAGACAGGTCTGTTGGTCCAACAGTTAATAATCCTCACTTCTGAACCAGAGGTCGTGGGTTCGATTCCCAGGCAGGACAAATAGTTGTGTGATAAGCACGATAATTTCTTCTATATCTGGGTATTATTTTTCTATTATACTTAGAGTATTTAGTATTATATAAGTATGTTTATCAGCAGTCCGGTTACCATGGTTACAGGCTTTGCCTAGTTGTGGAACAAACGGCCGTGTGTGAGGTGTCTCAAGTTATTATTCAACTTCTAAAAGCCCGTGACTAGCCAATAATACCTACAGGTTCTCAGAGCTCATTGGTAGGAGGGCGGAAGGGAAGGGCAGGGTTACCCTGCGGGACAAGTGACTCCATTGCTGCTGTAGCCCATCATTAGACATGGCTAACTATTTCCCATCGAACCAAATATTCTCATCGAAAATACATTCCGAAGTTCTTCTGCTCCCAGGAGTCAGATGGAATTTTTTGTAAGCCACGACTTATAAAGAAAGCATTTTCTACTTTACTATTTGTTGGGCACCTTCAGCATGTCCTCAGCGATCAGACAATTGAAAACACCATTTTTGAAAATATGCCACATACGTAGCGAGTAATGCAGATATTTGCTACCTTGTTACTCGGTTACCACTTAGCCACGAGCTCCTCGAGAATATTACATGTGATTAAAAATATAGTTATTGAAATATGGGCATGTAATACAGCGTCTTCTGCCTACTCCCTTCGAGATACACATCGCCATCATCGGCCGTAAGTTCAATAAACCCTTCTCCCAATGTTATTCGCAATATGTTTCCTTAATACACTTTATCATTCCTTTTCACTGCTTACTCCATTTGTACCCATATTCTCTTTCACGCAGGTACACAAATACAAGTGTGATTATATAAAACCTATGAATAGAATTTACAACAAAAATTTGCTTTGAAAAGGTTGCTACTGAGCCATAGAATTTCAAAAACATATTTCTATTTCCAGAACAATACTTATGAAAACAATATATAACCAAATTCAATTTATTGTGCTACCCTTGTACAATTCGCTAGGGGGTCGTCCACCCCAGATTCCTTATCTCGTTGTTCTCAGTCATCAGAGGCATTTTACGACAGACATCAATCTGATATCGCCGCCACAATCTAGACGGGAGAAATTATTCCTTGTCAACTTTACTGACAGAGAACTTCATCTCAGTATTATATAAAATTACAAATTTAATTGATACAACGCCTACACAATACACTTAGTTATTGTTACTAGTACATAATATCTTGATGACACAATACCGAAAAGTTTTCGAATTGGCTTAAAATTAGATTTAGTTTTTGTTGAAAAAAAAGTTAGAAACTGTTCCGAAAATGCTGGTTGTACATTTCTAAACAACTTATTATGAATTTTCATATCAATTTTAATAATGTTGGTTTTTTTTATTATTTTTATGAGAATATTTTCGTACATTTAATCCACACCCTTGGGAATAAATACCAAAAGTTTAATTTATATTCCCTCTTACTACGAAAGCCTTCTTACTACGAAAAATTAACTTTATTGGCCAATTTTGCGGCCAATATGCGACCCTGAAATACTTTATACATTTACATTTCTACAATACCTTGTATAAATAAAGTTGTGCTTAATCTACGACAATTCGATTGAAATCCGTTTACAATTCTCTTGGCAATAATGTGTTTTAATTTTAATCTTGAGACAAAACAATGCCAGTGTGATGCTTAAAAAAGAAACGTGTTATCTTAACTAATAAAAAATGTACACAAACATGTGTATCTTGTCTTAATTAACTAAATATTGTGTAAATAGAGATGTAGGTAGGGAAGTCTTATGACTTCTAATTTGTTTATGGAGACCGTTAGTATCCGTAATGTAAACTAAAAAAATATTCTCTTTGCTCTCGTTTCAGAAATTCGGCGTTTATATTTGCGTGTAACAGTAGGTCCTGGATTCGATGTCCAGAACTGGTAATTTGCTATTGTGTGGTTCTGTTAGAAAGTTTCAAGTTAATAGAGCTAATAAAGCGTGTAAAAATAAATAATAACTATAATATTATAAATAAAAATGTGGATTTGTTTGTTACGCTTTAACTGCGGTTTTAACAGCTGAACCGATTATCATGAAATTTACAATCACGAAGTATTCACGGCGCACAGAAAATAGATGCCTACCTTTAATCCAGAGCAAAAGTACTGTTCCAGAATTGATTAATAAAATCTATACCAACGCCAGCGAAGCCACGAACAAAAGCCAGTACTGAATAAATATATGTTTCTTTGATAAATTCTAGAAAAAAAAAATATCTAAAAATAAACCCCCTTCAACAAAATAAATACCAAATGTATTATACTAAACCTTTTTACAAATAATTACGTACAATACGTTAGTAAAATAATCATGAAAATTTATCCATTATTTTTGAAGCAAATCGCGGACATACAAACATAATATTCAGTTAATAAAATAAAGAACCGTTTCATGTAAATAATACAAGTAAATCAATTTGGCCTCATCACTTAAGTAACGACAAACAGCTGTGACATTCAAATAACAAAAGATAAAAATTCGTCTTGAATATTTGCTGACTCATCTTTTGTTTCAGTCGGTGAATAACCTAGTTCACAACTGTTTACACTGTAAAATTTATTTTATGACGATGACAGAGTTCTTACGATTCTGTTGATCTGTGGCATGCAATTTTTGTCAAAACAGACAATTTTTGTGTTATCGTATTTCTTTAATCCTTATGCCTGAAACAAATATTGTCTTTTGATATACTACAACTCGAGTTTTACATAATAATATTATTATTCAAGGATATATTGCAAAGAGCTATTTAGACCCAAATTAAGCCTAGGGGTACTATTATGTATTCTGTGGCCTAGGTTGTACTTTAAGTTCTAGAACAGGATATACATACATAGTAAACATACACACATTTTTTGTGTAATAAGTAGAGAGTAACACCCAGACAAAAGCATTTTTATTAATTTTAAGCACAACAGATAATAATTATTTGTGTTTGATCAAAGAAAACGAAACAGATGTTTCCTGTTCTTTCATCAAATCAAATCATTTTTCAACTCAATTATCAAGTACTCAATCATACCATCATCATAGCGAATATTCGGGCTTTTGTATTTTCGGGTATTTTATAAATTATCGTATTGTACCTAACACGAGCTGACACGTAAGACTTTTAAACAAAAATCGCTATAGTCCTATTTAAAAAAAAATACTTACACTTACGCCTGTATCCCCGAAGGGGTAGGCAGAAACGTGTTAACAACCCACATTATGCCAACTATAGTTTTGGTCCCACTTACGTAATACGTGCCCCAGTAGTACAAGCCTGTTACGGCCAGCCGGGAATTTTGGGAATTAAAGTTTGGAATATTGGGAATATATTGAAAGGTAGGCAAGAAGGGAAGGCAATAAAGGAGAAGGATATTGCTTATACGGATGCATTGGAGAGTGTAACCGATAGCTCGAGAAGATTAGAGTCGCATACAGATTATTGCCGGGAAGTCCGAACAATGTAACAAAAAACAAAAAAAAAAAATGAAAATCTAAAAATAACATTTTTAGTATTTTTTTTTGAAGTTATTTTCCTTTTGTCACGTTATGGAAAAATGATGAGAGTAAATTTTTACGATGCGCGCGCACACCGTCACAAAAAACCGACACTCTGAAGTTAGCTAGTTAACATTTTAATTTTTCAAAAAAAGTTACCAACTTCACGATAGTGATAAAAATGGTTTTTACGTATTACTTTGAGTCCGTTTGTAGAATTTGAGGTTAGTTGACGGTATGTATTATTTATTAAGATATTTAAATAAACTTTATTTAACTAGATAAAAGTATAACTTCTTACGTGCGTACATAAGTACACACACACTTTTTTTTTGAAAATATGGATATTTTAAACGACCTTAAAATGGAGGAGGTCCTAATTTCGACTGAATGTTTTCGATTCAGATTTTGTGTGCATGTTACGCGATATCATCGCTTTAAAAAAACTCTTTAATTAATTGGTTGTACTCAACGTTCGTCCCATTTAAATTTGTAAAAAAATTTCAATTTCTAATGGCGGATAAGGGTATGAAAAAAATAGCTTAGTTAGCAATTTATCATCATTTAGGTGCGCTGAAATCAGTTATACATTTTTTAAATTTAATTATCTCTTGCATATGTTCGTGATTGCCAACTCAGTCATATAAAAATTATGAGTTGCTAATTAAAATAGTTAAGCGTGAGTTTTATTGCTGTATACAAAACACGTCTTATCTATTGCAACCTCTACATGTAGGTATCTCTTGCGTGCTAAATATAACTTCTGACATTCATAGGTGTACATTGTAACTTGATTGAATAGGTTATCTTAATTGCAAGACTAGCTGTACCCGCCACGGCTTCGCTTGCGAGTACATGTTTTAAGGGTTCCATTCCTCAAAAGGAAAAAGGAACTCTTATATGATCATTTTGTTGTCCGTCCGTCTGTCTATCTGTCAACACCCTTTTCTCAGGAACCCGTTGAGTCACCGAGTTGAAATTAACATCATAATTATACTTATGTTTGCGGTCCCCTAAAGCTTTAAAAAATCGAGCTTCTAAGTCGACGTAATCAAAACCTATAGAGTACTTCCTATTGACCTTGTTTCTTCCAAATTTCATGATAATTTGGAACAAACAAGGTCTCACAGGACAAGTAAACGGAAAAGTCCGGAAGTCGTAAATTTTTGTTATAACACATAAAAATATTTTTTATCATTACAGGCTTATATTTGGCGGTTGGACGTTGACTTTGTCGGAAATCGATGATTGGGAGAGTATTTTTAGAACTAAAAAATTAAGTTTGTCTTTCGGAAAAAACAAGTAAATTTCTCCTAGACTTACTATTTTTTTCAAAACAAAAGTACCCTAAGTTATTCCTTATAACATTAGTTATCTGCCAGTAAAAGTCCCGTGGAAATCGGTCCACCCGTTACGTAGATTAGCTGGAGCAAACAAACAGACGGACAGACAGATAAAGATTTTTTGGTATAAGTACCGTGTAAACATTCACAAACTGTTAACAAAACATAACAAAAATAATCATTTAGTTTATAAAATGTGGTAGGCATAGATATTGTTATTAAATTAAACCGAGTTACGTGACTATCAGAATTATTATTATAAACAATTAATTAATACAATAAACATCGGGGCATTACATTTATAATTACATTTACTACGATCTGTTCGTAGTAAATGTAACCTTAGATGTGTTTACGAGGAAATGTAATGTATAAAGGAAAACACTTTGTCTTCTATAATTATAAAATCAAATACAAAAGAGCAAATCATCAACCGACTGCGGTGGAGTCCAAAAGGAGGGTGATAAGTTTTTTTTTTTTAATTTTATTTTTTGAAAAAAGATTACTAGTAACGTGAGTCACACATTACTAGTAATCTCGTTAACCCCTCCAGCTAAGCTTAACGCTTGTGTTAGGAGTGGGTTCACGACGGTGGTGCACTGGGTGGGGTTCGAACCCGCAACCACTTGATCGCAAGTCCGACGCCTTATCCATTACGCTACCGCCGCTTCAAGTTTGTCCTGTATGTGGTATTTGCATTCGTCCGTGTGATGTCATGTAACTTCTAAACGCTTCAACCGATTTTGATGAATGATATATCGTAACATGCGCCTTTATTGCTCAAGTTTCATTGATATCTTAAGATTAAATTAAAATTTAAAAAACCCCCTACGCCAAAATATCCTTATAGTCTAAGAAACAACCCTTACAAAAATGCCTTATATCATTTTGGAAAAGAGCTGATACTCTTACACTGCTGGACCGATATTAACCAAACATAGCTAAGAACCACCGCAAGGAAACTGGCTTTCAAATGGAAAAAACCGCACCGAAATCGGTCCCATCCGTTTGAGAGCTACGATGCCACAGATAGACAGACACACACACATACATCGACGTCAAACTTATAACACCCCGTTGTTTACGACGTCGTACATTAAAAAGAAAATGGCGGATTTTTGGCGCCAAAATATACGTCCAAAAATGTTTACTCCCAAACCTATCGAGTGAGGTATCAAATTGAAATGTTGTAAAAGATGATTACACAAATAAATGTAACTATATGTTAATTAGTTAGTATAGGTATTTACAGTTTAGCAATTGTTTAGCAATTCCACTTGTGATAACTGGACGACATTGTTTAGTTTTACTTAACCATTGTATGCTTTACATTGTTTAGTTTTAAATGTGGGAGAGCCATGCTTCGCCACGTTTGTGCCGGTTCTGTTTCACGTTATATTATAATAACAATAGTTGACCCAGCAGATGTTTTGTTCTATGCCTTAAAATAAAAATGTTTTTTATTGTTTTCATTCAAAAAAAAAAACATGAAAATGTTTTTTTTTAAATGCTTTCAGTTTCTAGAAAGTTTTCTTACTTTTAAGGAGTTTTTTCCATTTTTTTGTCATGTAATAATGTAATTTGCGGACATTATAATTTTAAATTAAAATCCGTCCCGACATTCTCAACGGGCAGGATTTGATTTTTATTTATGTAAATAATATCCAGTTAACATAGTAAAGGTTCCAAAATTGAGGTCCGAACTCGTTCTGGGTATGGGTGTCTTAACAATTCGGTTGATACAAATATTTTACCGTTCCGTAACCGAACGATTATCTCATTCGTAAGATGACACATACATAATATGAGTTGGTACATATCAAACGTGCTTAAGTCCACTACAGTCATTATTGAACGTTTTTGATAAACCTGATTTTGGGCGCGAAAATAAATATTTTAGTTCAGACCCAATCAAACAAAGTCCATTCTTACTCATTGAAATAAGGCTCAAAATATTCGTTTTCTTTTCAATATTGCTTAAGTCACAATGTCAGTATAAATCAAACTCACCAAAGTCCGATTCGACCAATGACAGACAGCCCTGCGCAGTGTCATGGCCGCCATTGTTTTCATAAATTGGTGGAGTTCGTATCGTGTGCTTTGATTTTTATTAAATTATGGAAGAAATAATAAGACTTGTGAAACCAGAATTAGCTAAAAAGAAGTTACAGTTGAAGCACAATGAAAAACAGAAGAAAAAACAAAAGGATTTGTAAGTTTACTGTTCTAATTTCACTTTGTTTGAGTTTTGTCATTGTCACGTGGTGATTTATACCATTAAAAAACAGGGCCGAACTCCTAATAGATATTACCAACCCCGGGTTCATTGTTGCATGTTTATAAAATGGAAAGTATATTTACTATTATTCTATTCTACATAGTAATACTAATTAAGTAGTTACCTAATATTACACTTTTTAAGCAAAGTTTTGTTTTAAATTAAGGTTTTATGGTAATCAGCAACATTATTTAATTTTTAACATTTTGTTGAGTAAATAATTTTGTGTAATTCGGGACTTAATCGTGATAATATTTAAAAGGTACACAGGTGACCACGACCGGTGCAATTCGATCGAAACGTCGGGTAACAAAGAGGTATTGCACTTTTTAAATACTATCACGATTAAGGCCCGAGTTACACAAATAATATGTATCAAAGTCGCGAAAGTTTAAAAACAAATAATTTTGTTTCATTTTGTAAACTCGCTTACCAAACAATGTTTTAGTTTTTAAGATATGTATAAGTAAATTTTATTTTGATTCTTATGTTTTTTTTTATCCCTAGAGTCTACTTACCCGAGTACGTCCCTTTATTAGTTAATTACATCAAACCAGCCTAAGTCACATTGTGGTTATTCATAATCGCTTAAGTCCAGTGTCAGTTCCTTTCAAATGAGCTTACATCCATATTGTTAATATCAAAGGTGCTTATGTCCAAAACAAAAACCAGTTTATTTAAAAACCTGATGGTGGTTTACCTTTGTTTTTCATAGTGTTCCCCCTGGATATCATTTCGAACGATTTGGCAGTATTGCACTGTACTTTAGATCACAAGATAAGTCAGACAGCAGTAACAACGTTTCCTCGAAAGTTGACTAGCTGTGACTTAAGCGCGTTTGATATGTATCGACTCATATATAGTACTAGGGACTTGATTACACACGTACTACCGGGGCTACCCTCGCAATAGTACTACAAAGCATTATTGACACAAGTTTATAGTTACAGTCAGCAAAAGGTTGTTAAGCTAAAATGAATCATACGTCTCCGACATAAAGTTCCACTTGTAAAATAAACAGTTTTACAGCTACTTTTAGACGTCGGTCGTAATCTTTGTGTATAAAAATGAGATGTTTTGTAAGTAGAGCATCATTCAAGCTGTAACTACGAACTGTCATAACTTATTGCAAATTGAAATATATTTTTGATTTATTTTTAAATAAATTTTAATTTTGAAAATGAATTTTTCAAGAATTCTGTTATTCGTTTTCGCTTGTTTTGTCGCGTTGGCGAGCGTTTCAGCGGCTCCCGAGCCGAAATGGAAGCTGTTTAAGAAAATCGTAAGCATTTTACTATTATTCATAAACAGCTACTATAAGTGTACCTATTAATATAAAAACTTCGAAAAATTTAACATTTAATATAAAACATTGTATTGTAAAATTTATTTTTTTAGATAATAAGTAGTTTAAATTTTTTTATTCAAATGTTTGCGTTGATGGTTTTTTGTAATGCTTTTTCGGATGTATTTTTTTGTCAAAGATAAGTTCAAAAAAGTTTTTTCCTAAAATAATTATAATTAGAATTCGTCTATTGTCATGAAGGAGGTATATACGTGTATGCATTCTTTATAAAGAAAGCGCTGGCCTCCTTGTATTAAGTTATAGCCCAAGTATAGTCCTACCCATTAAAATAATACATTTGGATTATTTCTAATAATTCTCTTATGATCGAATAATTATTTTAACAATCGATGTTCACCCACTCGCTCTGGTTATGTTCCGCAAAATGTTTAACCAAATATTAGGAGGACCGCAGCCTATAGCAATTATTTTGATGAATATTTAAAATCATTATATAACATTCACGCTGGTCAAATGTTTCACAACCCACATCCATGTTGCTATTTTTGTGTGATTTACATTTAAGAATAATAGCTACCGTAAGTGGTAGTGACTTGTGACTCTTGAGTTGCAGGTGTCCATGGGCGACGGTAGTCACTTACCATCGGGTGACCCGTCTGCTCGTTTACCCACTATACCATTACAATAATATATAAAAAAAATTATGTCGGTACAATCGATTGTATCATGAGTGAAACGATCTGCCATGGTGGTGTCAGGTCTCTCACTAATGATAACTCAGATAAAAATAACACGATTTTTTTTTTTTATTTTAGGAGAAAGTAGGTCGCAACATCCGCAATGGAGTCGTCAAAGCAGGACCAGCCATCGCAGTCATAGGGCAAGCGAAGGCCCTAGGAAAATAAAATCATTTTACAGTTAATTTTAAATCTTTATAGTTGTACTCAGAGGCAATGATTATACATATTAGTATTAATTTAGTTCATAAGTCTTTAATAATAACTTCAGTCTAGATCTGTTCGATATAAATAAATGAATTTCTTTAAAATTTTCTTTCATTTTAATAGGCCGTTACACCTATTCTGAAAAGTTTTTAGGGTTCCCTACCTAAAGGGTAAAAACGGAACCCTATTACTAAGACTCCACTGTCCATCCGTCTGTCTGTATGTCTGTCACCAGGCTGTATCTCCTGATCCGTAATAGGTAGACAGTAGAAATTTTCACAGAATATGTATATCTGTTGCCGCTATAACAATAAATAATAAAAAAAAATTAAACGGGGCTCGCCTACTAGAGACGTATTTTTTTTGGCTTATAGTATTAAAATTTTTACGATGGTGTGGAACCCTTCATGCGCGAGTCCGACTTGCACTTGGCCGGTTTTTTAATTTGATAAGATCCTAATGGATGTCCTCCGCCTTTGAGGAGGCGAAGGAGTCTGTCGAACTCTTACCGACTAAAACCACTCCGGTGTTCCGCTCCTTGCCTATGATCAGGGAAATTTGATCCTAAGGCAACAGTAAACAACCACAAAATTGACTAAATTGACGCCATGTTGTTCGTCCGTCATGACGTCATGTCGGGAGTAAAAGCGTAAATTATTGCACAATTTTGCCAATTTTAAAATGAGTTACTATTCTTGTGGTTAGTGATGGAGATAGAACAATATATCATACTTACATCGATGTTTAAACATTACGCAATTTGACAAAACAAAAATAAGGAGTTATTGGACTGGCCTGTTGGTCTAGTGGTTAGTGACCCTGAATGCTAAGCCAGAGGTCGTGGGTTCGATTCCCACCCAGGACGAATAATTGTGTGATGAGCGTGATCATTTGTTCTGTGTCTGGGTGTAATTTATCTATAATATATATGTATTTAAAAATAAATAAGTATGTTTATCAGTAGTCTGGTTACTTTAGTACAGGCTCTGCCTAGTTTGGAATGGCCGTGTGTGAGATGTGTGAAGTTACTATTCCAAAACCACCCTATCATTAAATAGCTTATTCTGGATAGATTTGTATTTTCTGCCTATACAAATACTGTCCATCATTATATTTAAGTAAAATACACGAGAAGAATAAAATATCCAAAAATTTGCAGCAAAAATTATAAATTGGTGAAGTAGTTTTTTACTGACATAATGACGTAAAGTCATGGCTTCCGTTTCGCACATTTGTAGAACCGATAAACAATTTGAAACGAATGATAAAATTTAATTTCTAAATTTATGAAAGGGAAACTAACATTTTCCGATTCCCTGTTACCTAAACCATCTTTAAGTTATGTTTTTGATCATTACATTCATAGAGTAAAATAGTATAATAGAGTACTATTGCAGAAAGATTTGGTCACATTGAATGTAATTTATGTTTCTCCCAAATATAGTTAAGTCAGCCTGAGTGTTTTTTATAGGAAAATTTCTGGGCAAATTCAGATATTCCATTATCATGCTTATTATATATTACCTATAGTTGCGTTCTAGTTCTAGGCTAGAGAGAAGTATGCTCAACATATGGAGGATAGACAAAGTGAGACACACCAAGATAAGAAAAACCACCAAAGCAACTAACGCTCTAAGTTACGCTCAAAAACTAAAATGGAGATGGGCTGGGCACGTCGTGAGGTCTACAGACCAGAGGTGGACCGCGCGACTGACATCGTGGTGCGGCCCGCTGGGCAAGAGAAGCCGGAGGAGACCATTGACTCGCTGGGAAGACGACCTCAGGTGGACAATCGGCCCCAACTGGAGAGACGTAGCGCATTATAGAGATACATGGACATCTTTGGAGGAGGCCTTTACCCAATCCGGGGTTCTTGCCGACAAAACACTATCTTCATATGAGAATATTCTTTTTTTGTACTTTAAGAATTACAAACAAACCTAATTTTAATTGAAATAAAAAACTAACCAATGAAATTGAATATTTTTACTGTTTCATGTACTAAAACGTTGCAGAAGCAAGAAATAAAAAGGCTTATTTATTTATTTATTATATGGTTGCGTTCATAACAATCTTCTCAATTGCTAAATATTAGCTTTATCGATAAATTATCTAATTCAAGTTAAACATTCATCGTTAACATTTGAAAACTGATTTTCCAATTTTTCTGTAGTTAGTTATTTTGGTGACAGGAGTCCTCACCGGACACTGCAAACTGAACAAACATATGTTCATTCTAAATTTGGGCGAGAACACAATATGCAGATTCTGTCAAGAGGCAGAAGAAACTGCAATGCATATTGTGGCCTACTAATGCGGCACCGAAGTATTAACCTAGGGTTGCACATCATTCTGGAGGTTTCTCGAAGCCATAAGTCTGAGCAGTGAACTGTAAAGCAAAAGTGCGCTACATAAGACCAGAAATTGTCGAAGTGGCACTAGGCACTTAAAATAATAATTATAATAATATTTAGGTGAATGTCGCAAAATTTCATGATGATTGATTCAGTAGTTTAAGTAGGGCGTGAAGTCAAAACAAAGAAACAAACAAACCAAACTCGTATTCGTATTTTAAAATTGTAGTTCAGATGATTACAAAAGAGTTTTATAAACAGATATTATAAAACTCTTTTTATCAAGCCTGGAGATAGGAGAAAAAATAGAAAAAAAAAACAGAAAAACGATTTCAGCACGATTTTTTTGTGCTCTTAATTGAGCTATTTTAATTTAATAATAGGAAAGGTAGAAACGCCTAATTGGAGTATCTTCCCTCTGTTTTGGGGGGTAATAACAACCGTTCTTTTAGTCTAATCTATCAGACGGGTCATATGAAAAAAACCAGGTCATAACATGTTTACCAACATCATATTTCTACCAAAAGATATTACAATTATTTTTTTCGCCTGTTATCGAGTATTGGTATTCTAACGTAATAAGATGCAATAAGCTGGTATTTACCAATCTTAGATATTATGTTTGGTAAGGTTGTCTGGTTAAGAGATAAAGCCGATTCACTCGCCATAAAACAAGGGGAATAACATTTTTACACGACACGACATGATGTTCTCATGTATCGTAAACATTCGATGTCGTATGAACTTTTCACACTACACTTTTTCAGCATTCATGAAATATTAATATTATAGTCAAGGATATACGATATATATACGATATATATATATATATATATATATATATATATATATATGGTGGCTGGCTTTTCTTGTGGTCTGCATAAAGATGCAGACCACAAGAAAAGGCAAGGTGTCTCAGGAATCGTTTCTGAGTTCTTTCGATTCTGAGTTGTACATCACATTATATTGAGGTGACCAAACTACAGAGCAGTATTCAAGATGACTCCTGCTGCTCCAGCTGGATTGCGGAATAGTCTGCAGTTTCGTAAGATAAAACCCAGCATTCTAGATGACTTGTTAATTATATTATTTATGTGAGGTAAAAAAGTTAACTTAGAGTCAAATAGGACTCCTAAATCCCGTAACTCTGCCTTCTCCTGTAGTGCAGTCCCGTCAATATAATATGGAGTTTTAATTACATTGCGGTTTCGTGTGAACGTGATGGTATGGCATTTGCTTGTATTTAAGGACATTTTGTTTCCCTTAAACCAATTATTTATAGCATCAAGGTCCCTCTGAAGCAGATCGCAGTCCAACGAGTCTGTTATAGAAAACTATAACAAACTCGTTCGACTGCGACAGATGATTTAAAGATTTGTAAAAACAAATCTTTAAATCATTTGCAAAAAGGTAAGCGCTACTATGTTTAATATAAGAGACTAAATCATTTATGAACAAGTTGAAGAGCCAAGGACGTAAATGGGAGCCCTGGGGAACGCCAGAACTAGCTCTATAAGTCTCAGATTTAAATCCTTTCACCACATATTGCGTTCTATTGGATAAGTAAGACTGAAACCACTTCAGTAAGGATCCACAAATACCATACGAGTCTAACTTTTTTAATAATATCTTATGACAAACTCTATCGAATGCCTTAGCAAAGTCCATATAGACAGCACTAACTTGGGCACTTGCATCAACTGCGTTCACTAGTTTGTTATGATATGCGACCAGATTTGTACTTGTGGAACGGGATTGGATAAAGCCGTGCTGCTCACTAACAAAAACGTGGCTAGTATGACTTTTTAGGTAGGAGTAAATTAAAGCTTCGAACAATTGTGTGGCGTCCCACAAGGAAGTGTACTTAGTCCAACACTTAATGAAATTACTTCGCCATTCAGCATCAACAGATATTCTGAAAACTGTTTATTTTGCCATGAGTCAATCCTTGATTATGTATTGTATAGGCAGTTGGGGCTGTGCCGCAAAAACCTTAATGATTCAAGTAGAGAGGGCCCAACGTTCCGTACTAAAAACAATATATAGAAAACCCTTTAGGTATTCCACCACACAACTCTACAAAGACACTAAGGTACTTAATGTACGATAGTTATTTATATTGAGAACATTTCTAAGGGCACATTAAACTGTTATCAACTCTACAGAATATAAACATCTACTCAATCGCCGTGTGTATAGAATCCCGACTCCCAATATTCACACATCGTTTGCTAGACGGTTCAGTCCATATATGGACCACTACATCTATAATAGGGTTGCTAAAGAATGTGAGATCAAAGAGTGCTCACTAAAAGAGGCAAAAATTGTGGTTTTTGAATGGCTCACTTTATTAACATACGATGCTACTGAAAACCTCCTACAGCACTTAAGGTAAATTAAATACACCACACAGTTTTAATTGTAAACATTTACATAACTACTAATAATATATTGTTATCAAAGTATGTGTATAATATATGTATTATCTAAGTACCAAATAATATTTTATTAGAATAGTTTAATATAATATAATATGTAATCATTTTATTGCATTTCCTTTATATTTATTCTTATTCTATTTATATATTTTTTCCCCTAAATATAAAATAAAATAAGAATTAAAAGATCTGTTAATAAATAAGCCAATTATTGAGGTCGACCGGACATTGTACTCGTATTTAGTAATCGCCTAGGTACCCACAGGACAGGCTTGCCTAGTGTGGGGCCATTGGACATTCTTACATTGTACATGTACCTATAACTTTCTGGCAATAAACAGTTTTTTTATTATTTTATTTTATTAATTTGGCAAAAACCGACAAGATAGAAATTGGTCTATAGTTAGAAACATTTTCTTTGTTGCCATTTTTATATACGGGGACAACTTTAGCGGTCTTCCAGATGGTGGGGAATATACCGGCTGATAACGATTAATTTATGACGAGAAACAGAGGAAAACTTAAAGATAAGGCGCATCTTGAAACAAAATATGATGGGATTCCATCTGGTCCCGCCCCTTTATGTATGTCAAGATTTTTTATATGCTTTATGACACTATCGTGTGTAACATATATATCACCAATAAATATATAAATAAATCGTCGACGTCGTAGAAAAACGACGGATTTGATTTTGAGTTACAGGAGAGCACTTTAAAGCTTTCAAATGATGTTTTACATAATATTTTGAAAACGGCTGTTTCCGTTAATGATTTTTTATGAAAAAGTATAATGTCTTCAGTAGGCTTATGTCAAAAACCATTATTTATTGTTTTGTCATCGGTCCTTAATAAGTGTGCAAAGTTTCAATTCAATCCAACGTTCTAAAGTGGGTGAAAATCACGTTCAAAGAATCCGTTACATGGACACATATATACCAAGCTAATAAAAACATGTTAAGAAAATCCATGTCTGTCTTTAGTCAATGGTTTTCTACCTGAAACAATATCCCACCCGTCTCCAGCTCTGAATTTTTTTCTCATATTATTGTAACACAATATACCATTTTAATAATGATGACCGATATCACATTGATGGTGACACAGGCCTAACTTACGGTCAAATGCTTTGACCCAATACGACTGACAGACGTTGACTACACGACTTCTAGTGTAGTACTAGTCGTGGAATGTAAAAAGTTTCAATTTATTTTCGTTATACATCTTCGAATATTCAGAGAAACATGACGGATTTGCTTTGTTTACAACTCGGAAATAAATTTCATGACACACATCCTGATATTTGGGACAGGCCAAATTGTTTTGGGAACGGTGGATGAATTTTGTAGAATGGAAACTTTTGTCGTGTGCGAGAAAAGGTTGCCATAAATGAAAAGTCACATTGAATATAGATAGAATCCCATATATCGATAGAGAGATGATATGACAAACTATGTGGTGTGGCGGTGTAGTGAATTTGATTATAACGTCAAAGCCTACGAGCTCCCCATCAGTGCAAATATTGTATAAATTTTCGATGGAAGTTCAACGAAATTTTACCGTTAGCAAAACGAATCGTTTCTTGATTATAGAAACGCGGCATTAGAATACTTAAAGTATATATGTAGAAGTTCAGAAAGCTAAGAAATTTAGACAATATGTGCTATAAAGTTAAAAATTATGTAAAAACTGGTACATAAAGTTATAGGGGTCCACTATTTACTTTGACCTGTCATAGTACAAAAGTCTATTCCATGACAGGTCAAGTTATACTGGCCAATGAAATAATCCAAAAATGAATTATGTTTGAAATTCAACCATCACGCGATTTCTAGTTATAACAATTTGTTCAGTGTCCATGAGTTCCACAGTAATCAATTCTCAACTCTCTTGTTCCTTTTATTTCCAAGTCTACCATTTGAAAATTAAAGCTCTAAATACGAATTTGCCATTTCTCTCATTCCAGGAGTTCCCGCAAGCTAAGTGCAGTACAACAACAAAAGCTGTAAAGTACAACGTGCATCCATTTGTTATGGGTCGGGTAATTCAATCGGGTTGCCCTACTATGCTGTTACTCTCACTTAAGAGCCGACCAAAGGTGTGGGGTTCTTTTTAATCGGTTCAATGTTCGGCTGTTAAAAATGTACGCGCTAAAGAGTCCAGCTTGTAATACTCTCTGTATTGCAATTGCAACATGAACCGGGCATTATCTATAATAACATCATTGTATACATTTAATTGCATGGACTTTTGTATGGCTAAGTTATATTTCGACACTATTGTGTATGTCCGTTATTTGAGATTCAGAACACATAATAATGATATATGTATGTATATATGGCGCAAATCTTCAAATATTGTTTTTTAACTGATTATAATTATTAAAGAAATATCCAAAATACATTAGATTTATATTCAAATAATTTATTAGTAAACAGTAAAACATTTATTTATCAAGCTCTAATATTTAGTTCTAATAGACACTGTTTTGACTATTTAAAGTTGAAATTATGATGCAAATACAGATTTAAAATAATAATATTTGTATATATTAATACGTGAAGCGAAAACTTTGGATCCCTTTTTACGAAAATTGGGCGGACGGAGGAGTATGAAATTTCGCACACTTATAGTTTATACAGAGAAGAAGTGACGAATGCTAAAATTTTTGAACAATATTTGCTTCGAAGTTAAAAAAAAAATGCAAAAACGGGTACATACAGCTATGAGTGTCCAGTATATATTTTGACCTGTCATGGTACAAAAGTCTATACAATGACAGGTCAAGTAATATTGGCCAATGAAATAAACCATGGTCGAAATTCGACCACCACGCGATCTTTAGTTCAAATAATTGTGTAAATGTGCAAAATAAAGTCTATTAGAATTATTATTATTATTCTGTATCAAATTTTATTATTTTATGCATTAAATAAAACTTAATTTCTATTGAATCCTGATGAAAAATAATATTTGTTGATATTAAGTAAACGTAATGCGTGTAAAATAAATCATTTAAAGTTGTGTCAAATTGATTGACATATTTATTAAGCTATATAGCTTAATAAATATGTCAATCAATTTCACTAAAAATAATTCTTTATATATATCAAGAATTATTTTTATTAATTTCATTTATTTGTTATAAAAGAGGTTGTAGTCGCTTATCTGTTTAAAAAATCTATTGTAAGGTTATTTATAAAAACGTTTGAATTGTGAAAAAGAGATTATTACTGTGCTGGCGGTTGTGTGAAAACAAAACAAGTAAAATTTAGTGCTTGTTTTCAATCTAATAGACCCTGGCGTATCGCCGACATATATTATGACAGCGTTATGTTAACTTCGCCATACTGGCCTAGTATGGATTGGTTTAACAAAAGACAAAAAAATAAGTCGAAACTTCTTTATTTTCATTATATGCGTCTGTAGGTGGCAGGTGAGTCGTATCGTTGGAATGTGCTGTAGATACTACTATAAGTACAATAATTAAAGTGTTAAATAAGTGCATGATAATAATGGTAAACATGACAAATTACTCACCTTGAAAGTAACTCACAGATGGTAACGAAGGCTTCAAGTAAATGTTGGCTCTTCGTCAGGGGATTTCCTACTTAATAGGACATAATGAATCAATAAGATTTGGCAGAAGCGTGCTGGCATCAGATCTCAAAATACAGATAGTTGTGTTGAATCACGAGACTAATGAACAATTGGAACGATGCCAAAATTTATCTTAGTTTTCCTTTTGGAAAATGTTTGTTAATTTTTTGTTCATAGTGTAGAATTTTGACAAGTTTGTTAAGATTTATAAAATTATAGAAATCTGCATTAAGTTATTATGTTAACGTGGGAGAGCCATGCTTCGGCACGTATGGGCCGGCTCGACTCCGTTCGATACCACGCCCTCACAGAAAACCGGCAGTGAAACAATTCTTGCATTGCTTTTCGCCACATGAGTGAGGTTACCGGAGGCCCTAACCCATCCCTCTCCCCTATTCCCGTCCTTCCCATCTCCTCTCCCACCTTAAGGGTAGCAGGTAATGTGTTAAAGGGCGGTAACGCACTTGTGACTCTTGAGTTACAGGTGCCCATGGGCGGCGGTAGTCATTTACCATCAGGTGACCTGCCTGCTCGTTTGCCCCCTATACCATAAAAAAAATTTAAGACCACACTAGAATTTTGGCTATTGTTAGTTACGTATGCAATAAATAACAATTCCATATTTTCAAGGTTCAATAACTTGAAAACATCCATAATTTTTTCCCAATGTAAATTAATTTCACATAAGCATTGGCTTTTGTGTTATGGTAGGAAAGGACTTTTAAAGAAGCAATGTCCGGTCAGTATCTTCGTCAGCCCGTAAGAGAGTCCAACTTGACACCTCTCCAGCCAGCGGCCATGAAAAGTGCGGCACTGCCACGAGTGCGCATGCACTGTGCTCAGCCATTCAAGTTGTTCTTTCCATAAAACCATGACAAAAACAAATTCCCATGGCAGAGACCCAGCTAGAAGACACATTACAGGACAGTCCATCGCCCCTACGGCGCTGATAGCCATTGCCATTGCGGATAATGCAAATTACCGTCCATCAGCATCCTCGTCAAGGCTTGGTTAAAGAGTTTTATGGTCTGCACTACCACTACATATGTGTCGGATTACGGCAGCTGGCGTAAAAATACTGCAACCACCTTTACGGGAACTTTATTTAGGCTCAAGGGCAGACTAAAAGATGCGAAAAAGTTATTAGTATCTCATCAATGGCTTAATACTAATTCTAACACGAACAAAAACAACAACAGTAACAAATTAACATGCATACCTCTAGTGTTATAGCCCACTGGCAATATAATTAGGTATTATCCAGTATATCATTGGCTACATGTGTTGTCTGCTTCTATCTGCTTTTGTTCTTGCACAACCAGTCGGTGAGAACAAGCTTCTCGCAGGGATATAACTGAAAGGCCTTAATTGCTCTTCTCTTTGTTAAATGATTCAATATTTTACTAGTATAGAGACCTGTAATGAGAGCTGGTCAATAAGTGTTCTATTATATGCATAGATGGACCAAGGTTTGATATAATTCACTTTATGCAGTAGTAGTGGTTGATTATCTGTAAGTTGAGTTTTTTTTTTATTTTGTTTTTGGGTAAACTCGAATTGTAATTTACAATGTTTAAGTTACGTCGAAAGACGAGAATATGACACACATACCTATTTTGCTTGAAAGTATTACTGTAACAATGGTTACTGCATCTGCCGGCGTCAGGTCGACAACTACGGTGGGCACTGAAAATCAGTACTGTGGTGGGCCACGTCCATCGCAGTAAATGCTGAGAGTCTACCTTTTTGTGGGGCATAGCGTACAACCCCTGTCAATACCGCATAAGCTTTTACTATATGTATGCAAGACAATAGATAAAGTAAAATTATTTTTAACCTAGACATTTATTAAACGCTACGTCATCGTGCCACTTGTCAGGTCAGCTGTCAGTTGTCACTAATGTCACCATTAGCTTGATCAAGTTGAGTGTCGTATGAAAACCAGTCTTTTAGCCTAGTATTTATTTAGTAGTATTTATTTTTATTTATTTTAATGTTGAAAGTTGTATGCCTTTGTCCTACGAAATAAACTTATTTTCTTTCTTTCTTTCTAATGCCGTAAGAATAGATCCGCTCTATGCAGAGGCCCCCGAAAACCAATTGGCATCGGATTTAAAGGGAGCTATCCTAATGCGAAGCCGCCAAATCCTTAAAATGACGTAAGTATGGTCACATCGTAGTGACAGAGCAAACATAACCTTTATTGAAATATGTCCTACTAATATCATAAATGTGAAAGTTTTATTTATTTTATTTATTTTTTATTTTATTTTATTTATTCTTTATTGTACACTAAAACTAGATTAATAAATACAAGGAAACGGTATGTACAAAGGCGAGCTTAACCCAAACCTGAGTTTTCTTCCAGCAAACCTTAAAGTGAATAGAGGATAGTTGAAAAACTTAGAGGCAAAGTCGTGTGTACGTAAACTAATTAGAGATAGTAATTAATAGATATAACTTAGTTAAAATAAATATCATGTATACCGACACGTATACTCATTTTGAAATATAAATACCTATACTTACACGTATTATAAAGTAATATATATTCAATATATAAATACATACAAATATATTTCCATACATATACTAATACATTTTATAAGTCTGATTTATTGTTGAGAGAGAAAATAATCCCTGGTTCTCCGCTTGAACACGCTTAGAGAAGGGCTATCGCGTATTGAATACGGTAAGGCATTCCATATCCGGACAGCAGAAACACTAAAAGAATTGTCATAACGAGTAGACGTATGGGAAGGAGTTCGAAGGAGAAGAGAAGAAGAGGACAGGGATTGCTCCTTTGCGAGTTTGTGAGGATGTATGGATATATGGATGTTTGTTTCTCTTTCACGCAAAAACTACTTAACCGATTGCGATGAAACTTGGTATGTAGATAGCTGGAAACCTGGATTAACATATAGGCTACTTTTTATTCCGATATTCCCACGGCAGCGGAACTTATGTGGGTGTACCTTTTAAAAGAACGTATTCTGATGAAATATTCATGTAAATCAATATTATTATAAAAGAAAATTTCATTAAAACAAAAAAGCAGTACTTTTTTTAATAAGTACATAGGTACATATGTTAATAAAACTTAAGAATGATTGAATCTGATTTTTCAGTATGATTTATTAAGCACGCACGTGCGTTATCACGTAATCGCTTGACCTTGACTTGCAGAAATAATAATTTAACTTGTTTTTACAGCGATTAAAACCTTGGCGGAGAGGTGCACTTGAAGTCTGAAAATTATTGGTCTTGATTTAAGATATAGCTTGGGTTTGTACATATATTAATTATTGTTTACCTAATGTGATAATAAAATGTAGGTAGGTTAAAAAGGTGATGACTAGAGACTAACTGGACCAAAACTAAAATTGTTTTTTCTTTGTTGGACCATTAACAAGTTGTTGTTGTCCACAAATGTCTTAAATTAATCGTTGATTAGTACAAAATAGTTGGTAATGAGCAACTGTATGTACATTTTATATATGCCTAACATAAATGGACACAAAAATTGACTCAACCGTAAGCTAAATTCTATTATATCCATACGATATTCGGTAATATCTATAACATAAAAAAGTCAAAGAAGCATAGTGAAGCAAGTAATCAATTCAGGTAGCTATTTCCGAACTCAATTGACCGTCATTTTGTTACTGATTTTATGTTCACAAAGGCCTTTGCGTGTGAATATCAATAAAAACTTACGCGTTCATAACACGTAACTTTATATTTTGGTATAAAATACTCGGTAAGTAGAATAAAGTTTTATGACTAAAGGCAAAAAGAGGTAATGAATCGTGTGGACCCGGCTGATAACATTACGATGAATTTACATTTTATTTGACAGTATTATGTAGGTATGAATTGTAATTATTCACAACCTACTAACATTGTAAACGTGAAAATTTGCCTTCCTTCTATCCTATCCTTTAAAGCCTATATTTTTGCTTCTTGATTATGTTAAAACTAACTATTTGTTTTCCATCATTTAGTTTTCATCACTCTATTTGTCTCTTTTAGTAAGATATTCTTGATAGCATATTCAACTCATTCTTAAGATTGTGTTTCTTGTCTCAGACTAAAAATGTTGACATGTTTGGCAACAATCTTTGAAAATAATTAGTAAATAACATTTCTTTAACGTAAATAATTACTTTTTTTTGTGTCATCATATATCATATCATCATTATGTAGTAGTAGTGTAGGAAGGGATTCTGTTACAATATAATTTCAAAGAAAGCGTTTGCACTTTTGCCGCTACAAGAGTACTGTACCCATAGACCCAATATCGGCTCGAACTAATTGCCTATAGATGGAGATCACAAAGCTAGGCAATTTTACAAAAGGCAATCAAAAAACGACTTTCATACTCTGACGACTCCTACCATAATAATTAAAAAATGTTGATTCTCTGGAGGAAAGAGGTGTCATATTACTGCAACACAAATACCAAATTATGAAAACTTCTATTGCGCGATGCGGGATGAGTAATTACCACATAGTTAAGATTAAGTCTAGTCTTTGTGATATGGCGACAGGTAAGTAGTTGCTACATCATCAACAATGCTTTGTCCGAAAATGTAAAGAAAAATAAGCAAAATCTGTATTTCTCCATACAATATGTCAGATAGTTGTTAGAAAGTCGAGATCATATTTCACATCTGCGGCCTAAAATATCGGTAAACGTATGTATTATTAAATATTTTATACTTCATATTTTTTTAAACTACATGCTATAAATTTTCATGTCATGTTATGACATTTTTTGTTTATTTTTCTATGTGGACATTTTTGGACAAATCTTGATGGACAAAACACAGAATTTAATGCATATCTCACGAAATACATAAAATGTTGAAGTTCACATAGTCAGTTTCCAAATAAAGTTGCCGCATTTTCAATATTGTTACATTATTCTGAGGGTGTACTATCAACCCTAAAATAAGACCACACTTTTTTCTAACATGTTGTATCGAAATGGAATATTATTTTTTTCCGAACCGATCAGTTTCAGGCTGACTGAACTATTTATCGGCGGCTACCAGAGTGGTGAGAGGGCTTAAGAATAGGTTGTATACAACATACTGTGTGCGGTGAACCCCTTTTTCTCAGAAAAAGAAAAGTTTAGGATATTGGATAAGCGTTTTAGATGTTTTAGTTATAGAGGACTTCATTGGCATACAAATTGCCGCCATACAGGGTGACTTAAAACTAACGAGTACATTGAAGCAATCTAAGCGGATTAAGTGTCACAAGACATACGAAATAATCGCTATATATTTTTGCATTTAGAAGACATTTTCCTTTGTAGAGAGTCCTCCTTAGAAACGAGTATAACATATGTTTTGAAATAAGCCATCCTTTGAAAATTCACACACAATAGAACTACATAAACCTCTTTACGCTAGCTTTAACTCGAACTAGGTACTGAAAAATTAAAGCCTGTTAAGTGCGAGACAGTGCAAGACTCTATTTGCGTTGAGAGAGCATTAAATGTAGAATTTTTATTTTCAGTATCCAGTGGAAACTATTAGGATTTTGATCTTAGTGTTCACTAAAAAGTGTAACTCATAGTTTACAATACGAGTGGGTTTTCATATATTGAATTTCCATAAAGAGATACAGTGAGTCACATGCGTGTGTGCGTGCGTTCGCGCGTTCGTGCGTACGTTCGTGTGTACGTTTGCGCGTGTGTATTATAATTGCGAGTACGACAATTTAGCGATAATAATTCAATTGATTTTATTGTACGGAGGCGGGGGTACGCCGTGACGATACGAGTCACGTGAGCGAAATTGTTCGGAGGGGCGAAAACGTTTTGAGTCCGGACGGACATTAAGGCGCACTCTTTTGGAAATCATTGAGTAGTTCGGACCTTAGAATGGGTTCACTGGTTCACTGGTTCACTCGCTCAGATAAAGTGAAAAATAAAAGTGATTGTGAGAAGTGTAGTTATGGTTTGAAATCTACGCAATGGACCTCTATCAGGGAACCCTACTGATGACCGCACAGCCCGCTAACTTATCGCATTCCCCGTTATGTATAGAATACCGGCAATCTATATAATCTGGTATTCTATACAGTACCTCGGCAATGTACAGAATATCTATAACGTTTAGGTAATGTATGAAATATTATTTATTTCATACTTTGCCTAGAAATTCTATACAATACCGAATACGGTGTCTTTAATGTTCGTAAAAGACTAGAACAGGAAAGGGGAGACGTGCGAGCATGCAAGGATGCAGGTACTAGCATAACATTGGTATATAGAGACCAAAATTTAGTTACTTTACACATTGCTGGTGAACCAGCAGGTTATACAATCACTGAGAATTGTATACATTACCTAGGTAAAGTATGCAATCTCAGCTCTGCTCGTAGCTCAGGGGCGAGCTGGTACCGAAATTTTAGGATCTGTGCTAGGGGAGAGTAAGCAAAAGATTATGCAGGCAACACAGTAGCTTTAATACTTTAACTCCAAATTACAAAGATACTTGATAACAAGATGAAAGATAACATTCAAACAATTATCGAATTAATATATCTTGCGGTTCCGTGCTTTCAGCACGACGTCTGTCATCAGACTTTCAAACCATTGTCCTTTCTTGCTTGATTCTAAATTAGTCTAACTATAAAATACTATATAATTATAAAATACGAATTTGAGCAAGTTCTTAATCCAACCACAGAGTTTACAAGTGGGCGCGTGGAGTCCGTCTCAACAATACATTAACACTACAGAATTATACAGATTGCCGGTAACATATTTATGTACCCAAGCTACATGTTTAAAAAAAATATTTTCTAATCGTGTTAGATGCGCAGTCTAGACACGCATCAGGACTGCCTTACCGAATGAACAGATATTACATTTTGAAAGGTACTGGTTGATATCCAACGCTTTTATTACAAACTTTGAAAAACAATATAACTTAGAATTATATTAAACTAGGGTCATTTCAATACTTCAATATTGCTCAAGTTTAAGAGTAGTTAAATTCAGGTACTTTAAGTTGATATATTAGAAGCTTTAAGCATTCGACAAATATTTTGCTACTTTGTTACATTTTATTGTTTCAGGAAATGTGTGTATTTTTGTTTTGTATTGTAACTTTTCATTAGATTAGTTTATTTTCTAACTTATTTTATACTAGCAGCGCCCCACGGTTTCATCCGCATAAGTACCGATCCCGTGGGAAAAGGGGGATAAAAAGTAGCCTATGCGTTGATCCAGGTCTCCAGCTATCTACTACGTAGGTAGATAAGGAGTAACTTATGCTACTTTTATTTTGGAAAAAGAATGAGGGTTCCGGGCAAAAAATATAAATGAGGCACAGCTAGTGGAAAAGTTAATTTTATAAACTACGCTATGATGAATTAGTCGAGCAAAACATTACTCCCAATTTAGCTAAAAGCGAAGCTTCCCTAGGGAGCTTTTAACAATTTGCTTTTACCTGATCTTTATCGACTTGCGAAGGGTTTGTAGACACGCAATGTTATCGAAAAAATTCATGTTTTTGAACCTTCAAACTTACTTCACTTACTATGCTTACGTATAAATAGGCTGTTAGTTTATAAACAATCTCGCGAAATTATAAAAAAGCCCCTGACTCGAAAATCTCTTCAACGATTACAAAATGCTTTACATCATTTTGGAAAAGAGCTGATACTCTTACACTGCTGAACCGATATTAACCAAACATAGCTAAGAACCAACGCAAGGAAACTGGCTTTCAAATGAAAAAAACCGCATCGAAATTGGTTCGTCCCTTTGGGAGCTACGATGCCACAGACAGACACACACACACACAGACATCGACGTCAAACTTATAACAGCCCTATTTTTGCGTCGGGGGTTAAAAAGCTGACGGAAAACTAATTGCACCCACCATTTGTAGTTTAACGTATTATTTATTGATAGTTTATAATTCATCTCCAACACATGATCGAACGCACCTTGCGCGCTGATTGGTTGAATGTGAATTGTCCAGAGCCACCATGTTAGTTAACAATATGTATTGCTAGACCACGTTCATTATTTAGAAACCATTTTTATTACACAAAAAGCTTACAATAAATATATGCGATCTACCAATTATATGATCGGTTTTTCTTTGGAGAATGATTAAAAAATCTAGTATTTCGCTATATTATATTAAAAAATGGATCATTCACTTTTCATTTATTTTTCGAAGGTAATAAGTATAAATTATTTGTCACGTATTTAGAGGAGGGAAGCGGTTTCGTTAATTTTCCAACTTACTATGAGATTCTTCATAGGTCACTGTTAATCCTGGATTACATAGAGCACGGTAATAGGAACATAGGTCAAAAATAGCCCCTTTAAAAACACGTAGGCTCACTACCACTTACATTAAATGTATGTTTAGCTGACTCTCATTGACCTATTGACCTAACGACCGTAACCTGGTCGAAATGTCAAGCGGTTCAAAGTTATAAACACAAGATCGAAGAATTTGTAGTTTTTTTCCTTAATTTGTACTCTAAGATAATAGTGGATAGGCTTGTCTTGATTCATGATTTTCAAGTCAGGCCTGGACGAAATACCTTATAGGTTTTATCAAAGCAAAATGTGCAGCATAGTGTTCTATTGTACTTTTATTGAGTGGACTTTTTTGTCAATATTATCCTCTGGCATATTACATCGTTATCTATACCCACACTATGCATAACTTGTAAGTTTATAGAACACGGATAAACATACAATTTTTTTTTTTATAAATGCAAATCTACATATTACTAGTACGTACTGTGTTACTAGTATTACATATTGTTCATGGGAGAGCCATACTTCAACACGTATGGGCCGGGTCGACCGGAGTGATACCACGGCTTACAGAAAACCGGCAGTGAAGCAATGCTTGCATTATTTTTCGCCGTGTGAGTGAGGTTACCGGAGGCCCTAACCCTTCCCCCTCTCCCATTATTATATTGCCGCCATTCCCCTGTCTCTCCCTACTCCCACCTTAAGGGGCTGCAACGGACTTGTGACTCTTGAGTTGCAGGTGCCCATGGGCGGCGGTAGCCATTTACCATCGGGTGACCCGTCTGGTCGTTTACCCCCTATACTATAAAAAAATTACACATAAACACCCAAACAGAATAGAATAGATTTATTTGCGTTTAAACACGGATACAAATGAAGGTCTTATAAACTATATAACAGTTCAGCATCGTTTAACCATAGCAATGGTATGCAAATATTGATTACTTTTATTTTATACATATATCTAAGAAACAGCGGCTATTTATCTTTGTATCTTTGCTGTCTTATTTATAATTAAAATATTCCTCAAGTTGTGTAATAGCAATTTTCAAGCAAAAATTATTTTAATTTTGATTAAAAATTTCGTAATGGTAGATCCTTTATTGGCTTTGGAATGTGACTATTATATTTTTATCGACATTAAGTAACTGTTTCTCTTGGGAAGAGTGCTTCTACAGAGTTCCATTTTTAATTTCGTGGGGTCCCTTTTCATACATTTTAATTTTCACTTACTTTAGAAAACAAGTGTGGATTATTTCTAACGAACATACCTGTCTCAAAAATGTATGGCGATACCAAAATCAAACCATCAAACTTCCTAAATATTGGTCAACAGCTGACATACGGAGCTACTCCGGCTATTGCCCATAAATATTTTTTTTAACTACTAATGCCCTGTTTATTTCACAAATGAAAATATACATAAAATAATAATTACTGTACACACTTCGCACACGGCCATCTGATCCCAAACTAGGCAGAACCAGACTGCTGATAAACATATTTATTTATTACTACATACATACATAACATAGATGAATTACACCCAGACACAGATCAAAAGATCGAGCTCATCACTCAATTATTTGTCATGGGTGGGAATCGAACCCACGACCTCTGGCTCAGCAGTCCGGATCACTAACCACTAGAACAACAGTCCAGTCAAACATATTCATGCATGAAAATATTTGCACTCGAACCCGCGGTCCTCGTCATGGTAGTCAAATTTTAATACTCTTGTATCTTGAGATACCGTAAAGCATTTTACAGCTGACCAAACCCTAACTATTAACCCTGACCAGTTAGATGATAACTATTATTATTTTACGTTGTGTAATGTCACCCAATATTGAATAGAGACGGGTCTTTTCCCGCTTCATCGAGGTAAACTTTATGATTATAACGGATCATAAATCAGTCACAATTCTCAAGGAAAAGGCCCGGTATCTTGATACTGTCATAATAGTTTAAGAGTATACTTAAGACCAAATTACAGAGTTTATCTACCTGTTATGAAATAGTTTAAACACAGCAACGGCTCCCAAAGTTTTGAATGACAGAATCTCGTTCTAGAATGAGACTAGCACTTTTAGTCCCAAGGCATGGTAGATTATAACGACCTAGAGAATCGCACCCGCAATAGTCTATATTCAAATACAAAGGAGCATGCAAATTTTGGTCCCACCCTCCAATAGCTACATGTAATACAATTGTAAGATATCTCAAATAAAGGTAAAAATGACAGTACAATAAAACTCACGTGAATACTGTAGGGTAGATATATATTCTTCCATTTCAATACACTTTTAATCACACGTCCGAACTCGATGCTGGCCACGAGCAAATAGGCCGCCTAAATTTACTGTTCTCCCGGGGTAAACATTCGGTGTTGCCCGTAACATTCGTTTCCACTCCCCAAACATGAACAAACGAATACAATATTTCGAATTTATATCAAATTAATATATCTATTTTTGTAAACCTAACACAATACGCACTCAATAGGAATTTGAATTTCACAAAATGCATTGTATTGAGGAAAAACATTATTTTTGGCTATTGTTAAACTAATGTATTTAGTAATGCAAAACTCTTAATGGACTAAGATTTGGAACTTAGCGCTTTAGTAACTTTTGTTCAACAAAAATACCTATCCAACGATGCTACACGTAGCTATGGGAGGGTGAGACCAGGGTTCATACAAATCCTGGATCCCGGGTGCGATTTTTGCAAAAATATATAGTACAAGTATTTGTTAGCATGAATATGTATATTGGCCTTGATATTTCTGTGTATAATACGGAAAGAAAGAAAATACATTTATTCATAAACTGCAACACAATATGTATGTATTTCATTACAAATGTATCTAAGAATGTTTATCCACGTTCTAGTACCTATAGTACAAGCTGAGCTTAGCTTAGGTTAAGAAAACACCGTGTAATAATGTCCCAAAATATTATGGTCAAAATTAAAACTTCGTTTAAATAGACATACTTGTATCTATAACACATTTTCTTTTTATGGGATAAGGGGCAAACGAGCAGACGGGTCACCAGATGCTAAGAGACTTCCCAGGTCTTCCAGGACAAGTGCGTTCCCAGCTTTTAAGGTGGGAGTAGGAGAAGGAGGAGGAGCGGAAGATGGGAGAGAAGGACAGAGGAGAGTTAGGGTTTCCAGTAGCCTCACTCAATCGGCGAAACACAACAAGAATTGCTTTACTACCGGTTTTCTGTGAGGCCGTGATATCACTCCGGTCGAGCCGGCCCATACGTGCCGAAGCATAGCTCTCCCACGATATAGAACCCACAGTTTCCTTCTCTTGATGATACTGATTCCCACGATGGAAATATAAATCATCAATTATATAATTTAATTTCCTAAAGTATCCTATAATTAAAATCCTACTCGCACTTCTTCAGTTTTAATCTATAAACAACTCTGTCGTGCACCCCACTTACACTCACGTATCCTCATATCTTTTCTTTCAATAACTTCGTCGTGATCAAAGCAAGACAGTCGGGCTAAATTTCACAGTTTTGTAAATTCAAAGTGCCCTCTTCATAATTTGAGAAATGCTGTTTTCTTTATCAGTGACTCTTCATTCACTTATATATGGCCCCACATTATAATTTTCAGATTACACGTAAATAATATTAGTAATGAGGATGAGGTCTTCATTTCGTTATTGTTTTCTATCCTTTTTCGTCTTGGTTATTATTACTGGTAAGATTCTGATTTTGGTTTATATTAATCGTTTATTCCATCGCAAATAGTCGTTAACTGTCTATTTCGAGTAGATTTGTGCCGCGTTCCAATAAACAAGAAACGATTCGTTTTGCTTACGGACGGTAAAATTTTCATTAAAAATTCAACGAAATTTTACCGTCAGTAAGCAAAACAAATCGTTTCTTGTTTATTGGAACGCGGCATTAGAAACAATTGTATTTTATTTCAAATTGCAGCAACAGTTTATCTGCTTAAAATATAACCTTACAATGAAAAAACAAAATGATTGTCTTATGTTTATGATACACATACAAATACCTAGGGCCTGTTTGCTTTAGTTTAACATGATTCTTTCATGTTTCGATTTATGAACAAGTTCCTCTTATATGGTGTTGAAGGCAAAAACCAGTATTTTGAAGTTTTTTATTGCGCGTTGCAGAATTTTGTAGTCACTAGAGTACGGTGTGCATGTAGTCACAACATTAATTTACTTAATGCTTTTAATTATTTCAGATGCAACTAAATTTCGATGTGATTACACATACAGCCCGGATACCAAAGCATGGCAAAAACATCATACTATACCAGCAACATGGAATGACGCTCGCCTGATGTGCGCACTTGAAGGTAACAATTAAAAAGTTCTGTAAATCCATTGGGTACACGACTTGAAGAATTTGAACCATTCTAAGTTTGTAAAGATTTTTTTCCTTAATAATTTTACCGAATATACAAAGCTTTTTTTTATTTTTGGTATATGGGCAGGGGTAAATGAGCAGACGGGTCACCTGAAGGTAAATGACTACCGCCACCCATGAGCACCTGGAACTCAAGAGTCATAAGTGCGTTGCTGGCCTTTTGGGTGGAAGTAGCTGAAGGCTGGAAGAGGGGGAGGGCCTCCGGTAACCTCATTCACTCGGCGAAATACAATGCAAGGATTGCTTCACTACTGGTTTTCTGTGAGGTCGTGGAATCACTCCGGTCGAGCCGGCCAATACGTGCCGAAGTATGGCTTGCCATGCTTCGGCATTCCATATAATACTTTATACAAACCCATATTTACTCACGCCTGTATTCTCGTAGAGGTAAGCAGAGGCGTATTAGACAATCATTATGTGCGCTCAACCGTACTTGGAAATTAAAGATACGAAAATTGAGAGTATATTAAAAGGAAATGATAGGTAAGAAGGGAAGGGAATGGAAGGTAAAGGATATTGCTTATACGGATGGACTTATGTAACTCGAACTAGCTGTAGTCGAAAAGTCCAAGCCATGTTTTTTTTTGGTATAGGGGACAAACAAGCAGGCGGGTCATCTTATGGTAAATGACTATTAGTGTCCTGTAAAGGAGTCCGTCCTTATATCTCAAAGCGGTAATTACTGCGCTATGCGGATGGAAAAAAATGTTGTCCCGCGCACTTTTTCTAACTTTATTGTTATTATCCTATCAACAGGTGGTATTTTGGCTTCTCCTACAACAGCGGAATTGAATACAGTTATGGTGCGGTCAGCTAAAACAAGTGAGATTTTTACTGGACTGCGATCTACCTTCTCAAGAGGAAGTTATTATACCGTCGATGGTTAGTAAACTATTTCTAGTATCTTTTTTTATATTATAGGGGGCAAACGAGCAGACCTACAGCAGAGCTCTCAGATAAGGCTCCGTCATATATTATACCTAATATGAAATAAAAATCATTAGCTATTTACTATCAGGATGTGTGATTACCAGTTTAAAAATAATACCAATTTTTTTGGCAGGAATTCCACTTGATCAAATTGTGCAGGACCAGACGTTATTGATTTTTGATAACAAAAATAACAAGGAAAATTGTCTAGCCCTTCAATCCGAAGGTAAATTTTTAGATGTGGACTGTGATGAACCACGGCCTTACGTGTGCTACAGAGCTTCAACTGAGGATGCAAGTAAAGTAAATGAGTGTGGAACTCCAGACCCAGGTAAACCGGATTTGTAATTAATTACAATATTTTTCCATGTGTATTTTAAAGAATAAAAAATATAGGCTTTGAGACCTGAAAGGCTATATTCCAACTTAATATATATATAGAAGTCCAGATAAGGAGTTCTTTCATGATAATAAAATACCATGACCACGATACAATAAATTTATTATAGTTGGGTTGTGTTTAAAGTACCGATTTCAAAAAAGGTGAAAGCTCTCTATTCCACAAATACGGTATTACAATATAGATAAATATATACAATACAGAAACACAGTAATATTGTGTATGATACGTGATATCTTGGCAATTGCGAAAGACTTGACTGACTTGACTTGACTCCTGACTGCTGAGCCAGAGTTCGTGGGTTCTATTCCAACCCAGGACAAAAAATTGTGTGATGAGCATGATCATTTGTTCTGTGTTTGGGTGTAATTTATAGAATGTTTATCAGAAATCTGGTTACCACTACTTTTGGATCAGACGGCAGTGTGTTAGATGTGTCAAGTTTTTATAATTTTAATGATTGTAATTCCATAATATTATTATACGATTATATTGTGAGTTAGACATTAAAAAACAAAACTTATTATACTTCTAAAATTCATTACTTTCATAACAATATGTTATTTATAATATATCTACTGTTTTCAGTTAAACCATCTAGAATGTAACAAATTATATTAAAGACAATTTGTGTTACGACTGAGGAGGGCTGAATTTCGTTCAATTTCTATTTGATAATTTAATACAATTTTAGTATCTAATTTATAATTTTAGTATTTTATCTGTTGGAACTATTTTTCCCTGAATATGATTATTGTAATGTGTGCAAAAATATGATAATATTTTCAGAATACAACTATGATAAGCGGACAGAGAAATGTTATAAATTCCACACAGTTCCTCGGAATTACAAGCGAGCTCACTTCACCTGCAGCGCTGAAGGCGGCCATCTTGCCATCATAAACAGTGACAGTGAAGCCACTGTCCTTCGCGAGCTTTTTGCTAAATACCCGCCGGTTACAATGATTGGAAACTTCTGGAAGGATGTTGCTTTTATTGGGTTCCACAACTGGGGTGAGGGAGGTGATTGGAGAACTATTCACGGTAAGTTACTGTTTTGTTTCCTTATACTAATATAATAAAGCTGGTACGACTTTCAAACCAAGAAAAGAGGGTACTCCCATCTTAAAGGCCGGCAACGCACTTGTGACTCTAGAGTTGGAGGAGTCCATGGGCGCCGGTAGTCACTTACCATCAGGTGACCGGTTGGCTCGTTTGCCCCCTACAATATAAAAAAAAAATATTTAATTTTTTTTTAAATATATTTCAAATAATTTATAATTTTTTCAAACATTGTTTTTTTATATTAATATTATCGTACTTGCTTTTTTAATCATGATAATATATTATTTGGTTGTTTGGTGTGAATGTGGTGGAATATAATGCTTGCAATGCAAATCTTGGACACTGACTGCGGTATACAACCTATAACCATGTTCCTTGCAATTAAAAATTCTGATTATGATTGTCCAGTAACACTAAGATTTAAAAAGACGCAATTATAGATGTCGAGTTACATAATCTCATACTAGTTAATAAATGGTTTAATAGTACTAACCTATGTAATTAAGACCCAGGTTTTTTAACAAATCTTCACATGTCACCAGGTCAAACCCTCAATGAAGCTGGTTATGCCAGATTTTCGCCAGGAGAACCAAACAATTCAACTACAGGAGAATATTGTGGATCAATATATCGCTCTGTTTATCTAAATGATATTTGGTGTGAAAACGAATACGCATTTATTTGTGAGAAAAGCACGGATTATCCCCAAGTTTGCGACAGTACAGGCTGAGACTACTATCGAAAAATATTTGAAATTATTTGAAATATTGGAATTGTAAATAAGCCAAATGTATATTTTATCAAAATTTAAAATTGGAACATAATCTTGGATATGTTGTTTTTATTTAGAACTAGCAGCACCCCGCGGTTTCACCCGCGTAAGTCCGGATCCCTGGGAAATATCGGAATAAAAAGTAACCTATATGTTAATCCAGGTCTTCAGCTATCTAAATACCAAGCTTCAATGCAATCGGTTCAGTAGTTTTGGCGTGAAAGAGTAACAAACATCCAAACATACATACATCCATGCATCCTCACAAACTTTCACGTTTATAATATTAGTAGGATACCTATATCATTTATCTGATACCATGTTTTCAATAAAAGAGCGCGCAACCAATAATCAAAAGTCAAACGATTTCAATGACAGCATCTTGAATTGGTCAAGAAACCTAAAAGCAGTAGTTGTCTGGGTGATAAAAAAGGAGAAATAAGTTATCGGACAAAATACTTGTACTTTTAAGGCCGATTCACACATATCAGTGCAGTCATAGTTCCGGCACACTACCTGCACAGCACTGTCACTGAGAGCACTGTGCCGTCACTGACACTGTCAGGTGTGGATGCGTTCATAGAGAATGTATGAAGACTGTCAAGTTACCGTGTGATTGGATAGCACGTGTGCTTTGAAAGTTTACGGATATTCAGTGTTTTTGTGACTGTTAAGACAAATTTGTGACTTCTTGTGTGTGTATTTACTGTATTCTAATTGGTATAAGGTATTGTGCCTTCTTATTATCATATGTATACACTCATATGAAAACATTAATTAGCAATGGTTAGGACAAAGCCCCCTGATCCTCCTGATCCTCATGATGATTCCTCTCCTCTCACCCCAAATTTCTCCTGTCCCTCTAACTTTCCTACTACTTCACTTACATCTACAAACCCCCTGACTCAATTTGTTGAGGTGGTTTGCAGCATCCCTGCTGCTTAAACCCGAAAACGTCCCGTCGACGAAGAAGCATCTCCTAGTAGTCCATTAAAGCAAGCCAAGAGTGAAGTTGACCGGGAGTACTATACAGCTGATGATAAGGGTCCATTCATTGTACATGTGTCTAAAATAGAACCGCAACCCGATTCAGGTACTACTCTCCACCCAGTCTCATTGGAAATAGTCTTGCATAAGAACAATATTAGTAATATTGTTAGGGACGGCGTTAAGAGAGTTGGTCGAAATCGTGTGTCTATTAAGTTTTTGTCCCCCCAAGATGCAAATTCCTTCTTAAATAACCTTATCTTATCAAGCAATAAATTTATCACTTCTATACCTTCCTTTAATGTCACACGTATGGGTGTAGTTAGTGGTGTGCCAGTTTACATGACTGAGGAAGAGGCAATAGAATATATATCTGTACCCTCAGGCTGTGGAAGTATCCTTAAAATAAGACGGATAAATCGCAGTGTTAACAGAGGGAGCCCCTCAATGGAAGCCCACTGGAACCTGTGTCATTACGTTTGATGGACAGATACTTCCCCCAAGAGTGTATTACTGTTATACATCCCTTCCTGTACAGCAATACATATATCCTACTATTCAGTGTCGCAAATGCTGCAGGTTTGGTGGAAGCAATCTGCAGGTCTAAACCCCGTTGCCTAAAATGTGGGCTTGAACATCCAGGTAGTGGCTGTTCTATAACTCCTGTGCATGCTTTCTGCATTCTGTGCTCCGGGAACCACTTTGCTAACAGCAAGGATTGCCCGGAGTATGGAAGGCAGCGAGCAATTAAGACTTCTATGACTGAAAAAGCTATATCTTATGCAGAAGCGAGTAAGACGATACCTGCTACTTCTCGCAGCTATGCCAATGCAGCTAAGAGTCCACCTACTTTGCTCACTGAGTCACACAGCAAAACTGTTTTCCTTAAGCCTAGGTCCCATGCCCCCCTCTCACCGTCCTATGATAAAACAGCCCATTTCAACATCACCAGTACTCCCCTATCTACTCAGTCAAATGGGTGTGATCTTTCTAACCCCAACATTGAATCCTTTACCGGTATATCACTCATTATTGAAATGCTGATCCAAATTATCAAATTATTCATGTCCCCTAATATCTCTAGCCCACCGTCCAACGTTGCCAACAACATAATAACACTTTTAGTTAATTTAAAAAATGGCCTTACAACTATCCCTTCTTCAGTGGAACGTGAGGAGTGTGTTTCACAAGAAACATGACCTCACATTCCTCTTAAATAAATACACTCCTATTGCTTGTTCCATTACAGAGACTTGGTTATTACCCAGTCTCAACTTTCGTGTGCCACGATATAATATCTATAAGTGTGATAGACAGGGTGGCTATGGAGGGTCGGCCCTCCTTATTAATAATAGAGCCTCACAATCTGTCGTGCCCTTCCCCCTAACTACGGACGATGTAAACATGGTTGGATACAAAGTGGAAGGCATAACACTCATCTCTACTTGTGTTGCCCACCCTCATGTAAATCTTTTAACAATCCTTAGGCATATGTTCCAGAACATCAATGGGCCTGTTCTGGGAATAGGTGATTTCAACGCTCATCACTATAGATGGGGCTCGGAGCGATGTGATGCATTTGGAGACGGACTAGTGGAGATTTTGGATGACCTTAATTTGATCATTCTTAATAATGGTTGTCCTATCCGCCGATCTCTTCCTGGACAGCTCAAAAGTTGTGTAGACCTGACATTTTGCTCAGTTGACTTAGCCACTTCTACCCAATCGGATTGTACAGATCTGTCACATGCCAGTGACCACTATCCCATAACGTTTCTCTTACAGGTAAAACTTATTTAGAAAAGAGCTCACCTCCACTTCTAAAATTTAAGTTACATAATCCAGACTGGGCCAAGTATACTGACCTTGTGGAGGATATAATTAAAACTTTTCCAAATTTAGATTTACAAAACCCTAGCTTCTCTGATCACTGCCATGTACAGAATTGTCTGAGCAATCTCATGGATGCCATCAGCTCATGTGCTGAGTTAACATTCCCCTTAAAAAATTTAGCCCGGGGTGAAATACCTTCACCACCTTGGTGAGATCAAGACTGCACCAGAGCTGTCAGGGAAAGGAAGGAGGCGGAAATATAATAGTAACATGAATACACATCATTTATTGTCTTACAAACAAATGAATGCAAGATGTAAAAGACTATTGCGACAGAAAAAGCGAGCGGGTTGGGTTAAATTTTGCATAATTTTGTCTCCGTCTACTCCCTCAGTAGTATGGAAAAGCATCAACAGGTTTAGGTCAGGTTGCACTCCTAAAACCTCTTCTCCAATGACGCGTGAGACAGCTGAATTGTTTTTTGCTAGAATAGCTCCTCCTTATGTACCTTCTACACAAGAGGAGAGTGAGTGTTTGTTTGGGGATAGTGGACTAGAAATAACAGATACGCCATTTTCTCTCCGAGAACTAGATATGGTACTCGATCATGTCCAGGACTCTATAATTACTTACTTAATACTTCCTAAACATTCTTAATTATTGTTACGATAATGGTTGGATTCCTAATCAGTGGAAAATACAAATTATCATCCCAATCTTGAAGCCAAGCAACAATTCAGATGACGCAAATGCCTACAGACCAATCGCACTTTCATCAGTTCTTCCAAAAATTCTTGAACATATGCTCAAAAATCGTTTGGAATGGTTTGTGGAATCGAGAGGTTTACTACCAAGTTCGCAGTTCGGATTCAGGAAAGGACTCGGCACCGGACATAGTATTGGAACACTGATTACAGATATCCGTATATTCCTGTCACGGAATGAATGAGTTGTCGCAGCATTCCTCGATATAACTTCGGCCTATGATAACGTGCTTCTTCCTATGCTCAGGCGAAAATCGCAAGAGCTGAGTATTCCAGTGAAGATAGTACAATGCATTTTTCAAATGCTTATGTCACGTTCACTGGTTCTGAGAGTACAGGGGGAAGAGTTCGGGCCGCGAAGGGTATGGAAAGGCTTGCCGCAAGGCTCCGTTCTAAGCCCTTTGTTATACAACCTGTATACTGTGGATATAAGCTCATGCCTTAAATATCCAAGGACAAACTATTCCAGTGGATAAAAAAGGAAAGTTTTTGGGCGTGTATTTAGACTATAAATTGTCAGGCATTCATCATCTTAACTACTTGGTTAAAAGATGCGAACAGGTCATCCCTATTCTGAAAGCTCTTGCCGGTGTTTGGTGGGGAGTCCACTCTTACACTATGAAGCTGGTCTATAATGCCCTCATTCGTAGTGTGATGGACTATGGGACTTTCTTATTATCTCCCTGTAACAAAGGGGCACTCACAAGGTTAGATAGAGTACAATCCAGGTGCCTTCGAATTGTCACTGGCTGCATGAAGTCTTCCCCGGTAAATGCTTTGCAGGTAGAATGTGCAGAACCTCCCCTGGAATTAATTAGCAATATCTAGCAGCTCGTTTTATATATCGTTTAGTATGTAGAAACACCCATCCCTTTATACCAAAATTGAAGAATTTAAATTCTCTTATTAATACTACTCAGTATATGAGACATAAAGAAATACCCTTAATAATAAAAGCTTTTCAGTCTTTTGAAAATTTAGAATGTCCCTTAATTAGTTTTGATAGTTTCCCAGTGTTTTTGCAAAAAATTTGAGTACGGAACTCCTCTTTATGTGAGTGTGGCCTTGATGATAGTTCCCTGGAACATATCTTTTTCAGTTGTCCTGAGAATAACTCGCAGCCCAACCTATATAGTCAATTAACAAAATTAAAAATTCCTCTTCCTATAAACTTTAACTCTCTTCTTACTTTTTTTTTTTTCCCAACCACTGCTTCTAATCCTTATGTCATTCATCCGTAGCAACAGTATCAGACTCTGATCTGAACCTTTTAATTTGACACTGGTGTGGTATCTATATAGGTATTTATGTATATTCATATTTGTGACGTCTTCATATTATTATTAATATATTTAGAAAAATGTTCATGTTGTATTTCTTTCAGTGTACTAACTTTAAAACAAGATTCGCAACAAGTCCAACTTTGACAAAATTTGTTTCCGTTTTCTGATAACACACACTTCAGCGCACGTCTGACATTGGCAGAATTATCGACATAGGCATCGCTTGCTATAAAGAAAAATAGAATAGAATAGAGAATGTATGAAAGAAAAATTACTACGGTGGCGGTACTGTGCCGGAACTGTGACTTCACTGATATGTGTGAATGGACCTTTAATAAACTGAACCTAAAATACTTCCTTTCTAACACTTCTGAAATTTTGATGATCTGAATATTTGAATTTATCAGAAGCATATTAACCGGCACCGGACACGGCTGCTTTGGAAAGTATCTATGTTATATAGTCCGAGAGCCAATGTCTGTGTGCCATCACTGCGGAGGCTGTCGAAAGGATACCTCTCAACTCAACTACTCTCTCAAGTTAGAGGCGATGGTTCTGCACATTGTCCAAAGTAACAGTTTCACTTATTCCGGCACCTCATTTCATGATAAAGTGATGTCCGCTAAAGAGGCGGTGGAAAGAGACTCTCTTACTACATTGCGGGACGGGAGAGTAATAGCACTCTCCCGTCCCGCAATCTAGTAAGAGAGTCTTCCATATCATTCTAATCCTCAATGCTGTGTCTCATCGCCACAGTCATAGTGTGGTCTGGACTAGGTAGACTAGGTATATTTACAGTTTTCTCAGAATGTTATATCCCACTAATATTATAAATGTGAAAGTTTGGATGAATGGATGGATGTATGGATGGATGGATGGATGTTTGTTACCCTTTCACGCAAAAAACCACTGAACCGATTGCGATGAAACTTGGTATGTAGATAGCTGGGGACCTGGATTAACGCATCGGCTACTTTTTATCCCGATATTCCCACGGGGTCGGGACTTACGCGGGTGAAACTGCGGGGCGCTGCTAGTGTAAAATAATTTTCATTACCATTATATCGTTAAAGTGTTTGTATTTTGTTTTTATTTTTTATAGAATGTATTTTAAGAACAAGGGCGTTTAATTCCTACAAACCATGGTACTTATTATTAACAATCTGATTTGATACGTACAAATACCGTTTAATAAGTACATAAGCGTAGACGATGACCAAATCGAATATATGGTTTTCAACATTACGGACATTTTTAAGCGACAAAAGAAGAAGTAATATTTTGACTAACATAAGTTTTTGTAACGTGATATGACATCACATAATTTTTTACGGAGTTGTCTGATTTTTCATGGCGTCAATATTGTTCTCAAATAATATATATTAAAATCTTTTTAAGCAGTTAATAATAATATCAGCTGCATACTTAATTTGCCTTTTTTTTTTTTTTTTGTTGACGGGGTGGAAAATCCCTTCGGATCTCCGGCTCCTCGGGGACGCAGGAGCCAGGAGTATGTGGTGTTTCCACTAAAAACCACCCCGACAGCCGGTCTCAGGCGCCCTGTTCCAGGGAGGACCTGGACCATGTTATTTCAGGTCCCCCCGGATCGACGCCGCGCCTATCCAAGCCCTATACTTAATTTGCCTATGTCATGTTAATTATGTTAATTACATAAACAAATTAAGTAAGTAAGTAATGTATGGTGAAGACTTCATCAATATTTTGGTATGATAAGTATGGATTTTTGATGTATAAATAACTAGCCCTTCAGAAACGGCAACATTGCGTCTCTACATCACTCGGGATTCGACTCCAATTTTTATAGAAGATAAAAACCACCACAGTTATTGAGGGATTGGATTGGGTCTTTAGGAATCACATATCCTGGTGGTGTTCAACCATAATGTCGCCACTTTACGAAATTCACCCACTGCGTTGATTGGTTAAGGCCGGTGCAAATTTGCAGTTTCGTTGCTCATTCTGTCTGTTGACCTCCGCTGAGAACCACGATAGTTACACAAAACACCAATGTCCTTTCACCAGAAGAAGTTGTAATATGTCACAAAAAAAAATTTTGACATCGCCGAATAATTTATAGGTTTTTGATTATTTTTTATTTTCTTAGGTTCTCGTGAAGAAATTTATTATACTTCCTTTTTTGTAACATTAATGTGTGTACATTTTGTCAATATTTTAAATTGGAACATAACCTTTGACATGTTGTTTTTATAAACATTATTGATCTGAAACCATGTTTTATATAAATTAGCGTCCAACAAACAAAAGACAAACAATTTAAATTACAGTATTCTGATTTGGTCGAAAAAACAGTGTGAAGTAGATAAAATACTTGCACTTTTAATAATAGTTTTGTACAGTCACGAATAAAAGTGAGGTCATAATGACATCAAAATATCTTATAAGGTACCGACATTAAACTTTATTCATATGATAGAACTCTTCATCAATCTTGGCCACTTAGTCTTAGCCAGGTGTATCGTGCGATCGATCTCTTTTTGAACATTTATTTCTTTTGGCAAATGTATGTAATATTATTATTTGATTTTGTGTAATTATGTATACTTATGCATGCTTTAATCGGTCAGACATGATCTCTTTGCTTCCTATAACACCATGTACGATGAATCATGTTCTACAAAAAATAAATGATTAAGATTATAAGTCCTAACATGAAACCTCTGAGTTTGTTTCTAATTTTTTTATGAAACAATGATAGGTCATTATTGTGTTCATTTTGAACCTTATCTACTCTATGGCGAATTCTGCTGGTGCGGTCCCAAGCGTCTTGAAATATATTATATAAATGGTAGTGGTGGCTAGAAGGCGTAGGCAAGCTATGCTAGCGGGTATTTCCGGCAACAGCTGCGCCATCTAGTAAGAGGGACTTGCATGTCAAACCAATCCACCATACCGCGTCTCTTCACCACAGTCATAATGTGATCTGAGTTAGGTTTATATTTACTGTTTTATCAGAATATATATAAAATAAATGACCACAACTATTATACTGTTAAAGTGTTATTATAATCTTCTTTTTCTTTTTTATAAAATATATTTTAACGACTAGAACATTTAAATCTTATAAGCCATGGTGCTTATAATTTTGAACCTAATCCTATAGATAAACCGTACGTACCTACGTATAGTATACGCTTATTTTCTTATTGTAAATTAGCGTTTACGCTTATTTATTTATTGTAAATAAGCGTAAAAGATTAGCAAATCGAATGTATGCATATAAAAAATGGTGTTCAACATTGCGTACATTTTAAGCGACGAACAAACAAAAAAAAAAACTCAAAATTGAACTTTAATTGACGGAAATATTTGTTAACAATCATGAGAAAAATACAGCCGTACATAGAACCTTCTAATTCTTTTTAGGTCGGTTAACAAGGAAGAGTAATATTCTGACTAACGTAAGTTTTTTTTAATGTCACATACATTTTTACGGAGCCGCAGCCCTTATAAGCTTGGTAGATTCCGGCACTGGTAACTGAAATCTCTTCGAATATCTCGTCGAAGGCTAGATTTATGTAGGGTCACCTCCGAATCCTTCCAACTACTTGAGTGACTCGCGCCATCTCAAGGGTGGCATCGGCGTAGCAAGTGACAAGAGCACTACGCGCTGCACCCTGTCGTGACATATGTTTCACAAGAGTAGCCCTAACACCGAGCCTTGTGGCACGCACGCACGACACATCTCGCCGACCATATCCTACCCTACTCGGATATACGGCTCTCTTCAATAACTATGCCTCAACGGCGAATGAAAAGAGCGTGTCTCTGATGGGACTCCAGGGCCAGGTGTTGAATGCGTTGTCGATGTCGAGAGATACTGCCAAAATCACCTCACCCCAGGATACTGCTTCCTTCATCAGACCCTTTACGCGCAGGATTGCATCCACAATGGAGTGCTCCTGGCGACAACCAAATTGGTTTTCCGCCAGGTCCAACCCCATGATCGTCGAGCAACGCGTTAGTCTGATAGGCAGGTGGTGAGTCAGCTGGGCCCGTCAGTCAGCCCCGCCTTCTGATTAAGGATTAGTTCCCCGTTTTCGTCAGTTTCAGAAGCTGACCCCTCTCTAAACACGCGGTCGGGCTCCGACTAATAGGGCTCAGTCGAGGCCCGAATCCACGATAGGCCCGGAATGTTGTTGGGCCCTGGGGACATTAAATTTACATACTGGTAGCTGTTATTTTATAAATAAATAATTAGGTATATAAAAAAATGTGAGATGTCTTTGATACACCCGGTTAGAACGAAGTTCCTTTCGCTATATATATAACTAGCAGCGCCCCGCGGTTTCACCCGAGTAAGGCCCCAGTTTAAAATCCAAACGTTCCCATTTATAATACCAGTGGGATCATATATATTTGATAGATTAAATAAATTGTATCAAAATATGGTAAACATTGTAACAACTCGAAACTAAAATTGCGCCATCTGTGAAAGTTGCCCTAACTAATATACGGATAATTAGAATACAACATATTACAGTAGTATCGCGCAGAATCCACAGATGGCGTAAAATAAAATTTTTCGTTGCTGCTGGCCGCCGAGCGTCTTAAGTGTAACGTGCGATAAGGAACTTCACACAAATAAAACACAATAAGATTTTAAATTTCATCTCTCGTTTATATATCATTTCACCGAGACATTCTTAAAAAAATTACCTTGAAATAAAAAATTCTTTGAAATTAGTTTACATTATTCATTAGGAAAAAAGTTATGCATTAGCACTGTAGGTCAGGATCCAATCGAAATTAGTTATTTCCACAGTGTCATGTCTTACGGTATTTTATTATAGAGGCGTGCTGCAGATTTATAATCTACGTAGTCGCGAATCCCTTAGGGATCTATTAAAGGAAATTCATATCCTGACGGTGTCTTGTCTAGAGATGGGTAATCACCCGGGTTAAAACCCATATCCATAGATGAGTAATCACCCGGGTTAAAACCCATGACTTGGTAAAACCGCCGGTGGTTACCCATCTCTAGTCTTGTCTATATATTTATGAAAACATAATGTGTGTTAGAAAATAATTTCATCTCATTACAAAATGGTGTGAAAGACATATTTATATAGATGGAAATAAACGAGTTCAACCAAAATTTTGGTTAACAAAAGTGCAAACATCTTTTATGGGTGACTGCGTTAAATTCTATAATAAAATACCAGATCATATTCTTCAACCAAATAAGAAGAAATTTAAAACTTGTATTAAACGGATGCTATGTACACGAGTACATATTATAAACTAAATCATTATTTAGATAGAAATGCTTCTCAGAATTGCCGGTCCTGCTCCACAGCCACACTGTAAATGAGTAGGTACTCATCTTGTATTTATCTATTTATTTAATTTTTTTACTGATGATATTATTGACATTGTTAATTTTATAGAACATTATCTTATACACTGTTGGCATTGTAGTTATGATACGTTTTTTTTGTTAATTAGAAAAAAAAAATGTTTATGTGAGAACTTGCTTGCTTGGCAGCTCTAAGTATGACTTACTTGCCTAGAGGTCTGGCCGGTGGTGGCGTAAGTGTGGGCCGTTCAGCTCCCTTTAATATGGTTGAGTTGCACGATGGCTGGCGTATGTGTCATGCCATGTCGTGTCGTGAACGAGTGCCATGGGTCGGGGATGGCTATCTCCGGTTTGCTATTACTTTAATATAGTAGTAATTTTGTGGGATTGTTTATATTTTAGAACAAGAACAACGCTCATGAACCATATAACAAGTAAGTTGTAAAAAAACGTGTTGAAAAAAGAGTGTCCTTGGAGTTATTTGCCTGTTCTTCTCCATAAGATTTACGTATTGGAAAATGCAACTAGCTTCACGACCGACTTATACTGACTAACTCCTACAACACAACAACACAACAAAAATACCTTTTATTGAAATAAATAATTTTGATGTTGATTGATTTTGAACTCCTAAAATGATTTGCAATAATATACATTGCAATAAATATTTGAGAAACGTACAATTATTGATCAATTCAGTTATATATAGAGACATTTTTTTTTCACAGTTTTCCAGATTAATCTTTTCTTGATATTTAACATGAGGTTAACTTTTCAGTTTATAATATTACTCGTTTTGGGTGCGGCCTTTGTCACTGGTAAGTTTATTGGTATTGCTTCTTCGAATTGTCCTGAAAATCCTTTCAAAAATGTAAATGATGAAATTACATAAATCGTAGTATAATGTGAAGGGACTTAGATTTTCAGTCAATGTTGTCATAATTCAGAAGTTAAATTATATGATTGGCCTCTTGTTATCGCCTCAATTAATGGTCATTAATTTATCTAAGAGCTTACTGCAATCTTAATTAATTTACAAGTTACAGAAAAAGGTCATATTTTATTTAAGAACTGCTAAGTTTAAAAGATATATTACTGATAAATTAATGAATTGTTATTATTAAATGATATAAGAATCTCTATTGCACAGTGTAATATCATTAATTAAATAGTTGGACCGAAGCCAAAATACCATGTTTCTGTGGATATAGATCTAATCAAAGTGGATGGATGCTGGACACATCAGAATTCTTATAATCACAAATGTAACTTTCATAGGTAACTGCGTTTCTATCTGTAACAATACACATAACAATTGCATCTGGCCATATTAATTTTGTTATGAACTCGTTGACTAACTTAAATTTTTGTTATACATTGGTGCTAATTATGTTATATTACTCTTTTAACTATAATTGACAAAATTTTCTTCATAGAAGATGTTTTGTTTTTTTTTATGGTATAGGGGGCAAACGAGCAGACGGGTCATCTGAAAGTAAATGACTACCAGCGCCCATGGGCACCTGCAACTCGAGAGTCACAAGTGCGTTGCCGCCCTTTAAGGTGGGAGTAGGATAAGAGGGGGAGGGGGGGAAGAGTGGGAAGAGGGGGGAAAGACGGGAATATGGGAGAGGGAAGGGTTAGGGCCTCCGGTAACCTCACTCACTCGGCGAAATGCAATGCAAGCATTGCTTCACGGCCGGTTTTCTGTGAGGCCGTGGTAACGAGCGGAGTCGAGCCGGTCTATACGTGCCGAAGTATGTACACTTCAAAACATAGTCTTATTTCAAATTTAAACAAGTAGGTAACATATGTCGCTATTGAAATAAGCTATTTATTTGTTGACTAAAGTCTGACACGGTTGAATAAACTTTAATACCATGTAGCGAGAGCCGCTATCCGTTAAACGCCATCTCTTCTGCTCTGTATTTTTAGTATGTGTCTTCGTAGGTGTCGATTAAAATAACGTCATCTTAGTTCGTTTTGAACAAGTTTTTATACGGAAATTATCCGGCATTTGAATAAATGGGGACTCTCGGTGCGTGAAAATAAAGTTGAGTATATGTTGACAGGTTTTAATGAAATTTAGTGGCACTGAGAAATAGATGCAAGTAACAAATAGACCTTGTTACGAAGAAGACAAAGTTGATTTCATATGAAGAAATTAAGTCAGGTTTTAGTTTAGTACGTGTTGCAATAGAATCGGCACCATTATATAAGAAGGTGACCTTTTAGATTTCAGTATCAACTTAGTGCATCAGCTAGTTCATTTTTTGTTAATTAGTAAGTCTGGTGATAGGTACATTATATTTATCACAACTTTATATAAAACATTAGAAATTGACTTTTTTTACGCAGTGCTTTATTATTACACAGAGCAAAACACCTCATAACATTGCAATGTTATCGCAGCACTGTTAACAGAAATGTTCATTATTGGAGAATATGTTGTCCTGTTTCGACGCTAACTCATGGTGGCAAGCAAGATCATTTCTTTGGGTATTAGGTTATGACTCTTTGATTACAGTTAGTCGCAGCATTGTATCTTCATTTAATATAATACCTAAATGTTTTATGCACTTTTTTGTGTTTAATTTATGTTGCATGTGCGTACGTTCTTTTTTTTTCCCAGAAAGTGCAAAGTTTAGATGTGATTATAGACCCACTCATTTAGGAGGGTTCAGATATCATGAGATGCCCATGACATGGTTCGATGCTCGCTTGCAGTGTCACCTTGAAGGTAAGCTTTATTGCAATAAATTAAAATTAATTTAAATACTCAAAACGCTACTATTGAATAATAGGATGTAGGTAAATTCCATTCCGTGCTTTAACTCTTCTTTCGGTGAAATTTATAGGACGAGATGATATGAAACGAAGTTTTATAAATGGGAAGAGTTGATCCAGTAGTTGAGCTTAACTTCGTAGAGATGTGTGGTTAGAATTTTCGTTGGTGAAGATACTTTCTTAGTTGTGTGTTAAGGTAATAGGTTGATGCCGGAGGGGATATAAATAGTTAATAATATTTTATCATGGGGAAAAGGGTGTTTTTTTTGGTTCTGAACATAACAATTTGTAATCACTGTTTCTTACGGTTCTGTTTGACTTTGATGGCAAAACTTACACAAATTACAGGTATTGTTATTGTGCCTCCACAGGTGCTATATTAGCCTCTCCTACAACAGCCGAAATGAGGGCTTTTATGTTGGCTTCATTTTGCAAACCTGAAATCTTCACTGGAATCCACGCTATCTTAACCAAAGGACAATACCATTCTTTAGATGGTTAGTAAACTAGTATTAAATTAAAAGTAACCATTCAATTGAAACCCGTTTATTCTTGTAATGAAACTCGCCAGCTGTCATTAGCGTTTGACATAAGTGGCCCCTCCCCCCGCTATAAAGCTGCCGCGTCCTGTGTAAGATATACAGTGTAACATTATAATAATAAATTAAAGTATTAAGAAAATACGTTTATTAAATAATAAGTCAAGTGACTACATGTCGCAGGAGATGAAGAACAGACGCTAACGTAAAAGGGTACAAGCATTCCAAATTTCCAATTTTGTTGAAATAAATAGAGATTGATTGAACTGGTTGCTTGACGCCGCCATCACCCCACGCAACGTATGGTAGAAAGTAAAGGAACGCATTAGTATTATATTAGATGTAACCAGATCATTTTAAACTATATATTCTTGTTCCATTTTAATCAATGTTACAAACTTTTATTGCTGATAATAAACATGCAAACAGTATTAAACATATAAACATTATTATTGGACACGTTACAAAAGCAAACCTTAAAATTGTTTCCTGATTTTACATGCATGCACTTTGTAGGTATACCGCTTCAACTAATACCACATGAATGGGCTCCATTCGAGCCTGACAATAATAATAATGCTGAAAGCTGTCTCGCTTTGCGCTCTGATGGGAAATTTGCAGATGTAAGATGTGATGAACCTCGTCCTTTTATATGCTTCAAGGCGCTTCCAAATGCCGACATCAACGTGTGTGGCACTACAGATCCTGGTAACTATAGTAATTTAAGTAGCCTAGTTTTTCATAAGGAAACAGAACTAAGATTATTCAATTGTTTTTTAAATATTTGCTCCCTAATGTGACACACTGAGAAGAAACTGTAATTGATAAACCTTTCAGAATACCATTTTGAAAGTCAAACAAATAAGTGTTACAAATTCCACACAAATCCAAGAACATTTGAACGAGCCAACTTTGCGTGTTCTGCTGAGGGTGGCCATCTTGTTATCATAAATAGTGAGGACGAAGCAAAAATCATACGTGACATTTTCGCTAAGTACCCAGCGATATCAATGATCGGTAATTTCTGGAAAGACGTTGCTTTTGTTGGATTTTACAATTGGGGGGAGAGCCAAGACTGGACAACCATTCACGGTAAGTTTTCGCATATTTTTCCCATTGAAGAGTAGTTATTTTTGTAATTAGATACTATATGGTTTTAACTGATTTTACATGTGTGTGAGTTTTTAATCGTAACTGAATTAATGACCTTACTAATTGTATAAGCCGTCTAACGTTCCCTAGATGGCGTTGTACTGATTTACAAGTCGGTGTTAAGATTTTTTTGTAAGGGAATAAAACCTGGCCTAGAAAATTCTTAGCTAAGACCCAATCCGAATAAAACTGTTAGTTTCAGCGGATTGTGTTAATTTACCCTACACCCCTAAGTAGACCTTTCTAAGCGGACTAGTAGTCCAACACTAATACTATACATTTTTGGAACTATTATTACGAAAACAAAATCAAATCACATATTTTCTAATCATAAGCTGAAAATACTTACTTACTCTATATTATATTTTTAAATGTTAAGTACTTATTATAATCTGCTCTCTCGAAATAAATAATTATTTATCTCTTCTTCTGGTTTTAGATCAATCGCTTAAGGATGCTGGCTATCCTAAGTTTTCTCCAGGAGAACCTAATAACTCCACTGCAGGCGAATATTGTGGAGCAGTATACCGTACTGCCTTGTTTGATGACCTATGGTGCGAAAGGCATTTCGCATTTATTTGTGAAAAGAAGCCCGACTATCCTACTATTTGCGAAAGTGACAACCCACCACATGAATCGTTCTACACCCCTATTTGTGACAATAATGTACCAGACCCTCGAAATCTCGTTGAAAATTAATAATATTAAATTAATAAAAAATAAATACAGCGTAACATTATCTAATGATACTTGGGTTCTAATTATAAGCTTACTAGATTGTACCTTCGCTTTCGTACACTTAAAATACTTACTAATATATCTAAAACCTTTAAAGATATTGCATTAAAATTTGAGACGTTTAATACTATTATTAAATTGATAGCCAACATGCAGAGCTTGAAAAGGTTCCGATTTGTCTGGTTCAGACAAAAACCTTTTGAGTTGTATGGTTGATTTACTGATGATTTAAATGATACGAGAATTATGAATTCAAACGAATAGTATATTAGAAAAATAGTAAGTAAATATAAATTGTTATTAAAGTAAATCTTAATGGTTTAAATATGAAAGTTAGGTAAACTAAAATAATTTGATATTGGTTTGGTTGTTTATGGTTTGAGTTACGCGCGAACTGATTCGACCGTGCCGATTGCGTACTGACCTTAATAATCTAAAGCCGATGCATTTATAAAATTGTGCGACCACACAAATGCTGATCAGTTCGTTGCGATGCACCGAACAGAGCTTTGAAAATTGATTGTGGTAGCCAAATACCAGGTTTCGATTTATAAAAAAAATATTAAAAGAATATTGGAGGAAACAATTATATTTTGACCACCTTAAGCTATCCCTGTGAAGAAAATTTTCAGTATGCTATTTATTTAAATATAAACCAGAATAATTCAACATTCTAGTAATAAAAACTAAGGTATTTTATTTTAACTTGCAAGAGCCCCTAGACCTAAGGCCTTATCGTAAAATTCACTCTTAGCGGACGTGTTATACATATAAACTACCTCCCTGTCAAATTTTGGATGTCCAATAGCAAGAACTAAGGATTTTCATATAAACTTGCAAGAGCCCTTAAACCTCCTTTAATCCGGTCCTTTTTTTTCATGTGATAAAAACGTGTGCAAACGAGCAGACGGGTCACCTGATTGTAAGCTTAGCCTTTAAGGTGGGAATAGGGGAAGAGGGGGAAAAGGGAGACGAGCGGGAAGAGGGGAGAGGGAAGAGAGCCTCCGGTAACCTCACGCACGCGGCGAAAAGCAATGCTTAACAGCCCGTTTTACTATTAGACCGTGGTATCACTCCGGTCGAGCCGGCCCATACGTGCCGAAGCATGGCTCTCTCGCAAACAAAATCCTTACAAAAGTCCTGTCGTAAAATGTATTCTTAGCTGACGTATCTTACCTTTAAATTACCTCTCGTTAAAATGTACAGTCTCTAGTACGAAAAAGTTAAGGCTTTCATATAAACTTACGAGTGCCCTTAGCCTTGTTAATCTGGCCCTGACGTAAAGCAAAGGAGATAGTCCACTTTTGAAAAAAAAAATTTTATGTCAATCCAAAAACACATGGAATAACTTTAATTTACAGTTGCTAAATAAAAATATTTGTATTTTTGTCAAGTTTATACATTTCACCTTGAAATTGATAGATAAAGTGTTGGTCCTTAAACAGACGTCAGTGTCAAAGTTTAATGTCTTGACTAATCACGGAGAGAATGTGACGTTTTGTAATTTTGTGTGTTTGTCTATTTGTGTTTGTGTTTATTGAAAATGCTAGAGTATCAGACTCACACACCCAATGTAGTCCCAATGTGTTCGCAGACACGTTACTGTTCTCAAATAAATTTAGGCTACTTAAACGTCCTGCGTCAACAGCTAAGTCATCAAGAATATCTGAGATATTAGACTGCCACTTTCGCAAATGAAAGCCTGCTGAGCCTAGCACGGAAATTACCTCTTTAGTCATTTCTACTACCTCTGAAACTGACTCTCCACTACTGAGATAATCATCCACTTAAAAATCATGCTGGATATCGATCTTTAACCCGCTCATTTGAATATTCAGAAGCGAGACTGACCAAGCACTTTGTCGCTAAATAAGGACCCGAAAATGCCCCGTGCGTGACAGTGTTTAGACGATAAATCTTTAAAGGTATGTTGGGATCAATTCTGAACAGTATCTGCGTTAACGGACGCTGCGATGGTGGCAAGAAAACCGATCTACACATTTTCTCTACGTCTCCAGAAATGACAAATTTATGCTGCCGAAAACGTACATAGATCAAAAATAGATCATCTTGGACAGTGGGGCCCACCATCTGTATGTCGTTTAGTGATACCCCAGACGTGGTTGCGGCTGGACCATCGAACACTACTCGTAGTTTAGTACTGATGATCGATTCCCTGGTCACTCATAACATATTTAATAATACCACCTAAATGAGTTTCCTTGGTGTATGAGTCTCCGTCATATGCCCCAAACTCATACTCCTGCATGAAATATATATATCTCTCTTTGAAGACAGAATCACGGCAGAACCGTCGCTCTAGTGACAAAATATGAAGGTTGGCTTTTTGTCTAGCACACTAGGATCCTCCTTCAGAGGCATAGTAACTATGAATAGACCATTTTCATCACGAGTTGTGTGTAAGTGAAAGCTGTCTTCACAAGCCCGCTCTGTCTGTGACAAAGAATGTTTCGAAGACAGAATCGAGCTCCCAAAATTTATTTAAATTATTATTAAGCTTATTAACAGTAAGTATTCAAACTCCTCAGTTAAGATGACACTGGCAAGTAACTTATCAAAATGAAGGCTATACGACTACAAGCCCTAGATGAAACAGAATTTATATCGTATTTCTGTAGTAGAAACAAGTAATAATTTTTAAGGAGCTTAGCCATTGGATAAGAGTCTCAGTTCTATAGATATATTCTGCGCACAGTATGAGCATAATCAGTCATGATAATGTAGGAAATCAAGATCAAAAACAATTCCAAATGATAGAAACGCTTCAGGTATAGAGAGTTGCAAACTATATTAAACCGTCTTTACCATTATCATATTAAGTTATGGCGGTTAGAGCCATACGCGGATACCGCACCGTGTCGACGGAGGCAGCGTGCGCGTTGGCCGGGACTCCCCCGTGGGATTTATAGGCGGAAGTGCTCGCCGAAGTATATCGGCGAACGGCTGAATTCCGGGCGGGAAGCGGCAGTCGGCCCCCGCCCGAAGAGGTGCGCGAATGGCGTGAGGCCGCTCGCCGAGCCACCATGGCTCGTTGGTCAGCTGGAGGCTCCACGTGCTGGCTTTGCGGCCGTGGAGGCGCTCCAGCCGGTCATCGTCGAGTGGGCAGGGCGGCAGCACGGGACCCTTTCCTTCCGACTGACGCAGGTCCTTTCCGGGCACGGCTGCTTCGGGAAGTACCTGCACTCGGTCGCTAGGAGGGAATTGAGTCCCGCCTGTCACCACTGAGACTGCAGTGAGGACTCGGCTCAGCACACGCTGGCGGTTTGCTCCGCCTGGGCGACGCAGCGTCGGGCCCTCACTGCAGTCATCGGAGGGGATCTCTCGCTACCGGCCGTCATACGCTCCATGGCCGGTAGCGACAGGAATTTTACCGCGGTCGCGACCTTCTGTGAGGACGTCATCTCGCAGAAGGAGGCGGCGGAAAGGGTCCGGGAGGTCGATCTCCACTCGGACCTAATTCGCCGCCGGCGAACCGGGCAGCGGAGGCGCGCTTACCAGCGCCTCATGCCGCCCTGAGTGTGGTCGCGGGTGGACGGGACGGGTTTTCACCTCCACCTGCTGTAGTGGCCCCCCGCGAGGAGGCGGCGTCCGCGTGTGCCTGGACGTCGCCTAATTGAGAGAATTTTACCCGAAGGTAGTGCTCGCACTTTTGCGGGCAGGTGCTAGGAGGGTTCCGGATGTCTTAATAAAAGCTGTTCCCGGATCCCTTCTACTCAAGGCACAGTACGGCACACCGTGTGGTTTTAGTCGGTTCGATTCCGACACACCGCCCCACCGAAAGCCCCGGTGGGGTGACGGCCCGAGGGGGTTTCCACACGTACAAAAAAAAAGGGCGTCTGTTACTTTTGTTTTCTTCCGAATTTCGACGTTTCTGACCCTCTCTTTTAATTTTATTCCCAGGCAACTTCTCTCCATTCTTCTTTGAGTAGTCTGAATTTTGGTCCTGATCTTGCGATCAAATGTCCAAGTCTGGCATCCGTAAGTGAGACATGGAAGTATTTCAGAATCCATGACTACTTTTTTAGTCGGAAGTGGAAGCTACGGTTTGAAAACTTCCTTATAGCACCAGTACTTTTGCCATGTAATCGCAATTCTTCTGCCCACTTCTTCTACATTTTTTTCTTTGCTGAAAGAGATTTACTTACTTAGATAAACGTACTTTTGGACAAACTCGAGAGGTATGTTGTTAACTAAGATGGGTGTCGTTAAGTGATTAGTGGCACCTTTTGTTTTGTCGAGATTCATTTTCAATCCAACTTTAATACTGACTCGGTGGAGATTATCATATTACTTAATTTTCGTGGGTTTTCCGAGAACAGGATAAGGGCGTCCACGAACCTCAAGTGACTTAGGAACTTCCCATTTATATTAATGCCTTGCTTTAACCATGGTAATCCTTTGATTACATGTTGTAAGATCGCAATTCGAATGAATAGGACTAAAATAGAGTCGTGAAACTCCGGTCAATTTGTGTTTTGTATAGGAACCACTGAACTTTGGACACTGAATAGTCGGTAATTTAACAAACTTATGAATGTTAAAATGCGAACTTACGTCACCCATATCATTAGAATCACTTTTCCTAAGATTGTCATAAAGTAATTGAAGGCTTGTGCTAGGATTTTATAACAGAGAGATTTAAACTCGCTACGTTCCAACATCTGATTATCCAAATTATCAGTACTACACTTCAGTTATGATTGCACCTCATCATATTGGGCATACAATGCTTCGAGTTTATTAAAACGAAATTGCAAATCGCTTACCTCGGTGGGCTAAAAGAAAAAGTTTAAAAACATGGTCACCTTTCGCTTGAAACTCGCTCGTTTCCTAATAAGCTCCTTATCCTCTAGCATTATAATGTAAAATGAAAATAAGCAAAAAAAAAGCAGTGATCAGTTAATAATTGTTACAATTTTTAACCACTCAATGCCAAAGAAAAAAATGCAACTGAATTTCAAGTACTAACCTAGTAATTTACGGTTGACTTAAACTAATAATACCCGCTAAAAAGAGTGTTGGGTGAACTGATAGAATAATAAATACGCGATTAAATAAAGTATAATAAGTTTCTTAGTTAGTGTTTAGGCTACAGAAACCTCCAATTTGTTGTGAATGACGCAGCATAATCGGTGTCACCCGAGCATTGAATATAATTTTTGATATCCACCGATTCTCTTGCAATTCTTGTAATAAAATCACTGATCGGAGAAAATATGCTTTAAACTTCACATGCAGGCTTAGGGTATTGTTAGGGATTTTGTAAAACATAGGAAATTACAAGATGTAGGTAGGCCGGTTTTTTATCTAAGCGTTTTTGTTCGAACATGGGCGAGTGTGGCCCTTTATTCTAATGCGGGTAGATGTGATTGAAGCAAATACTCGTACAATCGGATTCGTTATCGTGCTATGCTTATGGATAATTTAGAGTTGGAAGCTTAACTTTTATGGTTTACTAAATGAATTTGTTCAAAAAACCCAAGGATAGCAATGTTGAAATTAATTTTATTGTAAAAAGAGGGTGTATGGATAAAATGAAGTGGTCAGACATTTTTATATTTGTAAGAACTATGTTTGACAAAAACATAAGAACTGCTGCAAAAGCCTTAGCATGTTTGTAATACTCTGATGGTGTTTCTATTAGTAACAATACACGTAACAATTGCATTTGGCCATATTAATTACTAGCAACGCCACGCGGTTTCCCGCGTAAGTCCGGATCCCGTGAGAATATCGGAATAAAAAATAGCCTATGCGTTAATCCAGGTCTCCAGCTATCTACATACCAAGTTTCATCGCAATCGGTTCAGTGGTTTTGCGTGTATGAGTAACAAACATCCATCCATCCATCCAAATTTTCACATTTATAATATTAGTGGGATTTATAATATTAGTGGGATTTATAATATTAGTGGGATGAACTCGTTGACTAGATTTAAATTGCTTTTATACATTACATAAATAGACGACGTTTTAATTTTCAGTGTCAACTTAGTGCATCAGCTAGTCCATTGTCAGTTGATTACGAAGTCTGGTCAAACATTCTCACATGTTTAGATAAAACATTGGAAATTGTCTGTTTTTTAACGTAGTGTTTTATTATTGCACAGAGCAGAACACCTGATAACATTGCAGTGTTATCGCTGCATTATAAACAAAAATTTTTATTGTTAGAGAATATGTTGTCTTGTTCCGACGCCAATGCATCCGTTTTTTTGAAGTGAAAACTTCTTTAGACACGTTTGTGCATTTTGCTATGGGGAAAAACCACTGAACTCAGGACTGTCACGCTAATAATACATACATAGATCCACTAGTGGGCGCTAATCTAAACATTGAGTTCTGTCAGCTCCTTATTAATTAATATTACCAACCTGCTAATGTGACGTTTTAAGTTCGTCGTTTCGTTTAAGTTTTCACTTCTGTCAGCAGTCCCATGACTGCCTATTTTTTTTATTATGGTGCAAGCAAGACCATTTCTGAGGGAACTAAGTTATTCGATTTAGATTTATAGCTGATACTTTTTATTTACTTGGTATGGATTTCTGAAAGATTTCTCAGTGGGAGAGCCATACTTCGGCACGTATGGGCCGGTTCGACCGAAGTGATACCGTGACCTTACAAAAATCCGGTAGTCAAGCAATTTCATTGCTTTTCGCCGAGTGAGTGAGGTTACCGGAGGCCCTAAACCTTCCCTCTTCCTCTCTCTCTTCCTCGCCCCTTATTCACCCCTTCCCCTACCCACACCTTAAAGGCCGGCAACGCACTTGTGACTTTTGAGTTGCAGGTGCTCATGGGCGGCGGTAGTCATTTACCATCAGGTGACCCGTCTGCTCGTTTGCCCCCTATACCATAAAAAATAAAATCACTTCATATCTAAATAATAAAAAATAAGCCTGGTGCAGCAGGATTAAACTACAATTTACAATTAAGAATGCTTTAGCATTCTTATAATATCATTATAACAAGGCAAATAAATAGTAGGCACTATCCATTGTAGTAGTGCCTAATGGAATCTCTTTCTTACTGCTTTTTGATTGAAAAACAAGCAGGCCGTATTTAAGATTCCCATCAATTCTTGTATTGCATGTATTCGAAAACAGATGAAATTATGAAAATAATTTGTACATGAAATGTCCACGTGCACCAGACAAAGTCGCAGGCAAAGTTGTAGTAAATAAATATATTAATTAATGCATTGAAGTTCAAAGTTAACAATAGAAATATTGTTACGTTATAACATTTTAGGAAATACTCTCTATCACAGTTTAAAACCGATCTCGCTGAAATATATAACACTTTTCAATATCATTACAAGCCATAATTTCAGTAAGTTTCAGACTTGTACGTACATTACGTTAAAATTTGAAAAAAAAACGCTCTTTTTCAACTTTGACCTTCATTTGCTGTTAAACAAAAGAACTTAGCGACTTTGAACTGGTCTCATTTTGTAGGTAATTTAATGGACAATAAAAGAGATATAAGCATATATGACGAAAAATATGCTGGAAACAAGATATCAGACGGAATGTAAAAAAAGTCTTTTTTTTTGGTTAAATTGTTAAAAAATAATGACCCACTTGTCCAGACTGCGGATATCGTAATGTTCATCAGCGCATTTTTTTACTATTAATCCAAAAATAAAAATGCGTGGTAATCGAAATGTAAATTTTTGATCATAAAACAGTTAGGTTAACTGGGCTATAATGGGGGTATCATTGAATAACAAAATGTAGATTTAATATTTGTTCACTTGGCGATTCATTTTTATTATATAGATTTGATTTACAATAAAGAGTACTTATTTACAAGTAGTAGGTCTATAATTAATATATAAAGTATATTTATCTATAAAGTAATTAATTCCATTTCCTAATCAATTAAAAAGATAATAATAATTGTTTATTTATTTTTACCAACAACCAAAATTATAGATAAGAAAATTTTCTTTAGCTCTAGTATACAAAATGTAATCTGGTTGTGGATCGCTGGTGCCTGCTGTAGGTAATAAATTACCTGTAACGCTGGTCACCAGATTTCCACTACGACACGGTTGAATATGCTCAATAGTACAAAACTGAGAGTATCTAGCTGTTTCTTTAATTTAGGTGTTTCTTTAATTATCTAAATGATGTGATGATAAAGTTGTCAAAGCCAAAATACACGTAAATAACTTTAACAAACAAATAACCCCAGGCGCTATTAGTATTTATGATAGTTGTAAGTGAATTGATGCTTGAAGTAATAATACAGTTGTTCGTAGGAGAGCCATGCTTCGGCACGTATAGGCCAGCTCGACCGGAGTGATCCCACGGCCTCACATAAAACCGGCAGTAAAGCAATGGTTACATGACTTTTCGCCGATTGAGTGAGGTTACCGGAGGCCCTAACCCTTTCCGCTCCCCCTCTCCCCTCCTCTCCCCCTCTTCCCAACTTCCTCTACTCCCACACTCCCACACCCGGCAACACACTTGTGCCTCTCGAGTTGCAGGTGCCCATGGGCGGCGGTAGTCATTTACCATCAGGTGACCCGTCTGCTCGTTTGCCTCGTCTGATATGTAATCACATTATGACATGTTGAGAACCACTATGGAGATAATAATTACGGAACAGAACAGATCGGATTTTGTTTCTAAATGATAAAAGTTTATAATTATTTGTGACAATTATCTTCACTCAGTGACATCTCTTTGCACAATGAAGTTTATTTTAAAGTGTGCATTGATAATATTTTGTTTTTCAACATTGGGTAAGAATATTAATAGGCTTGTGTGTAATATTAAAAAATAATATTATTCTGTGGTTAAACATAAAAATTCAATTTTATAAAACGTTAATTTTCTGTGATTACATTGAAATGAAATATTTTCTTTCATTATAGTACAGTTCGGTTTATTTCTTGAAAACGCAAAGTTTTAATTAAAAAGAAAAAAATATTTTAGATTTACGATTCATTAACGTGTTTATTATAGTCAAGTTTTTATTTGATTTCAAATGTTAACCAACCAACTGAGAAATATGTTAAAACAATGGATTGCAAACATTATTTAACTGTAGAACTACACTGTCAATGAAGTAGCAGTCGTTGGACGCTTGCTTGCTTGGAGTGGTGTGATCTCTGGGGGTTCCAAAAATTTGAATAATTACTAAACTATATAGGTGTTACAAAAAGTCATATTTTAGGGTGGTAAAGTTGACCCCGTAAATTACGTAAAGCGCTATCAATTTTAATAAAAAATCGTGATTTTTAATACAGAAAACTTATTTTGTACTGATAAAGTAAACTTGAAAACTGGCCAATAAAGTTTAAGAAATAAGAGCGAGGGCTGACAGGACTGAAACTATAGGTATTTAATACTATGTATGTTCCTGAAATGTCCACATTTTTCAGGAAATGTATGCATACAAAAATTAGAAAACAAAATTGAAATTGACATGGAATGACATGACATGTTATGTAGAAATGTGTCTACACCAATTTTTTTAATGCGTCATTATAAAATTTTAATACAAACCTTTAGAACGCCTTTGGTTTTTGTGCAACGACCGCTGTTTCACGATTCTTCTTTATTTTACTGCCTATTGCTGAACATTTTTCGATCGGCGCTATATATTTTCCCGTCCTTCACATATTGTCCTTTTTTTTTTTTTTTTGTGCGTGTGGAAACCCCCTCGGGCCGTCACCCCGCCGGGGTTTTCAGCGGGGCGGTGTGTCGGAATCGAACCGACTAAAACCACACGGTGTGCCGTACTGCGCCTTAAGTAGGAGGGATCCGGGAACAGCTTTATTACGACATCCGGAACCCTCCTAGCGCCTGCCCGCTAATGCGCGGGCACCACCTTCGGGTAAAATCCTCTCAATTAGGCGACGTCCAGGCACACGCGGACGCCGCCTCCTCGCGGGGGGCCACTACAGCGGGTGGAGGGGAAAACCCGTCCCGTCCACCCGCGGCCACACTCAGGGCGGCATGAGGCGCTGGTATGCGCGCCTTCGCCGCCCGGTTCGCCGGCGGCGAATTAGGTCCGAGTGGAGATCGTCCTCCCGGACCCTTTCCGCCGCCTCCTTCCGCGAGATGACGTCCTCACAGAAGGTCGCGACCGCGGTAAAACTCCTGTCGCTACCGGCCATGGAGCGTATGACGGCCGGTAGCGAGAGATCCCCTCCGATGACTGCAGTGAGAGCCCGACGCTGCGTCGCCCAGGCGGAGCAAACCGCCAGCGTGTGCTGAGCCGAGTCCTCACTGCAGTCGCAGTGGTGACAGGCGGGACTCAGTTCCCTCCTAGCGACCGAGTGCAGGTACTTCCCGAAGCAGCCGTGCCCGGAAAGGACCTGCGTCAGTCGGAAGGAAAGGGTTCCGTGCTGCCGCCCTGCCCACTCTTCACATATTGTCCTTACCTTAACCTTACCTTGCTTATTCTTAATGTATGAATTAGTGTCCATGCCTCGGAACCGTGGCTAAGAAGTAGCAAGTCTTGATTAAAGACTTGGTTTGTCAATTACTGCGCAAACTTGCTCAATCTATTTTTTACTACTTTCTCCATGTTGCTTTTACCGAGCTGTATAACCTATTCATGGTAGATGTATTTCTGAAAACTTCGAGCTATGAATTTTGTTAGTCTCAGCGTGATATCAATTTCAATCGAAGTTCATACCATGTATTGCGGATTTAATACATTTATATAATATAATACATTGTACTCGTATTTAGTAATCGTCTAGGTACCCACAGGACATGCTTGCCTAATGTGGGGTCATTGAACATTCTTACATTGTACATGTACTTATAACTTTCTAGCAATAAACAATTTTTATTTATTTATGATGTACGTGCGTTCGTTCTTTTGTTCCCAGAAAGTGCCAAGTTTAGATGTGATTATAGGCCCACTCACCTAGGATGGTTCAAATATCATGAGATGCCCACGACATGGTTCGATGCTCGCTTACAGTGCCACCTTGAAGGTAAGCTTTATTGCAAAAAAATCAAATTGGTTTAAATACACAAACACAACACTTATAAATGGGAAGAGTTGAAATATTAATCCAATAGTTGTGCTTAACTACATAGTTATGTTGAACTACAATTTTCCTTGATGAAGATTCTTCCTCAGTTGGGTGTTTTTTCTCGCAAAAATCTGCTGTGTAAAACAAAGTAGATTTTAGTGGCGAGGATTTAGGACTATCCCGTCTCAGCCATAGACCCCATAAACGAAAGCTCTCGAACCGACTAAAACCGCGATTATGATGGTTACTGATTGACGGTTTTGAGTTCTCAAAAGATCTTTTTGTGTCTTTGTTAGAATTATAGGTTGATGCTGGATAGGATTTTAAAAGGTCATAAACGTCATCTAATTTATTTAACTTTTATAGTTAATAATATTTTGTCATTAGAAATAAGGCGTTTTTGTATTCTGAATATATCAATTTGTAATCACAGGTTGTTATTGTAATTCTTTACTACGTTTGTGTTTGGCTTTGATGGTAAAACTGACACAAATTACAGTTATTGTTCCTCCACAGGTGCTATATTAGCCTCTCCTACAACAGCCGAAATGAGGGCTTTTATGTTGGCTTCATTTTGCAAACCTGAAATATTCACTGGAATCCACGCTACCTTAACAAAAGGACAATACCATTCTGTAGACGGTTAGTAAACTAATATCTTATTAAAAGTGACCATTTCATTTTAAACTCTTCTTGTTATGGAACGCGCTAGCTGTCATTAGCGTGTGACATAAGTGGCCCCTCACGCCCGCTGCAGAACTTCCGCGTGTTGTATAAGGTTTACATTGTAACATTGGAATAATAAACTAAAGCATTAAGAAAATGTGTTTATTAATTACTAATCAATTAATTTAATTAATGATTAGTAGTTACAAAAAAGTACAAAGTAAAAGAAAAGTGAACAAACATTGGATTGTTAAAATAAATAGGAATTTGTGGATATTAAGTGGTTACTTGGCGATGCCATCACCCCAGATCATTTTAAACTATAAATTCTTGTTTAAATGGCTTTCCATAGGTGCTGTTACATTTTAATCAATGTTACAAAAATTTAATCTCAAAAATATGCCAGCCATATTAAACAAATAAACATTATAATTAGACACGTTATAAAAGCAAACCAACAATTATTACTGAATTTTACATGCATGCACTTTGTAGGTATACCGTTTGAACTAATACCACATGAATGGGCTCCATTCGAGCCTGACAATAAAAATAACGCAGAAAGCTGTCTCGCTTTGCGCTCTGATGGGAAATTTGCCGACGTAAGATGTGATGAACCTCGTCCTTATGTATGCTTCAGGGAGCATTCAAATGCCGAAGTCAACTTGTGTGGCACTACAGATCCTGGTAACTATAGTAATTTAAGTAGCCTAGTTTTTCATAAAGTGACAGAACTAAGATTATTCATATGTTTTTTAAATATTTGCTACCTAGCCTAGTCAACGAAAGAAAAATAGGGGTAATAACTCGAGTGAAAGCCAATTTTGGCACAGTTGTAGGGAAAGGTGTATTATACAACATACTTAAAGTACTGTTTAATGGGGGTGGAGTCAACGAGTAACGGGCTTAAAGATCCCTTTTTTTTAGTTTTTCATAAATGAGTTTAGTAGTAGAGTAGTAAAAAAATATTTTTTAACTAAAGTAAACAACTTTTTTGTACATCAAATTATGTTCAAAAAAGAAGAATACATTTTTTGCTAGGACCAAAACTTAAGAACATATAGAGGGAAGAAAATTGACATTAAAAAATATACATTTCATTAAGAATGGAACGTATATTCCTAAAAATAAAATTCCTAATTATCTACTAAATCTAAAATCGACGGTCGACGGTGTCTTCGATGGGGCTCCGATAGTCCATGAGCCGGATCATACGCTGCAGACACCGGAGCAAGCAATTCCTGCTTCCCAGCTACTGCAACGCACCCCACTCCCAGTCGTGCATACTATGATGTTGAGAATGGCGTCAGGTGCCACAGGGTCGCTGGTTGTTACCGGCTTTAGGGTGCCATCTTGTCCTCTGGCCCATTAATGTATCTGTAAAAAAGTAATCAAATAGATATTTGAATTTATAACAAAACAGTATTCGACAACTTTTTGTAAATAAAGTTACCTGTAGGTACACTTAGAACGAGTGCTGCTTCGAAGCTTCTCTGGTAGGAGGAAGAGTGGCCAGATCTGATTTCGGCTTCATCGATGGTCTCAAAAAAGTGGTATGGCACTCGAGTAGAAGTACGGTATTGTTGAGATTTAATTCCTGCGTATGCGCTTCGTCAATCGCCAGAAACAGCTTCTCGCCGGCCTGTCCAATACCCTCAGGTAACGTTAAGGTGTCAGTGAAAATGTCTGAGATTTTTAGGTAAGGTCTGGTATAGCTGTGAATAGTTAAGCAATTGCCACTTTGCTCTTTCTATGGATCGCCGAGGTGGTGACGCATCCGGAGAAGCTGTGAAGAAGGAGAATCGTCTTGTTTAATGGGAGCTGTTGAAGTTGTCGCACTGTAAACAATTTGGTCTCCACCTTCCCACAACCACTTGGCAACCCCCTACCACCCAGCCCAATGGGGCTGGGCCAGAGGAGAAGATGGCATCCTAAAGCCAGTAACAACTATCGATCCTATGACACTTGACTCTATTCTCAACACCAAATCATGCACAACCGGGTGTGGGGTGCGTTACGGCTGCGTGAAAGCAAGCATGGCCTGATGATGATGATATTATCCGGCTCATGCACTAACGGAGCCCCCATCGAAGACACCGTCGACAATAATGATGATGATGATGTTGATATTTTAGATTTAGTAGATAATAAGAATTTTATTTCTAGGAATATACGTGCCATTCTTAAAAAAAATTTTTTTTTTTACTGTCCATTTTCTTCCCTCCATATCTTCTTAAGTTTTGATCTCAGCAAAAAAAAGTATACTATCTTCTTTTGTAGAAAATTTATGTAGATTACTTTAGTTTCAGAACATTTTTACTATAGACCCTCATTTTTGAGTCATTTACAAAAAACTAAAAAAAGGGACCTTTAAACCCCACACCCGTTAGCTCCACCCAGAGCCAACAGTACTTTAAGTATGTTGTTTAATACATCTTTACCAACAACTGTGCCAAAATTGACTTTTACGCAAGTAATTTTCCATATTCGGCCGTTTTTGGTCTTCGTTGAACGGGCTAAATGTGACACTGAAAGTTAACTATAATTGTTAAACCTTTTAGAATACCATTTTGAAAGTCAAACAAATAAGTGTTACAAATTCCACACAAATCCAAGATCATTTAAACGGGCCAACTTTGCGTGTTCTGCTGAGGGTGGCCATCTTGTTATCATAAACAATGAGAATGAAGCAAAAGTCATTCGTGACATTTTCGCCAAGTACCCATCATCAACAATGATCGGTAATTTCTGGAAAGACATTGCCTTTGTTGGATTTTACAATTGGGAGGAGAGCGCAGACTGGACAACCATTCACGGTAAGATTTTGCATATTTTTTCCCCTTGAAGAATAGTTATTTTTAACTCAGATACGTTGTATGGTTTTAACTGATTTTAAATGTGTTTCTCGTTGTTACTGTTTTAACTACATAAATAATATTATCACTTTTTAGCACTATTAGAACGAAAACAAAATCAAACCACAAATTTTGTACTTCAATCATAAACTGAAAATACCTATTTTCTATGTTTTTATATGTTACTTATTATAATTTGCTCTTTACAAATAGAACTAGAAAAGAAAAATATTATTATTTATAATATTTTTCTTTTCTGGTTTTAGGTCAACGGCTTCAGGATGCTGGCTATGCTAAGTTTCATCCAGGAGAACCTAATAACGCCACTGAAGGTGAATATTGTGGAGCAGTATACCGTAACGCCATGTTTGATGATCTGTGGTGTGAAAAGCATTTCGCATTTATTTGTGAGAAGAGACCCGATTATCCTCCTGTTTGTGATAGTACCATCCTACAAAATAAGTCGCAATACACCCCTGTTTGTGACAATGATATTTTTACCTCAGAAAAAGAACCTGCAAATGATATTGATGTAAGAAATACCGGACCGGTTTTTTAGATTAATTGTCATTATAGTAAAGGCATGCATGTTTTCAAATTAATAAGAAATAAAAACTACGTTACATTATCTACTGATACGGAAGTTCTAATTATTACCTTACTATATGTTACCCGGCCAGACTTCGTACACTTAAAATACTTACTAATATATCTAAAACCCTTAAAGATTTTGCATTTGACAACCAACATGCAAAGCTTAGAAAATTGGTTGTGATTGCTAAATACAGCGGGTTTTGTTTTATAAAAGAAAATTTAAAAGAATCCCGGAACACAATTGTTTTTTGACCACCTTAAGCCAAGTCCCTGTGAAGAAAAATCTCAGTACCGAAGCCGGTTAAAGCAGCATAATTCAACTTTATGTCTGCAGTAACAAAAACAAAGATGTTTTATATAAACTTGCAAGAACCCATAGACCTACGGATATGCTATCAAAAACATAAACGTGAAACTGGGAGCCAAGTTCCATATGAAGGATATGCGTGGTTGTGCGCGGATAGGCGATAAATTGAAGCTTAAGATTTGACTTGGCTAGTTTTTACCACCAAACCAAACATGAAGAAAAGTATGATATGTTGACCTAACAATATAAAAACAGTTACTTGCTTATAAAAAAAAAAGAATAAAGTTGATTAGTCAAATATAAAATAAGACAAATAAAGAAAAAAATCCGAAAGCAGTTAATTTGTAGTTATATCACTTAAAAAATAGTTTTTGTGATTACAATGTGTATGGGAGAGTTTTTTACAACTGTAAAGTTAGGTTGACTTTTCGGAAATAACGCCAATAATCCTTAAGAATTGATTCCCATAGATGTTTGTTTGCCTTTAGTATATTAAGTTTATGGTTTGCCTACTCGGCGCTTGAGTCAGAGTCGCACTTGTCCGGTTTTTTCATTATGTGTATAGGATCGGATCCACGGAACGCTTCAGAACTATCAATTGAATGTGACTACAAATGAATCTCATTCGATGGCTAAATAGCCCACGGGTACAAAACTAGAAAGACATTTATTTATTCATTAATTTTCCAATATGGGTATACATTTGCAGATCTTAAAAGCTAATACAATTTTCTGGACTTTTACCATATTCTACCAATAGGCATGCAAAGCGATAACAAAATAATTCATTAAGAAATTTATAAAACTTACATTAAAATTATCATATTATGTTAAATAAATAAACTATAATATTAATATCATGTCAGAAGTGTGAATATTTTAGGGAAACAATAATTAGTATTCAGTCATTCAAAATATGTGTTAAATCGTATGATAATAAAACTACAACAATAAAATAACAATGTCCTAAAGAAACAACAATTCAGTGTGATACGAATGGTTGATAGAATTGATGTTATTGTCATCCAAGTATTCTCGAACAACAAACGTGGCACACTCCATGATACACATGCAAGGCAAAGTCAAAATATTGTTCTCAATAAAGTGAGGTTTACAACTACTGATTATTCTAACATCAAACATAGTCCAAATACACCGTTTCTGAGCTTTGAATGCTAAATGCCAGTCAGTGGAGATACCTCAAAATATGATGCCTTATCGCAACGTTGATGAGACAAGCCCATGATAGGCTGTTATCAGAACACTGATCACGATCGCGAATATGGCGAATAGATCAACAGATCTATTCGCCATATTCCTTAGCTTATACAATCCATAGACAGATTGACTCACTTTAGTGCATACAGATTCTATATGTGCTTTCCAGCTTAGTTTATTGTCGCGGTTTCACCCGCGTAAGTCTCGATCCCGTGGGAATATCGGGATAAAAAGTAGCCTGTGCGTTAATACAGTTTTTGCGTGCGTTTGTGCGTTTTGTGGTTTTTGCGTGAAAAAGTAACAAACATCCGTCCATCCATCCATCCAAACTTTCACATTTATAATATTAGTGGGATTATTAACCAATTTATGACCATTATAATGATTACATTACATCCGTTTCATCCTGATAATAGATAGAATTTAACGTTACATCCTGCTAATAAAAATGAACCATCTTCGTTTTCATCGTCACTTGCTATCAGGTGAGTTAGAAGGCAAACGTCTATTCCATATAGGTAAAATCAATAAAAAAAGGATAGAAGATTTATTGTTCGCCCTAGCACCAGATGCTTACAATCTATTCAATCCTTTTCCTCTAGCAATAGGGCTTTAAAAATATATTCAAAGCCCTAAGGCCCTAATGCTAAATAATGGCATTTTACATACACCTTTTTGTACTTTTTTGTTTAACAAACAATTGTTCAGCCTTGGAACGACCATTTGAATCCTTAACTACTGTTATTCTCATTCACATTTTCACATTCACAGCTTTTTTCGGATAAAAACAAATCTTTCTACCGACAGTGACGCCTTCTATTTGAATGCCATTGAGAATCTCTCAAATTATTTTTTACTGGAACAACTTATGAATTTATTTTAAGTTCAGTCTCAAGAACTATGATAGTGCTTCTATTTTTGCGTAAGCGACGCCCCCATTTCGCTCAACTACTTAAATAGTTTCTATTCCAACTTCGTAGAAACTACAAGTATTATGCTTTCTTTAATAACTTGGTTTCACCCTACTTTAGGTATTAAATTCTCCTTTCCTAGAATACGCTGTAAGTCCAACCTACGCTATTTTCTCGAAGTCCTAGATATAAAACTAGTTTACATATTTTTTATTAAGAAATAAGTAGGACTTTTATTCTACTTTGCTATTTCCGAAACAATAGTAATAAATTATAAATTAACTAGCAACCCGGCTTCGCACGGGTAACAGAGACATCTTCAACAATCATCAACATATTTCAATCAATTTACACAAAATCTTAAAAAATTATACACCTAAACCTTCCTCATGATTCACTCTGTCTATTAGGGATTTTCATGCGGTTTCCCGCATGAAAATCCGTTCAGTAGTTTTTCAGTTTATCGTGAACAGACAGACAGACGCGGCGGGGGCTTTGTTTTATAATATGTAGTGATAAATTATTATACTTATAAAACATAAATGCAACTAAACAACATTATATACTTTAAAGGACAACTACACAGTATATATTTAACCGTAATCCATCAGTTCATTGACGACCTCTGTGGCGCAGCGGAAGTACATTCGACTGCCACTTTGCTGGTTGCGGGTTCGATTCCCGCCCAGTGCAAATACTTTTTGTGGGTGTTGTTCGAAATAGGTCAAAATGTAATGAATCATGGTCGACGAAGTTCGACTTCCAGGAGATAACCATATCTCATCTATGGTTAAAGTTTATTTACAAAAACAATGAAATATTTAACAAGCTACGTTAAATGAAAATTCAGCCGAAAGATATAATACTTTTAATATATTTTGCTTGGGTAAATTAAAATGGTAATTTTTAACAAAAAAATGCAGACAAATAAATATAATAGCTTAAGAATGTTCTAGTTTATATCTAATCATTGAACAGAACAATAAAAAATACAATTTACTTATTGATACTTCAAGGTCATTTAAAAGCTTGAGTGTTGTGCGGTATGTTAAATTCAAAGATCCATATCATTACAAACTGGAGGATAATCCGGTTTCTTTTCGCATATAAAAGGGAGTGTCTTATTACACAACACGTCATTTAACAGGGCGATTTGATTTATTGATCCACAATAGTCTCCGGATGTTGAATTACTTGGCTTGCCCGGTGAAAAGTTGTCGTAACCAGCCTCTTCAAGCGTTTGACCTGTACAGGAATTCAGCCATGTGACAATAAAAACATAAGGGTATTAAAGCGATCCTTTAATTACGAGAGAGATCTCGTAACATTTTGTACTGGAAGAAGTAGGAGTGTCATAGTACCCTTAATCAGACCCTTGATGATTTAAGGATGTATTCCAAATAGACAATTCTATACAATGTTGTAACTTTGCAAATTTTCTAATGAAATTGACAACACAAATGATATAATTACCTCATGGTCAAAATCCTCACAGGAGGTTAGGATTTCCACCATGGTCCACCAGATTTTGGAGGCTAGCTAGCCTCCAAAATCTTTTATACATATTCTATCAAAGTACATCTTTACAATGAACAGCTATTATAATTTACAGTTTCCGCTGTCTCAATATTATTAAACTTGAAAGGAAATTACCATGCATTGTTCTCCAGTCCCCAGTTTCTCCCCAATTATGAAATCCAATATACGCCACGTCTTTCCGGATGTTGTCTACCATATCAACTTCCGGATACTTGATAATAAAAAGTTCACTTAGAACGGCTGCTTCTAAGGCATCATTAATAATAGCAAGATGTCCACCTTCAGCGGTGCAGGCAAAACTCGCACGCTCAAAATTTCTTGCTGTTGTGTGAAACTTATAACATTTATTTGTTCGACTTTCTAAATGATATTCTGAAAAAAATGTATCCAGCATAGTCAAAAATGAAAATTTATGAACACTAGTTCATTTTTAAATACTTTATTATTCTCTAGAGTATTTTTTTTTGTATTTTAACATTTTTGTGAATTGAAACGTTTTTAAGTACGTTTGCTATTAGATTTCCTTGGATTAGACTGCTAATTGTACCTAGTTTCTAAATGCATCATTCAATCATCTATCTATACTAATATAATAATACAACAAAGCTAAAGAATTGTTGTTCTGATTGAATGTGATAATCTCTAGAACTTTAAAGTTTGATTGTAAAAAAACTTCTTGCATATGTATGTATGTTCTTGTGGAACGTTTAAGACTATTTAGCATTATGCTATGACTGATAGATAGGAGCGGAGCAGTGATAATTAATGTAAAAATGGTAAACAAGGTAAACATCAATGTAAAAACTTTTTACAAACCAGGATCTGGAGTTCCACAAGCATTCACATCAGCAGATGAACTTCTGTAACACATGTACGGGCGTGGTTCATCACATTTTACATCTAGAAACAACCCCCTAGAATTTAAAGCGAGACAGTTTTCAGTATTAAGTTCGTTGTCTGGTTCATAGCTGTCCCAAGCATGTTGAATCATCTCAAGTGGAATTCCTGTAAAAAATAAAATCGTTTTTGTGAACGTTTAATGATGAAACTTATGACGAAGGGTGAAATCCTACAGGTATTATGTAAAGGTTAAATACAATGAAAACTTACCATCAATAGTATGAAAATTTCCTTTTGAAAAGATCGCATGCAGTCCAGTAAAGATGGTGAATTTTCCAGTATACTTTATCATTGTATCCCTAATTGCAGGAGTCGTAGGAGAAGCTAAAATTCCACCTATTAGCAAAAAAGGTTTAGTGAAAACTTTTGATAAAATACATCCCATTACAAACTATTTCTTATGTCAATATAAGACATGACTGTTAGTAAATATTAATCCCATCAAAAACATAAATGTGAAAATGGGAGCCAAGTTTAAAATTAAGAATATACTTGGTTTCCGACTACGCCGAAAAAAATTGAGATCGAAATGGTTGCCAAGTTCGGTAGATAATCCGAAAGATTTGACTTAGTCATTAAACTTTTTGTAAAGAAATTATTATTATTCATCATTCCAAGGTCATGTGTAAAAATAACATTTATCCTGCGTTTGCGTTGTAGAGTTTTCTTTGTGCTATTTTGTACATTTTCTTGAATAATAGAAATATTAGAGTGCATTGCACATTCATTTATAAACCCTTTTGCTTTGCATTCACTTTCTATTTGGGGTTCTAGTTAATCTAAGGGATATAACATTATTTTCGTATTTACGGGCATTAACGCGATCACGAAAAGGTATTACATACCTCTGGATTGCCTGACATTTCGACCATCGACCGACAATTCAGAGGTATGTATGTAAATGCGTAAATAATATTATGTCATGGAACGCGAAAGTTTAAAAGTTAGTCATCTAAGGGATTTTAATAAATAAACAAAAATTCAAGTATTTATGTTAAATAGGTTATGAGTTGTTAAGCGGTTAAAAGTGGCTCTAAATGGTTCGTGTAATATAACACACGGGTGCTGCGTTGCCAGTTTCTTTTTCTTGAACTTGGCTTGACACGCTGCTGCGTGTCTAGATCATTAATATAATCTTAAAATATTTCTTCTTTGCGGGTTCATCAGATCAGAATTATGTTCCTCATTAATATAGTAAGTATGTGAGTAATAATAATAATGGTTTTTATTTATACCCTCTAAACTTTGAAATCATTAGGCCAATCGAAATCAAAAAGTTTAAAAATATTTAATCTTTTATAATTAGATAGATATTTTTATTAAGGAAGGTTACCTTCAAAAGTGCACATCAGACGAGCATCATTCCATGTAGCTGGTATCACGTGGTATTTATACCAAACTTTGCTCTCCTTGCAATATTTATAATCACATCTAAATTTTGTGCTTTCTGAAATAGATGGATATATAGACAGATGGGGGAACCTGTTCTAATTCTACCTGGATCAGTTTTTATCATCTAGCATCTACATCGTCTATTACATACCAAAAAATAAAAGGTGTTTTATTAAATTATACCTTGCTAAATGAAAAACGTACTCTTTGCGCAAGATGTAATGAATTACTATTTTATCTTCATTGAAACGGCTTAGGAATATCAAAACTAACTTCACGGTTAGAGTTAACAAAATATGCTTCAATTGATGTAGATAATATTAGTTTAATAGGTGGGGAACCTGTCCCTTTATTGAACACAAAACAATAGGATACAAATATATGTCGGAGAGCCAAAGAAATGCCAAGTGACAATTATTTCGATTCTACTTAATTTATGTATGTGGCAACTTTAATTGTCACTTGAGTGTGTTTGGTTGTCTTGGGATGACAGTTGAAGTAAGTTCGGTTGGCAGACCGCGCCCGAACAGACAATGCCAAAGAAAACAGTGTAATGGTCGGTCGCATGACAGCTAACCTCACTGCATTCCATGTGATACAATCACATGGAATGCAGTGACCGACAGTTTAATCTTTAATCCTAAATTAAGATTATTGTACTGGACATTAACGAGTGGTGATTTCGGAAATACCCTCATGTCAGACCAACATTCTAATGAATGCGGGAAAAAATATAGTACAATTGGATGGATAGAGATACATGGATGAAAAGCTGGAGTGTACAATATAAAGAACCGATGTAAAAACTATATTAAAATACTATTTAAAGATACTAAGCATAAATATTAACTGTTTGCGAATGAATATGATGATATAGTATGTACACTAGAGTTAGTAGAGAGCCATGCTTCGGCACGAATGAGCCGGCTCGACCGAAGTGATACCACGGCCTCACCGAATACCGGCAGTGAAGCACTGATTGCACTGTATTGCGCCGAGTAAGTAAGGTTACCGGAGGCCATAACCCTTCCCTCTCTCCCCCTTCTCCCACTACCGGCACTCCCTCTTAACCTCTTCTTCTACTCCCATCTAAAAGGCCGGCAACACACTTGTGACTCTTGAGTTGCAGGTGCCCATGGGCGGCGGTAGTCACTTACGATCAGGTGATCCGTCTACTCGTTTGCCCTCTGTCCCATAAAAAAAATAGTAATAGCCTTCGCAAAGACATGAAATTTTTGAAAAAAGTTGTTTTTAGATTCCATTTTGACGCTATGTAAATGTACGAAGTTCCAATATTAAGACCTTTTTATTTCACTAAATTATAGTTTATTTTAGTCACAAAATCGCATTAAAAAGTAGCCTATGTCTTTTAGGCTACTTTTTAATGCGAAAAAAGGGTTGTAAGGGGTTGAAAGGTGGGGATGAAAAGTTGTATGGAAGTGTCGTCATATTTAGAGCTAAAAGATTGAAACTTATTTTTTACGGACGAAGTCGCGGGCACAACTAGTTGAAGTACTGATAACAACTATATAATCCAAGAGAAAGAAATCAATGTTTGTTTGTTTGTCCTCTAGGCGTTTCGAACCATTGATCAGATTGTGATGAAACTTTGGTATTGTGTTCTGGGGAAGCTCGCGAGTGTTCCTGGCCCAAAAAAAAATTAAAAAAGGCATTGCAACGCATGCCGGGTGCATCTAGTTATAGATAAATTACACCCAGGCACAGAACAAATGATGATGTTCATAACGATAATACTTACCAATAACAGCAACTAAGGTGAATACAAAATACAATAAATATTTTAAACAAGAGGACATTTTTTGCAATATTCTGTATTGAAGATGAAAGTCTTGATAACATATACTCAGACTCCAATCACTGAAGCTCAGATCACCAACTCAGTGCCTTTCATTTAGTTAGCGCAGTATACAGTCCTTCCATTATATCCACTTCTCTATAGCATTCCAAATTCTTGATAGCTTCTGTAGTAAGTAACAATTTAGGTAAAATATTTTTTTCAATTTAAATGGTAGTCGCGACTTTTGTATGTCTTTTTAATTTTAATACATTTTTAATAAAGGTGTCGCCAACGCTTTATGAACTTTTTGTTAGACACGTATTATATTTATATACTACACACATTCTATGCAGTCGAGCATCTTTCACAAACAGTTCAAACGTAATACTTTTATAAAGTAGTCAAGTTATAATTTAAATATTAATAGAAAGTGTTGATAGAAACATATTTTGTTTTCCAATTATTTTTTTTGTACTATTTATTTTAATGGTCTTCTCTAAAGTTATGAGGTCTAGTCTTATTGTTTCAATGGAATCAATCATAAGCCTTTAAAATTAATGTACGACATGTACCTACGTTGATTAAAAAGTGAACAAGTGCAATTGCAGAAAGTCCTCCATAGTGATTATTATTTATAAACTAAAAAAGACCAATTTACGGTACCTTCAATAACCAATGACTCACTTTGGCTCTGGATGAAAATACACACATCAAAAAAGTCTAAGCAACACGCATCATTTACAGAAACTGCATGTTATTTTATTTTTTTGTTTGATATTTTATTTTTTTCTTAGTAAAGTAGATTGGTTTACAATATTTTTTGTTCTCGGAAACGTATACTGGCTGATTTTAAAAATATAAACTTTTCGATTGTGTTTTGTTTTCATTAAAATAAAAGCTAATTATTTTTTCCAAATTTCATGTATTTCCGTTTGAGATATACAGTTTTTAAAAAAAATAATGTGCTGAGTCATTTTTATGCCATGAAGCGACGCCATTTGACTGCTGATGAAATACAGAATAATGTAGGAATTCTACAAGCGGAAAGAAATGAGTCCCAGGTCTCTCGGCATTTTGGTGTCAATAGGAATGTGATTTGTCATCTTTGGCAGTGTTATGTTAACACAGGGGATGCTGCTGAGCAGCACTCAGGACGGGGAAGGCGTACAACTGCTTGACAGGACTGATACATACAACTGACTGCAAGACGTCAGCCGATGTTAACTACCCGAGAAATAGGTTTAAAGCTACAATTCTCAAGCGGTGTTGTTGTTAGCTACCAAACCGTGAGAAATAGACAGCATGAATACGAGCTTACGAGCACGATCCACGATCAATTAGGTGCCCACCTATACGCCATGAGAATCGCGCCCGTCGTAACGAATGTTGTAGGGAATACTTGACATGAACCCAGGAGCAATGGGATAAAATTTTATTTGGCCATGTGTCCCGGTTTTGATTTAGGCCTGATATGAGAAGGGTAAGACTGTATCATCGTCCCGGAAATGTTGAACGCCTGAGATGCGTCTAGGAAGTACACCCTTACAGTGGCTCCACAGTGATGGTATGGGCGGGTATTATGAGGAACAGATGAACTGAGCTCGTGTTTTGTAGATGCCAATATGAACGCTGAAACTAACGTTCGTTCGTAAAACTCGTGCCTTATGTTCACCCATTTGCACAAAGTCTTGGCTCAGATTTCACGAATACGCGTTCGCACACAAAACACAATGAAAAACATCCGGGTATTGCCATGGCCTGCACAATCGCCAGATCTCAATCCCATCGAGCACGCATGGGACATGCTTTAGAGACATGTTCTAGAGAACCTGGACGGAGTGTCGACAACCCAGCAACTGAAAATTACAAAAAAATAAAAAATTACGTTATTTAATTTTGTAAAACATTCATGTTTGTAATTTTAATTTCGTTTTAATTTTATTTTATACTACGTATGTTACGGTACACATATTATTAATTATTATGATTAAATGATCAATTGAATGAAGGATTTTGTTGCTTTAGTCACTAATTCATCAAATAATGCTTAGTTATTATTTATAAAAGAAATATAATTGTATTATAATAGTAAAAATCGTTCAAAATTTCAAAACTGTACATATTGCTTAGACTTTTTTGATGTGTGTAGATGGAAAATATCACTACGATGCTCAGAGACCTTCATCGAGTCTCCCAACGTGTGGTCCTTAAAATGAACATGGACAAAACGAAGGTTATTTCAAATTTTCATGTTGTGCGGTAGGCATAATGGTTGGGAACTCAGGTTTTCAAGTTGTTGAGACTCGAGAAATATGCCAATCACAAAATTCAACAATAATGGGCACGTTTAGTAAACTGCTTATCATGGGAGAGCCATGCTTCGGCACGTATGTGCTGGCTCGACCGGAGTGATACCACGGCCTCACAGAAAACCGGCAGTGAAGCAATAATTTCATTGCTTTTCACCGAGTGAGTGAGGTGAGGTACCGGAGGCCCCTAACCCTCCCCCCTCTCTCCCCCTCTACCACCCTTCCCCTACTCCTACCTTAAAGGCTGACAACGCACTTGTGATTCTTGAGTTACAGGTGCCCATGGGCGGTGGTAGTTATTTATCATCAGGTAATCCGTCTGCCCGTTTGCCCCCTATACAACAAATAAGAAAAACAAAACTGCATAACGTCTTTTCGAAGAGATATGCAGACGAATGACGGTGACTGACATTGCCTAACGGATTAGCATGTTGAAGTCGCAGTGGCTGGGTACACAGCACGCAGAACGGATGGGTCTGATATATTCTGGAGTATAGACCACTGATCGGTAAGCGCAGTATAGGGTGGAAGATAGACTGAGAACCTTATAAAGATTGCAGGTATGAAGTAGGCTGAACTGAATGGCTGTTATGAATCCATAGTTAAAGAAGAAATACTAGACCACTATATTCGTAAATCAAAACGAATTGCCATAGAAATGTGAGGCAAACCAAATTCAAATTGGCTTGATTTTATAGAAGTACTTGCTTGGTAATAAAAAAAATAACTACTAATAAAACATTATACATTGTTTATTTATTATAAAATAACGGTACAGAAAAGCATGTTCCTTACACACATACGTCGATATGGTCAAATACAGGAGCAGTATTAGTTCATAAAGTTGAGCTGATACACGGGACCTTCTCGGTAGATGATATTACGGGAGTCAGAGCCAGTTTTCTTTTCATTATCTTCGATATCATTGTCACAATAACGGGTGTGATTTGTGCTACTAACATTATCACAAACAGGAGGGTGGTTAGGACTTTTTTCACAAATGAATGCGTAATTGGCTTCGCAATCGCCGTCATTGAGTAATCCAGTACGGTACACAGTACCACAGTATTCACGATTTTTAAAGTTATCCGGTTGTCCTGGAGAAAACTTTGCGTAGCCAGCCCTCTGAATTGATTGACCTGAAAAAAAAAGTACTTGCTTGTAATTTGTTACAAAGTAAATTGACATGCAATTTACACACATGTTTACTGCACGTGCAATTTTTTATATTGCAAACTATCAGTCCTAAATGAAGGATACGAAAATAGGCTTATTATTTTTGGAACAGTTGTGGCTAAGTATCTAAAAACGTATATGGTGGATGACAGTCATCTTTGGCAATTGAAATTAGCCAAAGTCTACTGAGATCCCTTTGGCATTTGTTGCTTACGGTTTTCGTCATTCTTATCTCTTAAGAATTATTATTATTAAACACTTTTTTCATATTCGACACTTTAGGCCCATCACACATCAGAAGGATATGATTTCGAATGAATGAATGAATGAATACATGAATTCTGGTAGAAAGAAACTACGAATTTATTCTCTGAAATTGACAAAAACGAATTTGTGACGTTTTACTTCTTCATAGGATCTACGTATTGAAATATGACATTGTGGCTATAACATTATTCCCGAATCGTTGGCCTGTAAAATAATTTAACTCAATCAAACTATTAACAAAATGGTGAGGACAAAGTGGTATGGTAAACTTTGAAATCAGAAAGAAGAAAGAAAGAAAGTACGTCCTCTTATTTTCTACTTTGGCAAATTGGTAAATAACTAAGGTAACTAACTGAATAAGGTACTTTTTGACTCGCTTTTATTACTTTGGTATCTATGTAACGGAATATTTGAACGTGATTATTACCCTTTTTGAAACGTGGGATTGAACTAAAACTTCGCACACTTTTCAAGGTCCGCTGACAATACAATATTAAAGCAAAAATAAATAATAGTTTAAAAAACCAGAACTAAAAGAAAATATTTTTTATGAGTAATAAAAAAATAGAGTGATTACGAAATAAAAACATTTTATCGTAGAAAAGCGTGGGTGCTTTTTAAAATATTAAATAATTACTTTACTTTTACCAATATCTGTCAATAAAATATTTACAAGTTTTTTTTTTCTTAATCACAATTTTTTTTTAATTTATTGAAAATTATTACAGAATAAATCATCACCAATCAATGCATGATTCGAGTAGTACAAACTGGTTAAGTACCTTTAGTCTACAGAAGATCGCGGTTAAATAGCTAATAGATAAATATCTAGCTCGTTTTTTAGCTTAGTTATAAATATATTATTATGTTACAGTTTTAACATACTGAGATTTCTTAAGTTAAATTACAGGAGTATTATTCTGTAGAATAATAAAATAGAAAATACCATGAATAGTTGTCCATTCGGTGTTAGCGTTCCAATATTTGTATCCAATTATGGCAATATCTTGATAAATACTGCCAACTATGTTTTCTTTTGGGTACTTGGCGAAAATTTGAGAGATGACTTTTGCTTCTTCTTCACTGTTTATGATAGCAAGGTGAGCACCTTCAGCAGAGCAGGTAAAGTGGGCTTGTGCAAAATTTCCTGCTTTTGTATGAAATTTATAGCATTTGTTTGTTTGACTCTCAAAATGGTAATCTGAAAGTTTAAACATGTTTTGTTACGCATATTTGTTTCTTTTTCTTTGCAAACATTTTGCAAAAAATCACTGTAAGCCAGTTATATTATTAGAGTCACCTGGATCTGGGGTGCCACAAATGTTCACATCAACATTCGAGTGCTCCCTAAAGCATATATAAGGACGAGGTTCATCACATCTTACGTCCGAAAATTTGCCATCAGAGTGTAAAGCGATGCAGTTCTCGTCATTGTTTTTATTATCTGGTTCAAATAGCGCCCATTTGTGAGGAATTTGGGTTAATAGTATACCTGCAAAGTAATTCAGTTGAGAGGACACAATATTTTTACGACACACATGACGTCCGTTGAGTGTTCGTAACGTGTATTCGCTGACGATTGGATTTTGCTTATGACAGGATTCTAAGAGAGAACAAGCGGTTCCCATCTTCTCTGTTGAAATTTTTTAATATTTTTGATTTCGACTGCTTCCCGTATTATTTAGTATTATGGAGTAATAGTTGCGGTCGGTGGAGAGGACCTGTGGTTGGTGTAGTCCTATCCAGTGGTTTGGACTTGACTCCAGCAAATGCTCGGCGAACGCTAACTTATTTATCTGACATTATTTATCCCATTTACACATCTAATATGTAATATTTATGTTCGCGAAAGTTTAAAAACTATTTATTTTCAGCCCACACCAAAGTCCTAAACATGTTCCAATGCATTCATATAGTAAGGTTTTTGCATTTGTGTAGTCGTGGGATCCAAATTCTTTTGGCTTTGTATACTTGACTACTCAATATAATAATATTACGGGATTTTGAAATTTGGGTAACTTAACTATGTGTTCGTTCGTCTTCTCGTAATCAAGCGGATTACTTTTAACAAATTACTCAATTACTTACCATCGATGGTATAATAATCTCCTTTTGAGAAAGTAGCAGCGATTCCAGTAAATATTTCAGGTTTGCAAAATATTTCCAACATTAAGGATTTCATTTCGGATGTAGTAGGAGATGCCAATATACCACCTATTGAATTAAAAAAAACAGTAACTTAAGATATGTGTTGTAGATATTAAAGTGAGGTCAATATTGTTTTAGACCCTTGATATATATAATTAAAATTTCATCAAAAGATTTTCAGGGGCTTTCGGTACCCATTAGATTTCTACTATACTTACTGTAAGACCTGCCAATCAATACTGAATGAAATGAAATAATTAATTTTGGTACACTATTTTGTATAACACATTTGGTAGTTTTAATTTAATAATTAACATTTTTATGTTATTCAATCGTTTAGCATTAATGACCACCGTATGCAAGACCATGGTTAAATAGCACTTCTAGTAGAAAATAATAATAGTAATTATAGTTATTTTCCTAGGTCCTACCTAGGTCCATTTATGTAAAGTATAAGTATGGTTTATTAATGTGTGTTTATTTGAATTCTTGGTAGTATATTCTTTTAGCCTCAGTACCGTCTTCAAACGATTGCAATTCTTCTGCTTATTTCGGTTTCTGTCGATTCTGTGAAAGAAATTACTTGATCTAAGTATACATACTCTCTAGTTTCTTCATTTACTATCACTGCTTCTCTGACGCCATTAGTTATAAATAATTTTGTTTTTAGACGCATTTAATGAAAGACCGGCCTTTGTACTCTCTTTTTCCAACTCATTCATTCGATTTTGTATTATGCCGAAATTATGTACTGTCAGGGTTACATTTGTAAGAATATAGTCAATTTCTGTGTGGTACAAGGCGTTTGGTGATTCCCAAGTCCATTTCCTGTTTATTTTAATCTTGTAAACACTATTCATAAATTTGAGGGTTTACTCAAGAGTGTAATCTACTATTTTTTGGTCATGTGCTGATCTTACCCCTAAGTGTGTGGCGGAAGCTTACATTGGCACCATCACTTCGTGAGTGGAATCGCCCCGCTCATGAATATCAAACCACACCCAGAAATCATACGATGTCTGAGTGCAGATGACCGCGCGCTTACACGCACTGTATACACGCTGATATTTGTTCCTGGTGGCCAGTGAATAACCTTGACAGCGGCGCGTGCGTACCGCAGCCGCGACAGCTTCGACACAATGCTTTCGACTTGCTTAGAGCTTGTACGCGTCTCGCTGTAAAATCATGTCGTAATTTAAATTCATTTAAACTGTATCTTATGATAATCATATTTGCTAATATACATTTCTTATTCGTGCCTTAATAATACTCTTCATTTTCCGTATATTATCCTTTCATTATATACACTATCGACCGCTTCGCATTTAACTTCAGTGCCTGCTTACGGGTTTGTTACCCGTGCTTTGTTAGTGTAGGCTAACCGGCCTATCACTACAGTGTATTTTGCAAATTCCGATTCTTGATCTTGGAGTGCTTTACCTACTTGAGCATTAAAGTCACACGACTACAATGTTTTTGTGTTTACGGTTTATTATTTTGTCTCCTTTCAGTACTATATTTTCTTCTAGTCAACGTTTCTTTTTAAGTTCTCCTTGAGACTCTTCTTTTTTGCAAAACTTTCTGCGTGAAGTCTTTCTAACCAACTTCCAAAAAGGAGGAGATTCTATGCTCAGCTGTATATATTTTTAAGGTATGTTCACCAATATTTCCGCCATCTATGAACCTTCCATTGTCACCAAGTCTGGATCTGATGATAGTATCTAAGGCAAAATGAGGGAAACCCTCAGAACTTAAGGGCACGTAGAATGTTTGTTGATTTTTCTTGAAATTAATCAACATTGGTTTTGAAAGTGATGAACGTTATTGCTATTAACCGACTTCAAAAAAGGAGAAAAGAAATGTATCTTTTTTTGTAACTTATTCAATCAAGTGCAGCAGCAGCAGACAAACTAAAAATCTTACGAAAATAAAGTATCGGGCTTATTAAACTAAAGTTAATATAATCTAACGTACTGCGGTTCGGTAACTTACATATACATATACGATATCTACTCAGAACGTACGTACCGTTGACTAAAAATGTAAAAGTAAACACTTTTAAAAACGTTAAACGGACTTCAAAAAATACTAACATAGAGCACTAAAAAGTGAAAAATAATTGATTACAAACTTAATTGAAAAGACTGCAATACATGTGACACTTCTAATTTAATAGGTAACATTATAAAGTAACTAGGCACAGACTATGTTTATTTCTTTAACATACAAGTGTGTAGACGCGAGTGACTTGTTTTTCTATAGAATTTCTATTTTACGTCTTACTGTTGTGAATGTTATGACCACTGGTATAATTTTCCCGTCCTTACTCTTTCCAAGTCGACTAATATTTCGCCTTTGTGACAATTTATTTTCATTGTATTGTTGTTAATTCCCAAGACTATTTCTTGTAGATTTGTGTGATCGCTCTGTCTCTTCCAATCCAAAAAAATACCACATTTTTTATCTTGTCTCTCAAGATATCTTTTTTTTTTTGTTGCTGCTTAATTTTTTCATCCACTTCGCGTGTTTTTGTTTCCACTAAGTACATTTTTTCGTCAATCTTGTTATTGATGTTTGTTGTAATATTAAAATAACTTTTAAGCTTTCGCGTTCCATGATAATATAATTATGTTGACGAGGACCAGTGCAATCTGATCGAACCGTCAGGCAAATCAAAGGTATGTAATAGCTTTTAAATAGGTGATCGCCTTAATTTCCGTCAACATTATTAAGTTGTACCTATGTTAAATTCTAAATTATCTACTAATCTCGTAATTGTATCTCATAAATCGTTTTGTATGTTTTCTAATATTTCCATTGCATTTAGATGTATTAACCTGAGTGCTAGTCGTCAATTGGTAGTACTATTTGGTTTGGGTGTTTTGGTAGTAGATTTGATTTCGTACCCCTCGTAATCTAACAGTACTACTAGGAACTACTTTGTTTTAGATAAACAGCCGTTTGGAATGTGAATGATATAAGCCCATAGGTTGTACGCATATAAGTCTTTTGGTAATCATAATCATACTAGTTTGACTTTTGCTGAGCGGCTGTAATCTAAATTGACGATGAGTTAAACTGGCCCACAGTCAAGACCAGTCTCCTCTACAGCCACAGCCCCGACATGTGTTCTTGAGAAGTAAATTTAGCTATTCAAAAACTCCACTGTTATATATGCTCAAATAATGATTGCGTTGCGTGGGGTGGGGGCAGTATAAACAAATACGTAGCCGTAAATGAGAGGGACATGTTACAGACGGCCTAACCTTCAGAATGTATCCTTATGGTGATATCTTCAGTGATATCTCACTGGATTTGTTGGAATTCTAATTTATTGATGTGAATGTAAATTAGATGTTTTCATTTTATGGAGTATTCCGCGGATAACAACACTTCCGTAAGTTTATGACTTGTACAAGTATGTTGGTATTAACTGGTTTTCTTGAATTATTTTACACTCTTTAGATTTTATTAAGCGAAAATAGCACGGACTCGATATTGACATGGACACCGCCAGCCTTGAGACCTATAAATATCAGTACATATAGGTTTCATAATATTTAATAAATCGAATGTTATGTTCATCTCGATTAATTGACTTGACCTTCAACAAAACATGCAAAACATTTAGATAACTTTACATACACTGTTATAAGTAATAAAAACTGTGTAGTTACCTACCTAAGACCAATTAGATATAATGTTCACTGTAGCTATTGAAAGTCATCAAAATACAGTATACAAAATATCATATTATTATTATAAATATGTTGTGATAAAATATAACTTCTATTGGAGAAGTTTGACGGAATAAATCGTAAGATGCGTGATGGTAACCTTAAAATATTAGAAAGTTAATTAATAGTTAGTCACACTTGCGATCCAGTCGTTGGGGTTCCAACCACATTTAGTACACTACCGACGTGCACCCAGATAAATATTTTTAGAATAAAAACTAACTATATAATTATTGTGGTGTGACCGACGCGTTAGGTCCTAAACTAGTCTATCATCCCCGAAATACACACGTGATTAAAACTATATAAGTATTTTTTATTGATTAGCTAATATACCAGTTTCAAGCCCCATCGTTCAACTTGTTGATAGTGTAATCGCGGATACACTTGTTGATCTTGTACATCTTTAATTAACAAGCATTTACGTTAGCTGGAGAGGCTAACAAGAATACTAGTGATAATTGTGACATACGTTACTAGTGGTGTATCATAACATTTCAAGAATAGCAATATCATTTTAAAAGTTACCTTCAAGGTGACATCGCAAACGAGCATCGTCCCATGTCGCGGGTATTTCGTGGTACTTGAACCATCCGAGATCTGTATACCTGTAGTCACATCTGTACTTGACGCTATCTAAAAGGTAAGTTAAAGTATACATTTGTAGTAATTTAACAGCGATGCGTAGACGTTAGTAGCTCATTAATTCTTATGTACTCCAAGCATTTCACGACTTTACAAATTAATAAGAAAAACAAATCTTCATTATTTATTATTATTACGCCAAACGAAACTATCAATGACAAAGACTTAAAATGTATTATTGAATTGAATTTTAATTAACGTAGATTTAAATTTTCAAATACAAATTCAAAGGGATGAACCATCCTTTAGAAAAAATATTTTTCAATAATTGCCTGTTATATGTTTTAATCATTTATAAGTGCAAACAATCTTATTTCTGTAACTCTCGAAAAATATTAAAGACACAAAAAAAAATTCGGCAATCATAAATAACTCATTTGAAATAAAGTAAAACGTAAAAATAAAAAGCCTTACCCAGATATGCAAAACATAATATTAACAAAACACATTTTAAAATGAACTTCATTTTGCGTGTGGATGTCAGTGAGTAAGACCAAGTAATGATGATATGTATAACTATTTTATCATTTTAAAACAAGATGGAGATAGCAATAATGCGGTTCTCAACGTACGACATCTTATACTGTAACTCGTGTGAACGGTTGGCTTTAATTATCACGGAAAATATATTTATTTGTTTTATCATTCACAATTTTCATTATGTGGTTTTAATTTAATTTGCTCCACACTCGTTTCGGGGTGATTCAAATGTGATTGTTAGATGGCCATGGTTTCCGTAATCAAGGTTTTCAAATTATAATATTATATTATAAATTACAAAATGTTAAGAGCGTTTATACCAATTTCATTGATAGACTTTTTTTGGATTTACCTAGACTGGAATTGAATTGATTACTTTACATGTCTACTGGATTAATCTTACAAGATGTGGATTGACATAATATATATATAATAATAAGTATTGTAGCATACCTACCATTGGTGTGTTGCAGTCAGCTTCTTACTGATACGAATATATAAGTGGGTAGCAATTCGAAAGATTTTTTCCCAAGAAAAAGAAGGATATGAAGTTAAAGTTTGACTACAGTTCGTTGGGACTTCCAGGACTCGCTGTGATTTTTTTTTTAATCTTTTGCAAAAAAGGAGAAGATTCTATTTTCGGCTGTACGTACTTTTTGTGTAAGGTCACCATATTTCCGTCATCTATGGACCAATTTTATAAATTCTTTTTTGTTTGAAAGGTGGTCCCATTGTCACCAAGCCCGGATCTGCTCAAGATATCTGAGAGGAAATGAGGGAAACCCTCAGAAAATTAACGCCATATTGTACAATTATAGTCTGTTAGTTGATTTTTCTTGAAATTAAGCTACACTGACTTTTGAAGTGATGAATGTTATTGTCATTGACTGACTTAAAACAGGTGGACGATCTACGTTCGGTTGTCCGTATCTTTCCCTTATCTTATTCAATCAAGTGCAGAAAGTTGCTAAACAAACTAAAAATCTTACTATCTTATCTAAATAAAGTATCGGGGTTATTAAACTAAAAGTTAATAGTACCTATCTACTGTACTTCAGTTGGATAACTTACATTACAGTTAGTAATGTTCTACATTCTGTCAAAAATGTTAATTCTAATTCTAATTAGCACAACTATTTTCTATATTGGCACGAAGTTTGAGCAATATCTGTCATTTAGTTTGTTTTCAGTACTCGATTTTGTAAGCTCATCTCAAGAGTGTTTTGCGATTTTTATAATGCATAAAACATATTCGATGTTTTCGAAAGCGTTTCTCTCAAATTTTGCATTGCAAATGGAATTTCATGTTCAGAGTCGCTGAAAATGTTACAGAAAGCATACGGTGAATCGGCTTTATCAAAACCTCGTGTATTCAAAAGCGTTCGACATTTGTTGGATGATTAGCCTTGCTCTGGTCGGCCATTAACGTCTTCAACTGAAGTTAACATCGCTAAAGTGAAGGAAATTGTGACTGAAAATCCTCATTCAAGTTTGAGAGAGATAGTCGCTGAACTTTTTGTGTATCACTAATCGATTCGTACCATTTTAAACGATCGCTGGGGATGAAACACGTTGCCGTTCGACTAGTCCCAGAAAATATGAATTTACTTCAAAAACTCAATCGCGTGAAAGTCGCTGAAGACATGCTAGAACGAGTTAATTCCAACCCTATATTCGTAAAACGCATTGGTATTGGCGATGAGACATAGGTTTAAGAGTTTGACATGCAAACTAGTCAACAAACCTCGGAATGGCGACTTCCAACTGAATCGAAACCGAAAAAAAAGTTGTGCACTCGGAATTCTTGACTGTACTGTTGTGACTGTCAGACTGTAAATAAAGAATATTATTTGAGCGTTATGCGGCGTTTGGGAGAGCAAAATTTGTCAAAAAAGGCCTAATTTGGGTGAAGAAAATTCTTGGATATTACACCACGACATCGCGAACAATTCCATCATTGTGAACGAATTTTTGACCAAAAACTCAACAAATACCATCGAACAACTACCGTATTTACCAGATATGGCTCTGGCCGACTTTTTTCTCTTTCCAAAATTCAAATTATCACTTCGAAGTACCCTTTTTCAATCGATAGAATATATCAAAGTGAATTAGCGGCGAGAACGAAGAAAAGAGAGAGAGAAGAAGTCGATTCTGGAAAATGCGTTTAAAAAATGTTTTGATAACTAGATTATTCGTTGGCGTAAGCGTATTATTACTGCAGGGGCCTACTTTGAAGGGGATACAATAAATTTAGAAGAATATTTAACATTTTTTGTTTTATTGACCTTGTCCCGGTACCTTCTTGACAGAGCAGTATATACCGTACCTACTTAGTACGTACGTACTATAACTATACACTAAAAATGAAAAAAATAAAACTTTAAAAAAAAGTTAAATTGATTTTAAAAAACACTAATAACAGGGCACTCAATGGTGAAAACAATTATTTACTACAAATGTAATTGAAAACACGAAAATACATATGACACTTTTAATATAATAGGGAACATTTTAAAGGCCCTAGGTCTGTATGAAGTCGGTGCGAAGCCAATATATTACATCTCCAATTTGAATGCGAAATATCAGATTTGTTTGTTTGCTCGACAAACGTTGCCTACAGTTTTAAATGAGTTCTTTTGAGTTAAAATTATTAATAGCTTGGTAGAAATATCATTTTCTTTTAGCACATCGTATTCGGTGTGACATATGAGGGCATCTTGAAACCCATTAATAGATAATGAAAAAGAGCCAGTAACGTCTTTGACTACCTAAATACAAACACACAAAGTAAATGGGCCCATAAATACCACCTTACAGACCTTCCCATGCAAAAGCCATTATATCAGAAATGATAAATATGTGTGTATATCATTATTCTGCATCGCCTCAGGAAAGAATTAATAAAAGTGTAATAGATCTCTGATACTAATTTGAATAACTCTATCTAACAGAACTACATTCTACCGGTCCGTTTATTATGTCAATTAGCATAATTAATAAACACCCAAATCTCATTAAAATTAAGAAATTGACTCTAAATTCTTACAGACTTAACGTAAGAATTTAGAGTAAATTTGTGTAACAGAACGACTAGTCGCGGTAAAATTGGTAATGTTTAGAATTCTCTTAAGTAATACTGAATAAGAGCAAGAGTCAGGATCCATTAAAATTTTACCAATCAAATCTTCCCAAGGGGCCCCGACTGAGTAGTTCTATTCTGCATTAGAATTCACGATTTGTTTTATGTGTATCGATTATAAAACTACTTCAATGGTGTAGTTATTCAGTATCACTTAGCAGAATTCTAAACTACTTTTATTTAGTTTTAACGCAGTTGCATATTTGTTTTTTTTTATTCCTATGTTACTTGATGTCTGTAAAATAGCCGTTGCTAATCGATTCTCTCCAATATATATTCATATATTACAGGAATTATTTCCAATGATTATGATATGATTGATTACGATTATGATATGATTGATTATGATTATGATATGGTTGATTATGATTCTTTGATTAGAATCGATCAACCGAAAATAGATGGTGCAATTATGGATAGTATTGTACATTTTATTAATTGTATCGAGATCGAAGGCATCATATTTATTTATTTGCAACTAACTTTTGCCAGCGGCTTCACTCGCGTTAATATAGATGTTGTCAATCAATTCAGGTATTCCTCGTGAATAGCTCATTTTTCTGGTTGAATTCCTCTTAATTTTCACTATGTTTTTTTCTACACTAAATTCATTTATAATATCAGTTAAGATGTGAATGTGAGTTAGTTTATTTCTTTGTTACGCTTTTGTGCCTTAACTGCTTAGCCCATCTTGAAATTTTGTATGCGCGTTATCAGGTGTATACAAGAGAACATAGGGTACCTGTCACCCAAAAAACGTACTCTTCCCGAGGAATGTGATAATCCTATCTTCTTATCGTGGACAGTACTTTTTTCAAATTTTATAAAAACTTTGAATTTTTTTAATTTTTTTTTTTTTATATTGTAGGGGGCAAACGAGCAGACGGCTCGCCTGATGGTAAATGACTACAGCCGCCCATGGGCACCTGTAACTCAAGAGTCACAAGTGCGTTGCCCCGCCTTTAAGGTGGGAATAGGGGAAGAGCGGGAAGAGTGGGAAGACGGGAGAGAGGGATTAGAGGGGGGAGGGGAGAGGGGAAGGACGGGAATAGGGGAGAAGGAAGGGTTAGGGCCTCCGGTAATAACATTGTTTCACTGCCGGTTTTCTGTGAGGCCGTGGCGTCGAGCCGGCCCATACGTGCCGTGTTTTTATTAAATAGTATAAGAATCTTCAATGTACAGTGCAAGATAATTAATTAAGTAGTTCGGTTCAAAACCAAATCATGTTTTAAAAACGATTCTTGATATGATCTAATCAAATTATATGGATGCTGGACATAACAGAATCTTTATAATCACAAGGAGAAGAGGTACTGCGTTTAAATCTGTAACAATGTGTACACGTAACAATTGCATTTGGCTACATTACTCGTGGACTCAACTCAATCTCATGTTGTAATATTCTCGGGTATCACTTATGTACTGCAATGCAATGCAATGCTGTCTATCTCCAAAGAATTCAAGTTTACGTAACCTATTAGTTGCAAACTCTGCCTGTGAAATGACATAATATCAATGAAAAATTTATGTTTATGAACAATTTTTATGGTGATAAATTTCCTAATTTTAATTTTTTTTTTCAATGCTCATACTCATGCTGCATTTGACAATCTATTTACTTTTAAATGATTGAAATGTGGCATATCAATTTCATTAATCTTGTTCATCAGTGTGCGTATAATAATAAGAATATGTGAATTATACGCACCGCAACATATACTTTGCTTTGTGTGTCTCCATTCTTACGTACTGGATTTCATGTTGGGGGGGTGCTGCAAAAAATATCACGAAAACCCTAGAAATTGCTCATAGAGCCATTTTAAAGGTAGCAACATTCTGTCCAATTATGTTCCCCACTGACAAATTATACAGCCAATGTAAAGTTCTAAACGTTCGGCAACATTTTATTAAGCAAGTTGTTCTTCTCCAGCATTATAAAACGCCACTTAAAGAAATAAGCAAACGCCGAAAAGACAAAGTTTGTACAGTAACACATCCTAGGGCGTCATTCACTAAAAGATTCTTTTATTTTCTGGGTCCAACTCTATACAATAAAATTAGTCAAAAGTATACCATTAATAACCTAACATATTATAACTGCAAAAAGGCACTAAATACATTCCTGCAAGATAAAACCTACGAGGAAACGGAAAAGTGTCTTCATACGTACACATATAACACACGCTCACATGCATACGCACACACACTCACACACACACACACACACACACACACACACGCACACACACACACACACACACATACACACACACTCACACATACATACACAAACACACTGTTTTTATTAAAAATATGTAAAGTTGCATTAACTATGCATTAATGTAGAACAAACAAAAGCATACAATATTTTAAGTTAGTAGGTATATATAATACCTACTACCGAAAGGGGTTCGGGACTGTTTCTCCTTAATACAGGTTATTCTATAACCTGGCGTAATCTGTTACGCCGATGACACGTTGGTCACAGCCCGGGGGTGAACTTTCAGGAGACGGCGCGCCTGGCTACCAGGGGAGTCTCTCTGATGGTGTAGCGCATCAAGGCGATGGGTTTGCGGGTGGCCCTTGATAAGACGGAGGCCCTTATATTTCATGGGCCCCGTCGTGGTTCACCCCCTGGCGCCTCTATAGAGGTCAACTCGGCGCACTATATGTGAACATCAGTTACAGAGTGCACTCCATTGTGGTGATTATAACTTACCACAAATTAAGTGGTTTAATCAGGACGGCAATCACATAGTAAGTCATCATTTATTTAATCTTACAACCATTTCTAATGCACGCCAATACAATATGTTTAAAAATAGCATGGGTTGTATTTTAGATCTTTTTATATGTAACACAGATTGTCAAATTAGGGACTGCACAGCGTTAACACCCCCTGATAAACTTCACCTCGCTTTTCTAGTACTTGCGCTGTTAAACACTAAATTTACACCTATGAAGCGTCACATGAAAAGTAAGCATAATTTCTTTAAAGCTAACTATGACATAATCAACTCCGGACTTTTTGAACTAGACTGGCATCGTCTGCTCAGTGGTCTTCCTTCTGAACAGTTCGTGAACACTCTTTACGAAGTTTTGTATGGCATTGCTAGGTCACATGTTCCACTTAGTCTTACTAAGGGAGAATTCGCATTTTTCGTATATTCTTTATTGTACACAAAAATAACAATCTTATAAGTACAGGAAAGAAAATAGCATGTACAAAGGCGAGCTTATTTTTAAGCAAAAAGAACGTGCTTGGATTAAGTGGAAAAAATATGGCAATGCCAGGGACTACGAGGAGTTTTAAGTGCATCGTAACAGGTACAAAACTAAATCAGACCAGCGTTTTAAATTATACATTAAATCGATCGAAGATAGTATTTCTTTCAATGTTAAACACTTTTGGACTTATATCTGGCAACTTAAGGGCAATGCAAACATACCTGCAAACATGTACCTTGATAAATCATACTCCAATGAACCATTAGAAGTAAGTAATATGTTTTCAAAGTTTTTCAAATCAGTTTAGGAACCCACCTCGACCCAGAGCAATGGAAACCTCCCGATGCTTATGCCCTTAACTCGTCGTGTATTTCTGATATATATCTCACCGAAGATAGCATTGAAACGTCACTTAACAAATTATACTTAAGTAAAGGGCCCGGCCCTGATGCCTTACCTCCTATATTCCTGAAGAATACTGCCAAAAATCTCTGTCGTCCACTGTTCATTATTTTCAACAAGTGCTTAATGGAAGGAGTATTTCCCAGTGTCTGGAAACGAGCATTTATAATTCCTATACATAAAAGTGGAGATAAGAACAATATCGAAAATTACCGTCCCATTTCCACACTATCCACCTTGTCTAAGCTCTTTGAGGGTCTTGTGCATGGCCAACTGTATCCCTACTTTCATCACATTATTACTCCAGAACAACATGGCTTTGTTAAGCATAGATCAACAAGCTCTAATCTGATACTGTTCACAAACTTTTTGTTTGAGAAAATGGACGACAGAGTGCAGGTTGATGCTGTGTACATTGATTTTCGGAAGGCTTTTGACAAGGTGGACCACAAAATGCTTTTAGACAAAATCACCTTTAATGGCATTCGTGGGAATCTGTTAAGGTGGTTCATGGCATACATTTTCAATAGAACACAACGGGTTGTTATTAATGGATTCGAGTCTAATTCCGTCACTGTTTTTTCTAGAGGTCCCCAAGGTGCCATTCTTGGCCCCCTTCTTTTCATTCTTTTCATTAATGACATAAGCAACTGCTTCGTTTACTCAAATTTATCATGTACGCAGATGATATTAAAATATATTTACCGTGTAAAAATGTACAGGACTGCCTGTTGCTGCAAGAGGACCTCAATAGACTCTCTGTATTTTGCTCAAAAAATAAAATTCAGCTCAGCTTGTCCAAATGTAATACTATGTCCTTTACTAAAAATAGGAATATCATTGCTTATGATTATAACCTACAAGGAATTCCTTTACAGAAAATAGACTCCATTCGTGATCTTGGTGTCTTACTTGGTTCTAAACTTCATTAAACTAACATTTAACTTCATACTTGATTCTCACTTCGTAAGATGCAAAACGAATGCTGGTGTGCGCGCGCCTATAGATGCGCCGAATTCTGGAGACGTATAACGCACATTTCTCAGATCTTGAAATTTTCTCTCTTCCTCAAAATAAGTTCAAATGATTTGTACGCGATATTTTGGCTAGTAAATGATTATTAAATTATTTCAAATTAATCTATCTACTAATTCTCGGTAAATAGGCACTATATTATTTACTTGCGCATTTTGCGAATATTAAATGCTCACTCTCAATTTTTTACTATGTCTGTGGACATTGGTGGGGGTTATACGTTTACCTTATTTGAAACACGGTTTTTGTTTCCTAATATTACTAGTAAGACAGAGCATGTAACTGTTTTTTGTCCCAATAAAGAAAAATAAAAATAAATAAAATTGTCTAACTTATTTGCTAGGAGAAATAGGATTGACTTTATCACCGACAAAATCTAGTTTTTGTGTTTTCAGTAGAGGTCGCAGAAGAATATTACTAACGTTAGAATTGTATGGGCAACGGTTAAATGTAATGCATAACATCAGGTACTTGAGAATATGTAGCTAAACTTCTATCTAACCGATAGAAGTTTAACTTGGGGAAAACATATTAATGAAACAGTTGACAAATGTACTAGATATTTAATTTTTTTAAGGTTATTAGCAGGGAGTTCATGGGGTATGCATACTAAACATATGCGTAGAATTTATATAGCATTGATAAGAAGCTGACTTGATTATGGTTGTTATTTATGCGACTCCAGTGCCCAAATACATACATCCAAATTAGATAAATTACAAAACCGAGCACTCAGAATTGTAGGTGGTTTTGTAAAAACCTCACCCATTCATGTGATGGAGAGTGAGTTGCACATACCACCGTTGTTCGTTAGACGACAATACCTTGCTTACAAGTTCATTCTCAAATCGCTGTCTTGGTCTAAAACATTAATTTAGATATATTTTCCGCACTGGGTGCGCTTATTCATAATAGTTACTGGAGAAACAAAAAGAAACCCCTGCTTGCTACTACTTTTCATGAAATACGTCAACTCGAAGTGTCCTCTCATGAAATTCTTAAAATGTAAGTACACTTTAGATATATGGGTATCAGGTATACAAATTAATAAACGTATACAAAGTGACTTAGAATGCATTAAATGTTCAAAACAATATTATAATTCTAGTCTTTTAGTAGGTACATGAAGTAGTGTCAGAACTATTTTCGAAGTATAGCGTTTTCTATAGAATTTTTACAGATGGATCAAAGAATAGTGATGATGGTGGAGCTGCTTTCGTTGTCCAGAATGTAGGTAGCCAAGGCTGCTTTAGAATCGGTGCAAATATTTGTATCATGTCTCTCGAACTCATTGCAATATATCAAGCTATACTATATGCATATAGACAAAACTGGGATAGAGTTGTTGTACTCACTGAGAGCAAGAGTGCTTTACAGCATGTGGCTCGATGTGCCTCTGGTTGCAGAGGTGATCGATAGCCTACGATATTCTCAAACTCCTCAATATCCTTAATAAAGAGGAGATTAAGGTGATATTGTAGTGGGTTCCTGCGCATATAGGTCTAAGGGGCAACGAGAAGGCTGACCGCTTAACCAAATTTGCAGTTGAGAGGGGTGATGAAATATCACTTATGCCAGATTATTGGGAATACACAAGGAAATTTAAATTACTTTGTTTCGAAAAATGGAAAACTCATTTTGATAATATTTCTAAAGACAAAGCTTGTTCAAAGTATTTTGGCGAATCCAAAGTCGGAAATTGCAATGCGGTTGTGTGCTTTGGTTGAAGTCTGCCACAGCAATTATCCATCATTCCCTTTTTATCTAGAAAATATTAAGGTAACGTTGTGTTGTGTATGATAGGGTACGATGGGGTTGGCGTATTCTTGTGGATAAAAACCTCTTATTAAATAAAATAAAAAATAAAAAAAAACTATGCATGATATTTTCAATTGATTACAAAACAGTAAAGTGTGACATGTCCCTTACAGACATAGGGATAGAGTCAAGAGCAATATAGAGATACATGATAATATTGAACTAATATACGGGACCCTCCCGGTAGACGATATTTTGGGACTCAGAGCCGAGTTATTTTGCATTATCTTTTACATCATTACCACAGGAACGGGTGTGATTTGTGTCTTTAACACTATCACAAAGAAGAGGAAAGTTAGGTCGTTTTTCACAAAAGAATGGGTAATTGACTTCACAATCGCCGGCGTTTAGTAATCCTGAACGAAACACTGTACCACAATATTCCCGATTTTGTAAATTATCAGGTTGTCCCGGAGAAAACTTTTCATAACCAGCAGACCGAATTGATTCACCTAAAAACAATAAATATTATCAGTCCTTACTTAATTTTGTTTTAAAGTAAGTTTGAATTAAGTAAACACAAATAAGTTAATTATTATTGGAATGACGATATAGTTTTGGTAACCAATGAGCTGGACCCACCAATCTGCAAAACTACCATCACTCTAAATAACACTACCAGATATGTAGGTAGTAGAACACTTCCTATTTTGCACCCGTGAGCAAGTTTGGAAGCCATGTTGTGATTTTTAAGCTACTAAGACATTGTAAGTTAAGCTACAGGAATAGTATACAAAATAATACAATAAAATTGTACCACGAATAGTTATCCATTCCGAGTCCCAATATTTAAATCCGATTATGGCAATATCTTGATAAATACTACCGACTATGTTTGTTCTTGGGTTTTTGGTGAAAATTTTAGAGATGACTTTTGCTTCTTCTTCACTGTTTATGATAGCGAGGTGAGCTCCCTCAGCATCACAGGTAAAGTGGGCACGTGAGAAATTCCTCGCTTTTGTATGAAATTTGTAGCATTTGGTTGTCTTACCCTAATATTGGTAACCTAAAAGTTATTATTTTTTTTTAAATTGTTATTTATTTTCACCAGCATTTTGTGAGTAAAATTAGAGTCACCTTCATCTACAGTGCCACAAATGTTAGTGAAATCATTTATAAACGGCCTGAAGCATATATAAGGTCGTGGTTCATCACATCTTACGTCAGAGAATTTTCCATCAGAATGTAAAGCTATGCAATTCTCATCGTTGTTTTTATTATCTGGTTCGAATGGAGCCCATTCTTGTGGAATTTCATCCAAAGCTTCCCCTGCAAATTAATTCAGTTCAGAGGATACAATATAATTTTTCTTGGTTAATTATTTTGTTTAAAAATTCCCAACTTTATTTCGATTGAATAATTGAATTGAATAATGACGCACTTTGTGGCCTACACCAAAGTCCTAAGTATCTTAACAGGCATTTACCTAATGCCTTGAACGATGTTTAGGAAATTGGAGTGGTACATACATTATTATTTATGGTCCGGTCTGTTTTCATCCTATTTGTGTAGTCATTTGATGCAAGTATGTTTGGCATAACGGTAGAAACGAGTGCACTTTGAATTGTGTATTTGATTACTCGATTTAATAATATTACGTGTAAGCGTAAGTTGGATAATTTTCAAAACTACGTGCAAACAAAAATTTATATTTTCGTAACAAAATAGATTACTTTTTTTTTTAAAGACATCTCCCGCATCAGGAATGACTCCTGTATCGCGGGGGACTTTACAAACATACCAACAACGGACACAAAGAACACCCAGACTCGGGTGGGAATCGAACCCATGACCTATGGCGTAGCAGTCAGGGTCACTAACCATTAGACCAACAGGCCAGTCTAACTTTTAATTGATGACTTACCCTCGATGGTATAGTAGTTTCCTTTTGAGAAAGTAGCGGCGATTCCAATAAAGATAGCAGGTTTACAAAATCTTTCCAACATTAAAGATTTCATTTGAGGTGTATTAGGAGAGGCTAATCTTGCTACTGTTGAATAAAAAAAAGGGTAACTTGAGATTTTTGCTGTAAACATTATAAGTTGATTTAACTACTCATACGCTCCTTGTCTAGGTATATCTTTATCTTTAATCATTCATAAAATATAAGCATCACAGTGTACACCAAATCGCTTAATCTATCCTAATTATACTAATGTAAGTTACATACTATTACAATGTTAACAAACAAACCTTAGAGTAACAATAAATAAATAATATTTGTAAACAAAAACCACCTTATATCCACTTAGGAACCATAAAAATTACGTGTAAACGAAGAAGAAGCTATTATCAAATAAAATATTAATCAAAAGATTTTCTTTTCTTACAAAAACTATGGTTATTGTTTTGAGGTTTTACCTGTGAACATTAGATTCATTAATTTTGTTGTCCTCTTTTTAGGTGACCTTTCGTTTTAATAGTTCCTATGCCACGCAGGACTTTATAAAATGCCAAACAGTGAACATACACCAAGTCTCGGGACAACTATTCGTGGAACACACGCTTTGCGAAGTGGCGAGCAACCATTAAAAGCATTGCGCCATCCGTCATTAATAAAATTTAGGTTCACAATGTAATTTTGAAAATGTGGGTGCTTATCACACCTCTGCCTATCCCTTCGAGGATTCGGACGGGAGTGTATATATGTATGTTTTTACAATTCTTATCCAGTTATCATCTTTTAGCTTGCTATTCCATCGCTGATGCATGCATATATCGCTGTCTACGTAATCAGGAAATTTAATTTATTAATTAATGACGCGTTCCTATAATCAAGAAACGATTCGTTTTGCTTACGTACGGTAAAATTTTCGTTGAAAATTCAACGAAATTTTGCTATCCGTAAGCAAAATGTGCTAATAAATAAATAGAATTTCTAGTAAAGTGTTCATGAGGAATAATAGATATGATTTTCAATATGATGATTAGAAATATCTTTGGGCAATGGTATCCAATTACCATTATTAATAATGTGTGCTTACGTGAATTGTTGATAACGTAACAAAACTTTTGCACACAGAATTACATAAAGGTCGGTATCGGAGGTATTTTGTAAATGTCAACCTTGAGATGACCTTGATATAGTACATATAAATGAGTTTAATAAATTGAATGTTATGGATATCAACACAGATTGGGTGGCAAAATTCTTGAGCACTTTTAAAATGTAAATTAATATATGAACTTTGCTTGATTAAAATAAAGCTGAAAATCGTACGCTGCTCTCAGCAGGATTAGATTATAACATTTACATACGATTTTCATGTCCATTTTATTACGATAAGGTTGAAATTTTATTCAGAATTTTAAAAGTACTCGAACATTTGTTAGCTTAATCTGATTTGACAAAATATGCTAAACATTTAAATAACTTTACATGCACTTTTATCAACCGTGGGAGAGCCATGCTTCGGCACGTATGGGCCGGCTCGACCGGGCTCACAGAAAACCGGGCTTAAAGCAATGCTTCGTTTCATTTCGCTGAATGAGTGATGTTACCGGAGGCCCAAACCCCCCTTCCCTCCTTCTCCTACTCGCAACTTTAAGGCCGGCAACGCACTTGTGGCTCTTGAGTTACAGATGTCCATGGGTGACGGTAGTCACTTACCATCTACCATCTGATTGTTCGTTGTAATCTTTGAAACTACCAGTCGGATTCGAAAACGGTCCTTAGGACCGGAGCAGTCACCATAAACGCGGCTGAAACTGTTGGGAACGGTTATATAAATTATATACCCAAGCTTGTATAATACTGAGTACACATATGTCTACTGTAGGCATTAAAAGTCAGTTTTAATAAATAAAAAAGTTAACGTTACATTTTGTGAACAAATATAATTATGTTAAAATAATTAATTAGACATGTGTTTGAAGCGGCGGTAGCGTAATGAGACGTCGGACTTGCGATAAAGCGGTTGCGGGTTGGAACTCCTTCCAGTGGCCCAGAGCACTACCAAAGTTAACTTTAACGCAAGAAATAAAATCAAATAAAAACTTTGGTTATTGGTATACATATTAATTAAAGTTAAGATAACATAAGATTAAGACACTCGGTGTTGGGCCTCACATCGACGCGTTAGTTCATTTCATATCTTGGGTAAAAGTCCCCCGTCGGATCCGAAACTAGTCGGACATACCCGAAATACACAAGCGGTTGTAATACTCATATCTTTAGTAAACAAGCATTTAAGCTTACCTAGAGCGGTCAACAAGAGCGCTAGTAAAATGTGACTCATCTCAATGGCAGTCTATATAATGCCGGTACGTTTGAGATTTGTTGCAAACTCCAATTCCGCAGAAACGTGTAGATGGTTCCCAAGCACTTCGCAAACTTCTTTTGATTTGCCATAAAAATCCGACACTTGACCGAATCCAAGCCAAACCAAGCGTCCTATCCACACGTTTGAATTTATGAAGGCTTGTCGAGGTTTGGCAAGCATGGGGATCTGACATAACATTAATCAAGAGTAGCAATATCATTTCAAAACTTACATTCAAGATGACATCGCAAACGAGCATCGTCCCATGTTGCGGGAATTTCGTGATACTTGAACCATCCGACATCAGTATACCTGTAGTCACATCTGTACTTGAGGCTCTCTAAAAGAGATGTAAAATAATGGATTGCTAGTGATTTACCAATGAAGTTTATATCATTATTGCATACTTGCGCATCTTATGGATATCAATAATTTAGAGACTTTACTAATATTATCTTGGCAACCAAGCTTCCCTTGGCTTCATTTTTTTTTGTGTAAAATCACTTTCTTTCAGGAAACACAGCCGCAGCCGTTCCCAATCAAAGTAAATATATGTTTATTTATTACAAGACTGGGCCGTTTAAAGTTATTTAATAAAAGGAAATTTAATCACACATAATTACTACTACGTACTGAATATAACTACTTAACTATTAATAAGAAACACACACCCGGTGTAAATATTTATTACATTGTCATTTATTAAATGTAATTTAAAATTTCTAAAATAAATCATCCTTCAGAAAATATTTTTTTAATCATTGCTTGATTTAAGCGGCGGTAGCGTAATGGCTAAGGCGTCGGACTTGCGATCAAGTGGTTGCGGGTTCGAACCCCACCCAGTGCACTACCGTCGTGAACCCACTCCTAACACAAGCGTTAAGCTTAGCTGGAGGGGTTAACGAGATTACAAGTAATATGTGACCCACGTTAGTAGTAATCTTTAAAAAAAGAAAAAAAAACAAAAAGATGTACCTATCTTTTACTAGTTAAGTAAGTACTAAATCCTTGAAACCTCGAAATATAATTAAAACTACATGTAACAAACACCATAATATAAAATGTTAAAATAATAATTTTTTTATTAAGCCATACATACCCAGAAATGCAAAACAAAATAATAACATAACACATTTTAAAATGAACTTCATTTTGCCTGCGGATGTCTGTGAGTGAGGCCAAGCAATTATGATACGTACAGATTTATATTTTTTTTATCATTTTCAAACAGGATAGAGATAGCGATGATGTGGTTCTCAATATACAGCATGTTCAACTGCTGCTGTAACTGTGTTTGAACCGTGGACTTTGAGCACCACTCAAAATTTATTTATATTTTTTATTATTGAGTTTTTCATTAGGTTTTTTTCGGGTTTTAATTTAATTTATCCCATCTCAATTCAGGGTGACTGTCTAGTTATTCGTAAATAGGGTTTTCCTATTAGAGGTTTTTAAAATTAATTTACATTTAAATGTTGTACTTTTTTTTTTTTAAAATAGTGGAGCAACGTGGGTCACACATTACTGGTAATCTCGTTAACCCCTCCAGCTAAGCTTAACGCTTGTGTTAGGAGAGGGTTCACGACGGTAGTGAACCGCAACCACTTGATCGCAAGTCCGACGCCTTAGCCATTACGCTACCGCCGCTTTTTGAATTATACGGATTTGACTAGACTTGAATTGACGTTTAGTTTTGATACCCTTTTTTTTTTTTTTTTGTGCGTGTGGAAACCCCCTCGGGCCGTCACCCCACCGGGGTTTTCGGTGAGGCGGTGTATCGGAATCGAACCGACTAAAACCACACGGTGTGCCGTACTGCGCCTTAAGTAGGAGGGATCCGGGAACAGCTCTTATTAAGACATCCGGAACCCTCCTAGCGCCTGCCCGCAAAAGCGCGGGCACCACCTTCGGGTAAAAACCTCTCTATTCGGCGACGTCCAGGCACACGCGGACGCCGCCTCCTCGCGGGAGGCCACTATAGCGGGTGGAGGGGAAAACCCGTCCCAACGAACGAAACGAGTTGAGGTCGTCCTCCCGGACCCTTTCCGCCACCTCCTTCTGCGAGATGACTTCCTCACAGAAGGTTGCAACCGCGGTAAAATTCCTGTCGCTACCGGCCGTGGAGCGTATGATAGCCGGTAGCGACAGATCCTCTCCAGTTTTGATACCCTTCCTCGTCCTTAATTCCATAAAAAAATAACATCAGAAACGATTGTTATTCAAAAATAACAATAATGTGCTAGCTTGTACATGAATCCTCGAAAGAAGTGATAAAAGTGTAATAGATGACCCTGATGAAGGGTCGTTGAGCTATGAAGTGAAGTGAATTGAATAACTCCGTCTATGAAAAAGACAAAGAAAAGTGGCAATAAAGGTCATTCTTAACATTCATCATTAATCGGTCATTCCTAACAGACCTTCTTGTACTTCAAATTCTATCAGTACTTCTAAACTCAAACAAAAGCTGAACTTTTTCTTAGTGAACTTCTGCACAAACTCACCTTAAACCGTAGGCACGTAAATTAAATCAAAATATTATGATACTCTAGCACGTAATTTCAAGGTCTTTAAGAAAGCGTTTTACGTCAAAGTAAAAGAAAAATCTGAGTTTGTAAGACTTTTATACGGTTATACTTAAATAACATATTGCTATTCGACTCTTTTAAATAATGATTCAAATGTGTATAGTATTGATTTAAAATATGGTACCATGGTACACCCTAAAATTGACGCAGAACATAAAGATAATGTTGTACAATTCCGAGAATTAAATGAAAAATGAATTGTTAATTCATTATTAACATAATTAATTAACAATAAAAAATGTATCTGAGAGTGAAGGCATTATACAAAATTAATGCAATAACAAAAATCTGAACTATATCAAGATTATACAATTGTTAGTGAAAATAAAAAAAACACAAATCGCCAAGAAATCAACATTAAACAGAAATTTTGATATGAAATTTAATAGTTCTCAAAAGCTTTGACAATGAAAACTAATGAAGCTTGAAATACAAAAGTGTTGTAAGCAACATTTTAAAAAATGGCAAGAAAGAAAAATATAACAGAAGAGAAAAGGGGAAAAAACAAGAGAATGTTTTCTTTTCCATTAGACACATTTAAAAAAATCGTTTATGATCAATTGCAAAGTTTCTCTAATTACCGTAATTTGTTACATGATTGTTATAAAGAAATAGAGTACAACTCGATCCTTGTCGTTTGAACGACGTGTGCCCGACACATGACAATGATTTTTCAAGTGGTCGCTCCACAACTAATGTCGGTATAGAACTTGTCTTATTTTGTATGCCTGGGAGGATGCCCACAATGCCCTAGGCATCTTTTGCAAGGCTTTTGATTGCCTTGTTCAGGAAACTCTGATCAGGAAATTATATCACTACGGTATCAAAGACTCGGCGCTGGATCTTCTTACTTCTTATCTGAGTAACAGGAGTCAGAAAGTCGATATTAATGGCAAGCCATTTCCAGGATCTGTATTATAAATGGGAGTTCGTCAGGGATCTTATACTTGAGCCATTTTTGTTCTTAACCTCCATTATTCACTTATCTCCTCTAGTTTTGAACAACCACGAGATAGTGTGGTTTGGGCTAAAACGTATGTCTATAAACTTTGACAACGTAAATGATGCTACTTCAAAAGTGGTGCACTGATTTAACTTTAACAACTTGCTTCTCAATGGAGAAAAGACTAAATGTATCCGGTTCACTACTCCAAACGTTAAACAGGTGAAAACCACTATACTCGTTAAAGACGACGGAACCAGTGGATACCACGTTTTTTTTAGGCATTACTCTTCATTCTAAGCTTCAATATTAGTAAATTTAGCGAATAGACTCAGCTCAGTAGCATACGAGCGATATTTATTTTCATAGTATAATGTCGTATTTTATTCTGATGTGAGGGAATGCCGCTGATATTCGTTATGTCTTCGTGCTGCAGGAGATGACTATCCAAGCAATTTATAACTTAGGCAATCGTGATTCACAAAGGAAGACAAAAATTTAAAGAAATAAGTACAATGACGGTGACATGTGGCAATATATTTATGAACACCTGATTTACCTTCATAAAAATAAAGATCAGTTCAGCAAAATAACTTCAAGAAGTGACCTACTTACGTTCTTTTAACACAGGTAATACACATAAACTTGATGTACCTGCTCTTAGGCTCCAAAAAATAACAAGACGTCTCGAGGTCAATGTGTGCGATTTTATAATAATATCCCAGAAAATATTCAAATTTTAAGTCTAAACAAGTTTAAGTCTACAGTAAATCGATCACTGTCTCAAGGGCTATTACTCAATAGTGGATTTTACAGAATAAAATACTTGGGATGGAACTGTTTTGGATTCACAGGGTAATATCTTGTACTTATTATATACTTGATAGAAATGCAATGTGACCTAATATGTTTCTTATTTTTATCTCTTATGTTTTTATATTTTTTTTTATTTTTGAAGTGAAACTTCTTTAGAATCGTTGTGGTTTGAAATTCGATGAAACGGAAGCATCACAATAAAGTTCCTACGATAAAGTTCCTATAATCTTTGTCTTTGCGCCTGCGTACTACCGATCTTTGTCGTTACGCCTGCGTACTATATATCAATGTCAAAGAAGTGTAATTTTTGTGCATTTGCGAATTACATTTTTTTTTGTCGTTTTTTCTACATATTTCTCTTATACTTAATTGGTTCTTAATAAATTTACATTTAAATCCAACCTTACCTTATATTGAAAACTAAGTATTGTTTGTTTTGAAAGTTGTGTACAGTTGTAACTGGACTTCAGGTTTGCTTACTGTTTATTATTAAAGCCATTCTTTGTATATCTTTATCTGTTGTGTGTATCTGTACCTATTGAATAAAATAAAAATAAAATAATTTGACCAATAACTTTTATAGAAATTATCTAAATTAAATTTATTAACATTAGTAAATTCTTTGTGTTGATTTTACTTTTTATGTTTTCTCATCCTCTCCAAGGCTACTTTTCTGAAGTTATACTTCTGCCGTGTGTGAATTGCACACACACACACACACTTTTTTCCATAATTTCCAGTTCCCTATTTTCATCACCTAATTTTAGTTTATTTACTTTTAATTTTTAAAAACATAATAGCGCACATTAAAATGAAATTTACTGAATATTGTTAAAACTATCTTGTGATTTAAAAGAGTGGCCGGAAGTTTGTTTGCCTGATTTCTTCTTACAATGCTTCAACCATTTGGAAACAGGTGGTTATAGATCGAAACAGGCAGATATGATATTATTTATCCTATCTTTTTAATAATTTTACAATTGACAAAGCAACCTATTGTTGCGGTGATTCTGTGTGTGTTGATCTATATTTTTAACACCTCTCGTGTTATAACTTTGCCGTGACTTACTCCACTCCATTTCCACCTTGCCTACATAAATCTTTAAGAAGGTTTTGGGAGACCGCTTATTTGTAGTTGTTACACTTTCAAAGTATATCTCCAGTTCCTGGGTAAATTATATAAATGCTATTCGTGTATTTAATCTTTTCAATGCTTTTCTATACAATATGTTTCCAAGAAAACGTGGGTTTTAAAGTAAAACAGGCTCAGGGCTTGATTTATTTGGTTCCTGCCTAACCGATAAAATAAAATAAAATAAAATATTAATATAAATAGCAAGTTTTCGTAAGCATTTGTTTGACTCGAACATGAAAATCTTTTTAAAATATAAATTATGTTCAATCTCTGCTCATTTATTGGTGGGAAAGCATAAATTTATGTGACACCGCCTTTTCTTGATACCGACGTATACGTATTGTGAATGCGTCGGGGCACTTTGTCTTTTACGCCGCATGTGTATGGGGCGGACCCGTTCTATATCTCGCTAAATTTGTGGCTGTGGACGTTCCACAAAGACAATTTGCTTTTGCTATCTTCTCAACCGTGTTAACTGTTATTTGGAGCATCAAACACCTTGTATAGTGCTGAATAGTGGAATTCTTAACCTACACGCCGTGCGTGGTCTCCTGAGCTGCTGATCTTCGCATGCGAAGGTGGATGGTTGTTGAGGATGGTTAAGGTTGGTGTCTTTTTGCTTATCAGCTATTGTGAGCATTGATTGTTTATACTCTAAACCTACACTTTTTCTATACAAAACTAAAATACAGTCCACTTAATTTTACATCTTAAACCTAACGACATCTTTTGCTTAAAACCTGCACAATTTATTTTTTTGGCCATTCGAGACGGATTACCTACTTTCCGTTTATTCTAATTCTAACTTAAATTTATCTTATTTTCTGAATTTCAATTGTAGACGTTCTATAATTTTGATTTAGGAACTATTTTAATACATTAGTTTTATAATTTGAACATCTATTTTTATTATAAAAATGACTACTAAAAGTAAAACAACTTCAGCTGAAATTTCATCATTATTAGGGCAATCTCCTGATGAAATTATCTACAATGTTTTGAAAAAGCGCAAGGAAAGACTTTGTGAACAAATTCAATCGATTTACGAGTTATCTAAATCTACCTTAGACCCCGATTCTAAAGAACTATTCTTATTGCAAGCATTAGAGATAAATGAATTGCGACAATCCTTTGAACAAATAATTTATAATATTTTTGAATGTGAACTTAAAACTAACCCTAAAGCATCAATTAATACTCAGGAACTAAAAAGTTTCGATGATTTGTATTTTCGTTTAAAATTATATGTACACAAAATTGTGACACTCATGTGCAGACAGGTCAATCTACACATAGCATTGATTCGCGTCCACGTCTTCCGAAAATTGAGCTTTACACATTTGACGGTAGTATAGAAGATTTTAACACTTTTTATCACAATCGTGAAAATGTTCCAAAAATTGATAAATTTCACTATTTACTCGGCTGTACTATGGGTGAAGCCTTAAATGTTGTAAAAAGTGTACCAATTTCTGCCGCCAATTATGATTTGGTTTAGCAAACCTTACTTGATAAATATAAGGACAACCGTATGTTGGTAGGTAGGTATCTTGATAAAATGCTTAATTTTCACCCACTGACTAAGGAGTCCGCAGTTCAATTAAATATGTTTATTGAAACATTTTAACATTCTCTTAAGGCTATTGAGTCACTAAAAGTTGATGATTTGTGTGGCTATGTATTTTGTCACATTGCCTTAAAGTCATTAGACCCGCAAACTCGTAAATTATTTGAACAAGGGCTTGATCAAAATTCTATTCCTACTTTCAAACAGCTGATTAATTTCATTCAAAATCATATCAAGGTTTTAAATCATTCTGGTTCTTATGTTGAAAACTCGGGTGCATTACAAAATAAAAAACAAGTTTATTCTAAAGGGACTGGTAAAACTAAAGCTCGCATTCTAAAGTAATTTGTGCCCACTATGGAGAAAATCATATGAATTTCCGCTGTGAACAATTTCGTAAATTGACTAATTCACAACGAATCAGCCGTGCTGATACACTAAAATTGTGTCACAATTGTCTTAAAACGAATCATAACGCAAGCGAATGTAAAAGCGATTTTAAACGTTTTATCTGTGGTAAGGCCCATCATGTTTTATTGCACGTAGATACTGATAAGAAACCGGTAGCAAGCGCAGGCGCATTGCTCCGAGCTCCCGCGGCCCCCGCGCCGCTGCAGCCTAGCCGAGTCATACGTCATCAATGAATGATTGCTTTTTTACCATTATATTAGAAACAGCTGTTTTACACGTATTGGATAATTTTAATTGTTATCAACCCTGTCGTGTCTTGATCGACTCAGGTGCACAGTCTAATTTTATAACAATTGACTGTTTACAACGTTTGGGCTTAGCTCAACGTAAATGCCCTTTTAATATTTATGGACTAGGTGGGGAAAGCCTTAAAAATCATGGGATGACGTCATGTACTATAAAGCCATGTCATAGTCTCGTTGTTTAAAATTGATAAGATTGATGAAATTAGTAATAACTCGTTGTCATTTTAAATAAAATAACTTCTGAATTGCCTACCGTCCAATTTCCTCAAAGTGTTATCAATGAATATAAAAACTTGTTTTTGGCTGATACAGATTTTTCAAAAAATCGCCAATTGATTTTATTTTATCAGGCGACATTTTCCCTCACATTTATGATGGAAAAAAAATATTTTTAACTGTGACATATCTGCCGCATTAAGTAGTGTATTTGGGTATATAATAACTGGCAGACTGGCCGTGCCGTCTTCCAGCGACAATGACGTCACAGTCGAGGCGTCTACGACTTCTTCTTTGTCTTCCCTAGTGTCGTACACTATTGATGAAGAAGATCTACTCAGTGACACTCTCAAACGTTTTTGGGAGGTTGAATCTGTGCCGTGCTCAGTTCAATTAAGTCCTGATGAGGAATTAGTCGAGAAGATTTTTATTGAAAAACATTATCGTGATGAAACTGGTAGATATGTTTCTCCGATTTTATTAAAACCTAATCATGAGCCCCTTGGTGACTCATATGATTTCGCTTTTAAGCGATTAACTCAAATAGAACGCCGTTTAGCGTACTGGCCTCAACTTAAAAGGGCCCATAGCGACTTTTTGGCTGAGTACGAATCCCTAGGACATATGAAGCTGTATAAGGGTAACGAGCCTAAGTATTTTATTCCACACCATTGTGTTTTGCGCTTCTCTAGCACTACAACTCCGCTTAGGGTTGTATATGATGGTTCTGCGAAAACCACTTCTGGTAGTTCAATTAATGACGTACTATTAACGGGCAGAAAATGCATATAGATATTTTGAAAATTATTACAAATTTTAGACTGTATGACGTTTTTTTTAAAGCTGACATTTCTAAAATGTACAGGGCTGTACTAATTGATTCGTCTGATAGGAAATATCAGCACATTTTGTGGTAGTGACGCACCCTCAGAACCTTTATGTATTTACGAATTAAACACAAATACGTACGGTCTTCGTAGTGCTCCTTACATTGCTGTTCGAACGCTGCATCAGCTTGACGAGTTAGCTCGTATTCAAAGCTTAGGGTTGTCGACTGATGACAAATCTTACTGTTTTTCAACTAAGACCTGTAAGGTTTTGTTGCAGGAGTTTTTTGTTGATGATTTGCTCTGGTCATGTCCATTTGTTAGTAAAGCGTGTGGTCTTCAAGACGCATTTATGAAACTGCTTGACAGCGGTAGATTTAATTTGCGTAAATGGGCCAGTAACTATCCTGATTTCCTGACTAGAATGCAAGAAGACAAAATTACCGATATAAGTTTTCAAGACGATACGTTATCGTCATCCTTGAGGATTTTAGGGTTAACTTGGTTGCCTTCATGTGATTGTTTTGCTTTTAATTATAACATGTCTGACACCAAAAATACTAAACGTTCAATACTTAAATTGTTGGCAAGTATTTTCGATCCGATTGGTTTTATTTCACCATGTACATTTATTGCTAAGTGTATCATGCAAGATTTATGGAAACTAGGTATCGGTTGGGATGAAACCCTTCCAACTGAAATTCTCAAGCGGTGGAATAAATTCATTCTAGAATTGCCAACCCTAACGAACTTACGCATCGAACGTCACTTGTTGATACCTTCGTTCGACTCCGTTCAGCTGATAGCATTTTGTGATGCGTCATCACGTGGCTATGCAGCTTCGATTTATTTTCGTAGCTTGGACAAGGAAGGTAACGTAAAGGATAGATTGTTGACTAGTAAAAGTAAACTCGCACCTAGAAAACCGTTAACAATTCCACGGCTTGAATTGGAAGCTACCGTGCTGCTTTCAAAATTAGTGAGTTTTGTCGTACAAAACTGCAAAGATTTTAAATTTAAAATAATCGCTTTAAGCGATTTGAGCATTGTTTTGTCGTGGCTTCAAACGCCTCCTTATACATTAAAAACTTAGGTTGCTAATCGAGTAAGTCAAGTTATTAATGTAGTTCCCCCAAACTGCTGGTTTCACGTCAATAGCGAAAACAACGCGGCTGATCTGTGTTCACGCGGTTGTATGCCGTCACAGTTCGTATCTGAGTCACGTGACTGGACTCACGGACCCGACTGGCTTCGCGGAACCCCTTCTAACTGGCCTACCAGTACTTTCTTTTTAAGGAACCCTGATAAGGTCCCTGAATTAAAATCAAACATTGATTCTTTTAATCTTACAAGTAGTGACAAAATAGAAGTCGTTTTAAAAATTGACCTTGAAGAAACTTTTATAAATGCTCATCTTTTAGCAAACTTCAAAGAGTCATGGCTTGGTGTCATCGATTTATTTCCAAATTGAGCGGTGCAAGTGTAAAGTTAGGTCCATTGAGATCATTAGAATTAAAAGAAGCTCACAAAACAATAATTCATGTCGTACAGCAGAATCATTTTTATTCTGAAATTGAGAATATGCATAAGAAATTATACGCAAGCTCATTGCGTAAGTTGGCACCCTTCCTCGACTCCGAAAGTTTCCTCAGGGTGGGGGGTAGAATTTTACAGTCTGACCTTCCTTACAATACAAAGCACCCTTGGTTACTTCCTTAAAAATGTCACACAACTAAATTAATTATTGAGTATTTTCATAAACTATATTTACATACTGGACCTCGTAAGTTACAAGGTATTTTATGTAAAAACTACTGGATTATAAATGCTCGTAGCATTATACGTTCCGTACTTTCTAAATGCTTAAATTGTTTTAAATTTCGACCAGTTTCTAGATCAACCTGATAAGGTTTTTAAGCATGTTGGATGTGACTTAGGTGGCCCATTCTTTATTAAAGAAAGTCTTCGTAAAAATGCAAAAGTGCATAAGGCCTATTTATGCCTATTCATTTGCTTCTCAACTAAGGCAATGCACCTTGAAGTGTCATCTGACTTCTCGTGTAACTGTTTCATAGCCACTTTTGATCGCTTTGTAGCGCATCGTGGCCTTTGTTCCTGTTTATATTCTGACTGTGGAACAAATTTTATCGCTGCGGCACGGTATTTAAAGGATGTGACAACTTTCTTTAATAAAAGTGAAACCAGAGATGAATTACTTAATGGTTTAACATCACGTGGCATAGATTGGCGTACAAATCCTCCTAACGCTGCTTCTAGTTGTGGCCTTTGCGAAGCTGGTATCAAGTCAGCAAAGTATCACTTGTTCCGACATATTGGTGACAAATCGCTTTCATTTGAAGAGTTGAGCACTCTTTTCTGTAAGATTGAAGCGGTGATGAACTCTCGCCCGCTCTACTCGCTTTCGGATAATCCGAACGAGGTTCAAGTTTTGACAGCTGGCCACTTTCTTATTGGTCAGAATTTATTAACTGTTCCTGAGTATGATGTTCGAGACATACCTCTGAATAGATTGTCACGGTGGCAATATATACAGAAGGTTTCTCAGTCTTTTTGGAGACGTTGGTCAGATGATTATCTGCACACACTACAACAACGAGCAAAATGGTTTTCACCTTCTCCTAAGTTGAAGGTCGGAGATCTTGTACTTTTAAAAGCTAATTTGACGCGTCCTTTACAATGGCCTTTAGATAGGATTGAAGCAATTCATCCCGGTATAGATAACGTAGTGCGTGTCATCACTGTTAGGACTAGTGGAATTTACAAACGACCAGTAAATAAAGTCTGTCCTTTGCCTTAATTTAATTAAATTTAGTTACTTATAACTTGTTAGTATTTAGGGAAATAGGATAGTATTTAAAAGAATAGGTTTAATAATATATCATATTCAATACTCAACAGTACATTACATGTAGATCCACTTTACTTAAATTAAGTCGGAAAAATGTAATAGAACATTTAAAATGGTAAAAACGCTCCAAAGATGTAGGTAACTTGATACGACATTTTAAAAGCCTTAAAAAGAGAAACCATGACCATCTACGAAGCACCATTCCATCGTTCTGAATTTAGTGTGGAGCAAATTATATTAAAGCATAAGCATGTTTATAGTGCATGAGCTGCTTACCATTAAGTAATTGTAACACTATGCCTCTTCACACCAATTGCAAAATGTTTTTGACTGTTCTACAGTTTATACAATTGTTGGTGAGTCAATAAATAAATAAAAATAAAAAACCACATCATGTAAAATGTGAAACTATTAATAATAAATATAGTTTAAAAAACTAAAAAACACGCTTTTATAGAAAATTCAACTAAAAAAAAAATAAAGAATTTTATCGAATTATTGCATTGTCATCGGTCTTTGACACGTGTGCAAAGTTTTAATGAAATCTGGCCGTTTAAAGTACAGTACTAGAACATGTCGTATATTGAAAGTCACATCATTGCTTTCCCTAACCTCTTTAAAAATGATAAATAAAGTTTAGATAGGTATGTATCAATATTATTTGGCTTCACTCACTGACACACACACGCATAATGAATTTTATTTTAAAATGTTTTGTGTTAATATTATGTTTTGGATTTATGGGTTAAGCTTTTTACATATTACACCTTGTCTTTTCTTACAGCTCCCACTTATCTTTCTTCACAGTTTCAATTGCTGTGAGCCAACCATGACAGAGATCTTAACCCCACAAATAATCTTTTACCTTTATGACCTACACACATTTTTTATCTAATTAATGGAATGCGCTATCACCTGAAATTAGGGACCCCACAAACCGTGACACGTTTAATGCTAAGCTCATGACCTCATAACCGTAGGTTTATTTTGTATATATTGTTGGAACGGACTATACGCGCCGACTTGCAACCTCTGTGGACTGATGATAAACTTCTTTGGCGCGTTAATTTTGACTGGCGACTCCGTCCTCAGATTTCTAATAATTCGTATTTGAAATAGTTCAGAGAATTATAATTATTATAATTGTTTGTCAATGTGAATGTAATACTTTAAAGGTTTAAAAGTAAAAACCAAAGTTACGACAGCGTAATCTTTTATTCTTCTTCCTTAGAAATTAGATCCATATTTCCTGATACTGCCTACTATCTGAGTTACTACAATATATAACATATTTATTTGTACATAAGATATATTTATCTGCCAGTATGTATGTGTATATTTTTGTATTCACCTATGTGTTATTATGTAGTATATAGTATTGTATAGTGTATATAATAAGCTTATTGTCATCTATGATTTTTCCTATGCACCTGCCATGTTCCCACCATCGCCAAAATATTGACTGGTATATAATGCTGTCATGCCATAAGTCCACCAAATACAATGTAAAATGCAGGAAGTAATAAGTAAGTAATCAATCGGACTCGGAAATCAGAAATAATATTACGGAAATTAGTAATAAAAAACTTGTTTCGAAAAGCAAACAGCAACATTTGTCATCATTTGGGCTAGTTGCATGAATACTCTGGTAATACTTATATCATATGTACACTCACTTGGCACTTTATGAATTTCATAAAAGATGGGAAAGTTTTGTGTATATTAAAAGGAAAAGGTAGGTAAGAAGGAAAGGCAATGGAAGGAATGGATATTGCTTATGTGAATGGATTAGGGAGTCTAAGCAATAATAGCTCAGCGGTAAGGGTCGCATACTTGTAACTTAAACTGGCTGATAGCTGGAAGTCCGAGCCCTATAACCAGTGTAATGTAATTAAATAACTGGGAGCAAAAAAAAAAGCACTATGCATCATATGTTTTAATTGATTACAAAACAGTGTGTGATACGTTCCTTACAGACATAGGGATAGGATCAAGAGCAATACTCCATGATAATATTTAACTAATACACGGGACCCTCCCGGTATGCGATATTTTGGGACTCAGAGCCGTGTTGCTATGCATTATCTTGTACATCATTATCACAGAAACGGGTGTGATTTGTGTCTCCAACATTACTACAAAGAGGAGGATAGTTAGGTATTTTTTCACAAAAGAATGGGTAATTGACTTCACAATCGCCGTCGTTTAGTAATCCTGAACGAAACACTGTACCACAATATTCCCGATTTTTAAAATTATCAGGTTGTCCTGGAGAAAACTTTGCATAACCAGCAGACCGAATTGATTCACCTAAAAACAATAAATATTATCAGTACTTACTTAATTTTGTTTTAAAGTAAGTTTGAATTAAGTAAACACAAATAAGTTAATTATTATAGGAATGACGAGATAGTTTTGGTAACCAATATATCATCTGAGCTGGACTCGCCAAATTACAAAACTACCTTCACTCTAAATAGCACTACCAGATATGTAGGTAGTAGAACACTTCCCCGGCACCCGTGAGCAAGTTTGGAAGCCATGTTGTGATATTTAAGCTACTAAAACATTGTAAGTTAAGCTAAAGGAATAGTATACAAAATAACCATACCATGAATAGTTGTCCATTCGGAGTTAGAGTCCCAATATTTAAATCCGATTATGGCAATATCTTGATAAATACTACCGACTATGTCTGTTCTTGGGATCTTGGCGAAAATTTGAGAGATGACTTTTGCTTCTTCTTCACTGTTTATGATAGCGAGGTGAGCTCCCTCAGCAGCACAGGTAAAGTGGGCACGTGAGAAATTCCTCGCTTTTGTATGAAATTTGTAGCATTTGGTTGTCTTACCCTCATATTGGTAACCTAAAATTAAAACATTTTTGTTAAATGGTTATTTATCTTCACCAGCATTTTGTGAGTAAAATTAGAGTCACCTTCATCTACAGTGCCACAAATGTTAGTGAAATCATTTATAAACGGCCTGAAGCATATATAAGGTCGTGGTTCATCACATCTTACGTCAGATAATTTTCCATCAGAATGTAAAGCTATGCAATTCTCATCGTTGTTTTTATTATCTGGTTCGAATGGAGCCCATTCGTGTGGAATTTGGGCCAAAGGTATACCTGCAAAATTATTTAGATAAGAGGATACAATATAATTTTTCTTGGTTAATTATTTTGTTTAAAAATTCCCAACTTTAGTTCGATTGAATAATTGAATTGAATAATGACGCACTTTGTGCCCTACACCAAAGTCCTAAATATCTTAACAGGCATTTACCTAATGCCTTGAACGATGTTTAGGAAATTGGAGTGGTACATACGGGTGTGATTTGTGTGTGTGTGTGTGACATACATTAGTATTTCTGGTCCGGTCTCTTTTCATCCCATTTATGTAGTCATTTTAAGCAAGTATGTTTGGCATAACGGCAGTAACGAGTGCACTTTGAATTGTGTATTTGATTACTCGATTTATGCCGCGTTCCTATAACCAAGAAACGATTCGTTTTGATTATGGACGGTAAAATTTTCGTTAAAAATTCAACGAAATTTTACCGTCCGTTAGCAAAACGAATTGTTTCTTGATTATAGGAACGCGGCATTAATAATATTAGGTGTACGCGTCAGTTGGGCAATTTTCAAAAATACGTACAAACAAAAATTAATATTTTCGTAATGAAATAGATTATAAATAACTTTTAATTGATGACTTACCCTCGATGGTATAGTAGTCTCCTTTTGAGAAAGTAGCGGCGATTCCAGTAAAGATTTCAGGTTTACAAAATCTTTCCAACATTAAAGATTTCATTTGAAGTGTAGTAGGAGAGGCTAATGTAGCTACTGTTAAATAAAAAAAGGGTAACTTGAGATTCTTGCTGTAAACATTATAAGTTGATTTAACTACATATAACCCCTTGTCTAGGTATATCTTAATCTTTAATCATTCATAAAATATAAGCATCACAGTGTACATCAAGTCTTATATTTATTCTAATTATACTAAAATAAGTTACATAGTAGTATAATGTTAACAAAACTTAGACTAACAAAAAGTAAGTAAGATAATATTTGTAAACAAAAACAACCTTATGTCAACTTAGGAAACATCAAAATTACGTGTAAACGAAGAAGAAGCTATTATGAAATAAAATATTAATCAAAAGATTTTCTTTTCTGTACAGAAAATTTGATTATTTTCTTAAGGTGTTACATTAGATTCATTAATTTTGTTGTCCTTTTTTTAGATGACCCTTCGTTTTAATAGTTCCTATGCTGCGGGGACTTTATAAAATGTCAAACAGTGAACATACACCAAGTCTCGGAACAACTATTCGTGGAACACACGCTTTGCGCAGCGAAGTGGCGAGCAACCATTAAAAGCGTTGCACCATCCGTCATTAATAAAATTTATATTAAAATTGTAATTTTGAAAATGTGGGTGTTTATCACACCTCTGCCTATCCCTTCGAGGATTCGGAAGTGAGGACATATATGTATGTATGTACAATTCTTGTCCAGTTATCATTTTCTAGCTTGCTGTTCCGTCGCTGATGCATACATATATCGCTGTCTACGTAATCAGGAATTTTAATTTATTAATTAATGCCGCGTTCTTATAATCAAAAAACTATTCGTTTTGCTTACGGACGGTAAAATTTCATTTTCGAAATACACACAAAATGAATAGAATCAGTACAAAAAAGGTTCCTATGTCATCTTATTTACCAAAATTAATTGCTCAAACAACTAAAATCATATTCCTGGCGCCTATCTCATTTTAAAGTCAGCAACCTACAAGAGCGCAGGCAACTGTTGGATCATGTGTCTTTGTACAAAGTAATAAAAAACTTCATTGACTCTTTTCATCTCCTATAGCAAGTTAAAATTGTTGTCCCAAATAAATAACCTAGATACCGAAATTACGTACCATTTGGCCCTACAGTATCAAAAAGTAATCTAGGAATGTACTCCCCTTTAAACCGTATATGCAGATAATATAATAATATAGTTAAAACACACAAAAATACAGATATTTTCTCAAACAAAATTCACACCTACCGCCGCAATATCTTGTCAGTGTCAGCCCTAACATCCCTTAACCACTGAGCCCTGTCATTCCCGCTCGTTCAAAATTTATAAAATTTAATTTGTTGGCTTACTAGCACTTGACTCATTTATTTCTTTACTTTTTTTAAATTGTTTCTTTTCTTTTGCTGGTTTATATGTAGTGATAAATATGGTATAATTAAGAAAGATATGAATATGTACATTATGTGTGCTTGTGTATTTATGTGTGCATGGGTGTGCGTATGTATGTATATGTGTGTGTAAATCAATTTATATATAAATTAACATATATTTGTAATATATATGCATGTATGCACGTGTACATGTGTATCTATGTGTGTATTTTTCCTTATCTATCACACATTATGCATGCTGTGGCGACCTGTAATTAAGTTAACCTTTAATTATAAATGAAGATAGTATTAAGGATGTATCAGTGTATGACTTGTTGGTTGTCCTAATAAATAAATAGAATTTCTATTAAAGTGTTCATGAGGAATAGGAGATATGATTTTCAAATGATGATTTGAACTATCTTTGGGCAATGGTATCCAATTACCATTATTAATAATGTGTGCTTACGTGAATTGTTGATAACGTAACAAAACTTTTGCACACAGAATTACATAAAGGTCGGTATCGGAGGTATTTTGTAAATGTCAACCTTGAGATGACCTTGATATAGTACATATAACTGCGTTTAATACATTGAATGTTATGGTCAACCCAGATTGGATGGCAAAATGCTTGAGCACTTTTAAATGTAAATTGAATATGAACTTTGCTTGTTTAAAATAAAGCTCAAAATCGTACGCTGCTCTCAGCAGGATTAGATTATAACATTTACATACGATTTTCATGTCCATTTTATTACGATAAGGTTGACATTTTATTCAGAATTTTAAAAGTACTCGAACATTTGTTAGCTTAATCTGATTTGACAAAATATGCTAAACATTTAAATAACTTTACATGCACTTTTATCAACCGTGGGAGAGCCATGCTTCGGCACGTATGGGCCGGCTCGACCGGGCTCACAGAAAACCGGGCTTAAAGCAATGCTTCGTTTCATTTCGCTGAATGAGTGATGTTACCGGAGGCCCAAACCCCCCTTCCCTCCTTCTCCTACTCGCAACTTTAAGGCCGGCAACGCACTTGTGGCTCTTGAGTTACAGATGTCCATGGGTGACGGTAGTCACTTACCATCTACCATCTGATTGTTCGTTGTAATCTTTGAAACTACCAGTCGGATTCGAAAACGGTCCTTAGGACCGGAGCAGTCACCATAAACGCGGCTGAAACTGTTGGGAACGGTTATATAAATTATATACCCAAGCTTGTATAATACTGAGTACACATATGTCTACTGTAGGCATTAAAAGTCAGTTTTAATAAATAAAAAAGTTAACGTTACATTTTGTGAACAAATATAATTATGTTAAAATAATTAATTAGACATGTGTTTGAAGCGGCGGTAGCGTAATGAGACGTCGGACTTGCGATAAAGCGGTTGCGGGTTGGAACTCCTTCCAGTGGCCCAGAGCACTACCAAAGTTAACTTTAACGCAAGAAATAAAATCAAATAAAAACTTTGGTTATTGGTATACATATTAATTAAAGTTAAGATAACATAAGATTAAGACACTCGGTGTTGGGCCTCACATCGACGCGTTAGTTCATTTCATATCTTGGGTAAAAGTCCCCCGTCGGATCCGAAACTAGTCGGACATACCCGAAATACACAAGCGGTTGTAATACTCATATCTTTAGTAAACAAGCATTTAAGCTTACCTAGAGCGGTCAACAAGAGCGCTAGTAAAATGTGACTCATCTCAATGGCAGTCTATATAATGCCGGTACGTTTGAGATTTGTTGCAAACTCCAATTCCGCAGAAACGTGTAGATGGTTCCCAAGCACTTCGCAAACTTCTTTTGATTTGCCATAAAAATCCGACACTTGACCGAATCCAAGCCAAACCAAGCGTCCTATCCACACGTTTGAATTTATGAAGGCTTGTCGAGGTTTGGCAAGCATGGGGATCTGACATAACATTAATCAAGAGTAGCAATATCATTTCAAAACTTACATTCAAGATGACATCGCAAACGAGCATCGTCCCATGTTGCGGGAATTTTGTGATACTTGAACCATCCGACATCAGTATACCTGTAGTCACATCTGTACTTGAGGCTCTCTAAAAGAGATGTAAAATAATGGATTGCTAGTGATTTACCAATGAAGTTTATATCATTATTGCATACTTGCGCATCTTATGGATATCAATAATTTAGAGACTTTACTAATATTATCTTGGCAACCAAGCTTCCCTTGGCTTCATTTTTTTTTGTGTAAAATCACTTTCTTTCAGGAAACACAGCCGCAGCCGTTCCCAATCAAAGTAAATATATGTTTATTTATTACAAGACTGGGCCGTTTAAAGTTATTTAATAAAAGGAAATTTAATCACACATAATTACTACTACGTACTGAATATAACTACTTAACTATTAATAAGAAACACACACCCGGTGTAAATATTTATTACATTGTCATTTATTAAATGTAATTTAAAATTTCTAAAATAAATCATCCTTCAGAAAATATTTTTTTAATCATTGCTTGATTTAAGCGGCGGTAGCGTAATGGCTAAGGCGTCGGACTTGCGATCAAGTGGTTGCGGGTTCGAACCCCACCCAGTGCACTACCGTCGTGAACCCACTCCTAACACAAGCGTTAAGCTTAGCTGGAGGGGTTAACGAGATTACAAGTAATATGTGACCCACGTTACTAGTAATCTTTAAAAAAAGGAAAAAAAACAAAAAGATGTACCTATCTTTTACTAGTTAAGTAAGTACTAAATTCCTGAAACCTCGAAATATAATTAAAACTACATGTAACAAACACCACCAATATAAAATGTTAAAATAATAATTTTTTTATTAAGCCATACATACCCAGAAATGCAAAACATAATAATAACATAACACATTTTAAAATGAACTTCATTTTGCCTGCGGATGTCAGTGAGTGAGGCCAAGCAATTATGATACGTACAGATTTATATTTTTTTTATCATTTTCAAACAGGATAGAGATAGCGATGATGTGGTTCTCAATATACAGCATGTTCAACAGCTGCTGTTACTGTGTTTGAACCGTGGACTTTGAGCACCACTCAAAATTTATTTATATTTTTTATTATTGAGTTTTTCATTAGGTTTTTTTCGGGTTTTAATTTAATTTATCCCATCTCAATTCAGGGTGACTGTCTAGTTATTCGTAAATAGGGTTTTCCTATTAGAGGTTTTTAAAATTAATTTACATTTAAATGTTGTACTTTTTTTTTAAAAAAATAGTGGAGCAACGTGGGTCACACATTACTGGTAATCTCGTTAACCCCTCCAGCTAAGCTTAACGCTTGTGTTAGGAGAGGGTTCACGACGGTAGTGAACCGCAACCACTTGATCGCAAGTCCGACGCCTTAGCCATTACGCTACCGCCGCTTTTTGAATTATACGGATTTGACTAGACTTGAATTGACGTTTAGTTTTGATACCCTTTTTTTTTTTTTTTGTGCGTGTGGAAACCCCCTCGGGCCGTCACCCCACCGGGGTTTTCGGTGGGGCGGTGTATCGGAATCGAACCGACTAAAACCACACGATGTGCCGTACTGCGCCTTAAGTAGGAGGGATCCGGGAACAGCTCTTATTAAGACATCCGGAACCCTCCTAGCGCCTGCCCGCAAAAGCGCGGGCACCACCTTCGGGTAAAAACCTCTCTATTCGGCGACGTCCAGGCACACGCGGACGCCGCCTCCTCGCGGGAGGCCACTATAGCGGGTGGAGGGGAAAACCCGTCCCAACGAACGAAACGAGTTGAGGTCGTCCTCCCGGACCCTTTCCGCCACCTCCTTCTGCGAGATGACTTCCTCACAGAAGGTTGCAACCGCGGTAAAATTCCTGTCGCTACCGGCCGTGGAGCGTATGATAGCCGGTAGCGACAGATCCTCTCCAGTTTTGATACCCTTCCTCGTCCTTAATTCCATAAAAAAATAACATCAGAAACGATTGTTATTCAAAAATAACAATAATGTGCTAGCTTGTACATGAATCCTCGAAAGAAGTGATAAAAGTGTAATAGATGACCCTGATGAAGGGTCGTTGAGCTATGAAGTGAAGTGAATTGAATAACTCCGTCTATGAAAAAGACAAAGAAAAGTGGCAATAAAGGTCATTCTTAACATTCATCATTAATCGGTCATTCCTAACAGACCTTCTTGTACTTCAAATTCTATCAGTACTTCTAAACTCAAACAAAAGCTGAACTTTTTCTTAGTGAACTTCTGCACAAACTCACCTTAAACCGTAGGCACGTAAATTAAATCAAAATATTATGATACTCTAGCACGTAATTTCAAGGTCTTTAAGAAAGCGTTTTACGTCAAAGTAAAAGAAAAATCTGAGTTTGTAAGACTTTTATACGGTTATACTTAAATAACATATTGCTATTCGACTCTTTTAAATAATGATTCAAATGTGTATAGTATTGATTTAAAATATGGTACCATGGTACACCCTAAAATTGACGCAGAACATAAAGATAATGTTGTACAATTCCGAGAATTAAATGAAAAATGAATTGTTAATTCATTATTAACATAATTAATTAACAATAAAAAATGTATCTGAGAGTGAAGGCATTATACAAAATTAATGCAATAACAAAAATCTGAACTATATCAAGATTATACAATTGTTAGTGAAAATAAAAAAAACACAAATCGCCAAGAAATCAACATTAAACAGAAATTTTGATATGAAATTTAATAGTTCTCAAAAGCTTTGACAATGAAAACTAATGAAGCTTGAAATACAAAAGTGTTGTAAGCAACATTTTAAAAAATGGCAAGAAAGAAAAATATAACAGAAGAGAAAAGGGGAAAAAACAAGAGAATGTTTTCTTTTCCATTAGACACATTTAAAAAAATCGTTTATGATCAATTGCAAAGTTTCTCTAATTACCGTAATTTGTTACATGATTGTTATAAAGAAATAGAGTACAACTCGATCCTTGTCGTTTGAACGACGTGTGCCCGACACATGACAATGATTTTTCAAGTGGTCGCTCCACAACTAATGTCGGTATAGAACTTGTCTTATTTTGTATGCCTGGGAGGATGCCCACAATGCCCTAGGCATCTTTTGCAAGGCTTTTGATTGCCTTGTTCAGGAAACTCTGATCAGGAAATTATATCACTACGGTATCAAAGACTCGGCGCTGGATCTTCTTACTTCTTATCTGAGTAACAGGAGTCAGAAAGTCGATATTAATGGCAAGCCATTTCCAGGATCTGTATTATAAATGGGAGTTCGTCAGGGATCTTATACTTGAGCCATTTTTGTTCTTAACCTCCATTATTCACTTATCTCCTCTAGTTTTGAACAACCACGAGATAGTGTGGTTTGGGCTAAAACGTATGTCTATAAACTTTGACAACGTAAATGATGCTACTTCAAAAGTGGTGCACTGATTTAACTTTAACAACTTGCTTCTCAATGGAGAAAAGACTAAATGTATCCGGTTCACTACTCCAAACGTTAAACAGGTGAAAACCACTATACTCGTTAAAGACGACGGAACCAGTGGATACCACGTTTTTTTTAGGCATTACTCTTCATTCTAAGCTTCAATATTAGTAAATTTAGCGAATAGACTCAGCTCAGTAGCATACGAGCGATATTTATTTTCATAGTATAATGTCGTATTTTATTCTGATGTGAGGGAATGCCGCTGATATTCGTTATGTCTTCGTGCTGCAGGAGATGACTATCCAAGCAATTTATAACTTAGGCAATCGTGATTCACAAAGGAAGACAAAAATTTAAAGAAATAAGTACAATGACGGTGACATGTGGCAATATATTTATGAACACCTGATTTACCTTCATAAAAATAAAGATCAGTTCAGCAAAATAACTTCAAGAAGTGACCTACTTACGTTCTTTTAACACAGGTAATACACATAAACTTGATGTACCTGCTCTTAGGCTCCAAAAAATAACAAGACGTCTCGAGGTCAATGTGTGCGATTTTATAATAATATCCCAGAAAATATTCAAATTTTAAGTCTAAACAAGTTTAAGTCTACAGTAAATCGATCACTGTCTCAAGGGCTATTACTCAATAGTGGATTTTACAGAATAAAATACTTGGGATGGAACTGTTTTGGATTCACAGGGTAATATCTTGTACTTATTATATACTTGATAGAAATGCAATGTGACCTAATATGTTTCTTATTTTTATCTCTTATGTTTTTATATTTTTTTTTATTTTTGAAGTGAAACTTCTTTAGAATCGTTGTGGTTTGAAATTCGATGAAACGGAAGCATCACAATAAAGTTCCTACGATAAAGTTCCTATAATCTTTGTCTTTGCGCCTGCGTACTACCGATCTTTGTCGTTACGCCTGCGTACTATATATCAATGTCAAAGAAGTGTAATTTTTGTGCATTTGCGAATTACATTTTTTTTTGTCGTTTTTTCTACATATTTCTCTTATACTTAATTGGTTCTTAATAAATTTACATTTAAATCCAACCTTACCTTATATTGAAAACTAAGTATTGTTTGTTTTGAAAGTTGTGTACAGTTGTAACTGGACTTCAGGTTTGCTTACTGTTTATTATTAAAGCCATTCTTTGTATATCTTTATCTGTTGTGTGTATCTGTACCTATTGAATAAAATAAAAATAAAATAATTTGACCAATAACTTTTATAGAAATTATCTAAATTAAATTTATTAACATTAGTAAATTCTTTGTGTTGATTTTACTTTTTATGTTTTCTCATCCTCTCCAAGGCTACTTTTCTGAAGTTATACTTCTGCCGTGTGTGAATTGCACACACACACACACACTTTTTTCCATAATTTCCAGTTCCCTATTTTCATCACCTAATTTTAGTTTATTTACTTTTAATTTTTAAAAACATAATAGCGCACATTAAAATGAAATTTACTGAATATTGTTAAAACTATCTTGTGATTTAAAAGAGTGGCCGGAAGTTTGTTTGCCTGATTTCTTCTTACAATGCTTCAACCATTTGGAAACAGGTGGTTATAGATCGAAACAGGCAGATATGATATTATTTATCCTATCTTTTTAATAATTTTACAATTGACAAAGCAACCTATTGTTGCGGTGATTCTGTGTGTGTTGATCTATATTTTTAACACCTCTCGTGTTATAACTTTGCCGTGACTTACTCCACTCCATTTCCACCTTGCCTACATAAATCTTTAAGAAGGTTTTGGGAGACCGCTTATTTGTAGTTGTTACACTTTCAAAGTATATCTCCAGTTCCTGGGTAAATTATATAAATGCTATTCGTGTATTTAATCTTTTCAATGCTTTTCTATACAATATGTTTCCAAGAAAACGTGGGTTTTAAAGTAAAACAGGCTCAGGGCTTGATTTATTTGGTTCCTGCCTAACCGATAAAATAAAATAAAATAAAATATTAATATAAATAGCAAGTTTTCGTAAGCATTTGTTTGACTCGAACATGAAAATGTATTTAAAATATAAATTATGTTCAATCTCTGCTCATTTATTGGTGGGAAAGCATAAATTTATGTGACACCGCCTTTTCTTGATACCGACGTATACGTATTGTGAATGCGTCGGGGCACTTTGTCTTTTACGCCGCACGTGTATGGAGCGGACCTGTTCTATATCTCGCTAAATTTGTGGCTGTGGACGTTCCACAAGGACAATTTGCTTTTGCTATCTTCTCAACCGTGTTAACTGTTATTTGGAGCATCAAACACCTTGTATAATGCTGAATAGTGGAATTCTTAACCTACACGCCGTGCGTGGTCTCCTGAGCTGCTGATCTTCGCATGCGAAGGTGGATGGTTGTTGAGGATGGTTAAGGTTGGTGTCTTTTTGCTTATCAGCTATTGTGAGCATTGATTGTTTATACTCTAAACCTACACTTTTTCTATACAAAACTAAAATACAGTCCACTTAATTTTACATCTTAAACCTAACGACATCTTTTGCTTAAAACCTGCACAATTTATTTTTTTGGCCATTCGAGACGGATTACCTACTTTCCGTTTATTCTAATTCTAACTTAAATTTATCTTATTTTCTGAATTTTAATTGTAGACGTTCTATAATTTTGATTTAGGAACTATTTTAATACATTAGTTTTATAATTTGAACATCTATTTTTATTATAAAAATGACTACTAAAAGTAAAACAACTTCAGCTGAAATTTCATCATTATTAGGGCAATCTCCTGATGAAATTATCTACAATGTTTTGAAAAAGCGCAATGAAAGACTTTGTGAACAAATTCAATCGATTTACGAGTTATCTAAATCTACCTTAGACCCCGATTCTAAAGAACTATTCTTATTGCAAGCATTAGAGATAAATGAATTGCGACAATCCTTTGAACAAATAATTTATAATATTTTTGAATGTGAACTTAAAACTAACCCTAAAGCATCAATTAATACTCAGGAACTAAAAAGTTTCGATGATTTGTATTTTCGTATAAAATTATATGTACACAAAATTGTGACACTCATGTGCAGACAGGTCAATCTACACATAGCATTGATTCGCGTCCACGTCTTCCGAAAATTGAGCTTTACACATTTGACGGTAGTATAGAAGATTTTAACACTTTTTATCACAATCGTGAAAATGTTCCAAAAATTGATAAATTTCACTATTTACTCGGCTGTACTATGGGTGAAGCCTTAAATGTTGTAAAAAGTGTACCAATTTCTGCCGCCAATTATGATTTGGTTTAGCAAACCTTACTTGATAAATATAAGGACAACCGTATCTTGATAAAATGCTTAATTTTCACCCACTGACTAAGGAGTCCGCAGTTCAATTAAATATGTTTATTGAAACATTTTAACATTCTCTTAAGGCTATTGAGTCACTAAAAGTTGATGATTTGTGTGGCTATGTATTTTGTCACATTGCCTTAAAGTCATTAGACCCGCAAACTCGTAAATTATTTGAACAAGGGCTTGATCAAATTCTATTCCTACTTTCAAACAGCTGATTAATTTCATTCAAAATCATATCAAGGTTTTAAATCATTCTGGTTCTTATGTTGAAAACTCGGGTGCATTACAAAATAAAAAACAAGTTTATTCTAAAGGGACTGGTAAAACTAAAGCTCGCGTTCTAAAGTAATTTGTGCCCACTATGGAGAAAATCATATGAATTTCCGCTGTGAACAATTTCGTAAATAGACTAATTCACAACGAATCAGCCGTGCTGATACACTAAAATTGTGTCACAATTGTCTTAAAACGAATCATAACGCAAGCAAATGTAAAAGCGATTTTAAACGTTTTATCTGTGGTAAGGCCCATCATGTTTTATTGCACGTAGATACTGATAAGAAACCGGTAGCAAGCGCAGGCGCATTGCTCCGAGCTCCCGCGGCCCCCGCGCCGCTGCAGCCTAGCCGAGTCATACGTCATCAATGAATGATTGCTTTTTTACCATTATATTAGAAACAGCTGTTTTACACGTATTGGATAATTTTAATTGTTATCAACCCTGTCGTGTCTTGATCGACTCAGGTGCACAGTCTAATTTTATAACAATTGACTGTTTACAACGTTTGGGCTTAGCTCAACGTAAATGCCCTTTTAATATTTATGGACTAGGTGGGGAAAGCCTTAAAAATCATGGGATGACGTCATGTACTATAAAGCCATGTCATAGTCTCGTTGTTTAAAATTGATAAGATTGATGAAATTAGTAATAACTCGTTGTCATTTTAAATAAAATAACTTCTGAATTGCCTACCGTCCAATTTCCTCAAAGTGTTATCAATGAATATAAAAACTTGTTTTTGGCTGATACAGATTTTTCAAAAAATCGCCAATTGATTTTATTTTATCAGGCGACATTTTCCCTCACATTTATGATGGAAAAAAAATATTTTTAACTGTGACATATCTGCCGCATTAAGTAGTGTATTTGGGTATATAATAACTGGCAGACTGGCCGTGCCGTCTTCCAGCGACAATGACGTCACAGTCGAGGCGTCTACGACTTCTTCTTTGTCTTCCCTAGTGTCGTACACTATTGATGAAGAAGATCTACTCAGTGACACTCTCAAACGTTTTTGGGAGGTTGAATCTGTGCCGTGCTCAGTTCAATTAAGTCCTGATGAGGAATTAGTCGAGAAGATTTTTATTGAAAAACATTATCGTGATGAAACTGGTAGATATGTTTCTCCGATTTTATTAAAACCTAATCATGAGCCCCTTGGTGACTCATATGATTTCGCTTTTAAGCGATTAACTCAAATAGAACGCCGTTTAGCGTACTGGCCTCAACTTAAAAGGGCCCATAGCGACTTTTTGGCTGAGTACGAATCCCTAGGACATATGAAGCTGTATAAGGGTAACGAGCCTAAGTATTTTATTCCACACCATTGTGTTTTGCGCTTCTCTAGCACTACAACTCCGCTTAGGGTTGTATATGATGGTTCTGCGAAAACCACTTCTGGTAGTTCAATTAATGACGTACTATTAACGGGCAGAAAATGCATATAGATATTTTGAAAATTATTACAAATTTTAGACTGTATGACGTTTGTTTTAAAGCTGACATTTCTAAAATGTACAGGGCTGTACTAATTGATTCGTCTGATAGGAAATATCAGCACATTTTGTGGTAGTGACGCACCCTCAGAACCTTTATGTATTTACGAATTAAACACAAATACGTACGGTCTTCGTAGTGCTCCTTACATTGCTGTTCGAACGCTGCATCAGCTAGCGCTTGACGAGTTAGCTCGTATTCAAAGCTTAGGGTTGTCGACTGATGACAAATCTTACTGTTTTTCAACTAAGACCTGTAAGGTTTTGTTGCAGGAGTTTTTTGTTGATGATTTGCTCTGGTCATGTCCATTTGTTAGTAAAGCGTGTGGTCTTCAAGACGCATTTATGAAACTGCTTGACAGCGGTAGATTTAATTTGCGTAAATGGGCCAGTAACTATCCTGATTTACTGACTAGAATGCAAGAAGACAAAATTACCGATATAAGTTTTCAAGACGATACGTTATCGTCATCCTTGAGGATTTTAGGGTTAACTTGGTTGCCTTCATGTGATTGTTTTGCTTTTAATTATAACATGTCTGACACCAAAAATACTAAACGTTCAATACTTAAATTGTTGGCAAGTATTTTCGATCCGATTGGTTTTATTTCACCATGTACATTTATTGCTAAGTGTATCATGCAAGATTTATGGAAACTAGGTATCGGTTGGGATGAAACCCTTCCAACTGAAATTCTCAAGCGGTGGAATAAATTCATTCTAGAATTGCCAACCCTAACGAACTTACGCATCGAACGTCACTTGTTGATACCTTCGTTCGACTCCGTTCAGCTGATAGCATTTTGTGATGCGTCATCACGTGGCTATGCAGCTTCGATTTATTTTCGTAGCTTGGACAAGGAAGGTAACGTAAAGGATAGATTGTTGACTAGTAAAAGTAAACTCGCACCTAGAAAACCGTTAACAATTCCACGGCTTGAATTGGAAGCTACCGTGCTGCTTTCAAAATTAGTGAGTTTTGTCGTACAAAACTGCAAAGATTTTAAATTTAAAATAATCGCTTTAAGCGATTTGAGCATTGTTTTGTCGTGGCTTCAAACGCCTCCTTATACATTAAAAACTTAGGTTGCTAATCGAGTAAGTCAAGTTATTAATGTAGTTCCCCCAAACTGCTGGTTTCACGTCAATAGCGAAAACAACGCAGCTGATCTGTGTTCACGCGGTTGTATGCCGTCACAGTTCGTATCTGAGTCACGTGACTGGACTCACGGACCCGACTGGCTTCGCGGAACCCCTTCTAACTGGCCTACCAGTACTTTCTTTTTAAGGAACCCTGATAAGGTCCCTGAATTAAAATCAAACATTGATTCTTTTAATCTTACAAGTAGTGACAAAATAGAAGTCGTTTTAAAAATTGACCTTGAAGAAACTTTTATAAATGCTCATCTTTTAGCAAACTTCAAAGAGTTATGGCTTGGTGTCATCGATTTATTTCCAAATTGAGCGGTGCAAGTGTAAAGTTAGGTCCATTGAGATCATTAGAATTAAAAGAAGCTCACAAAACAATAATTCATGTCGTACAGCAGAATCATTTTTATTCTGAAATTGAGAATATGCATAAGAAATTATACGCAAGCTCATTGCGTAAGTTGGCACCCTTCCTCGACTCCGAAAGTTTCCTCAGGGTGGGGGGTAGAATTTTACAGTCTGACCTTCCTTACAATACAAAGCACCCTTGGTTACTTCCTTAAAAATGTCACACAACTAAATTAATTATTGAGTATTTTCATAAACTATATTTACATACTGGACCTCGTAAGTTACAAAGTATTTTATGTAAAAACTACTGGATTATAAATGCTCGTAGCATTATACGTTCCGTACTTTCTAAATGCTTAAATTGTTTTAAATTTCGACCAGTTTCTAGATCAACCTGATAAGGTTTTTAAGCATGTTGGATGTGACTTAGGTGGCCCATTCTTTATTAAAGAAAGTCTTCGTAAAAATGCAAAAGTGCATAAGGCCTATTTATGCCTATTCATTTGCTTCTCAACTAAGGCAATGCACCTTGAAGTGTCATCTGACTTCTCGTGTAACTGTTTCATAGCCACTTTTGATCGCTTTGTAGCGCATCGTGGCCTTTGTTCCTGTTTATATTCTGACTGTGGAACAAATTTTATCGCTGCGGCACGGTATTTAAAGGATGTGACAACTTTCTTTAATAAAAGTGAAACCAGAGATGAATTACTTAATGGTTTAACATCACGTGGCATAGATTGGCGTACAAATCCTCCTAACGCTGCTTCTAGTTGTGGCCTTTGCGAAGCTGGTATCAAGTCAGCAAAGTATCACTTGTTCCGACATATTGGTGACAAATCGCTTTCATTTGAAGAGTTGAGCACTCTTTTCTGTAAGATTGAAGCGGTGATGAACTCTCGCCCGCTCTACTCGCTTTCGGATAATCCGAACGAGGTTCAAGTTTTGACAGCTGGCCACTTTCTTATTGGTCAGAATTTATTAACTGTTCCTGAGTATGATGTTCGAGACATACCTCTGAATAGATTGTCACGGTGGCAATATATACAGAAGGTTTCTCAGTCTTTTTGGAGACGTTGGTCAGATGATTATCTGCACACACTACAACAACGAGCAAAATGGTTTTCACCTTCTCCTAAGTTGAAGGTCGGAGATCTTGTACTTTTAAAAGCTAATTTGACGCGTCCTTTACAATGGCCTTTAGATAGGATTGAAGCAATTCATCCCGGTATAGATAACGTAGTGCGTGTCATCACTGTTAGGACTAGTGGAATTTACAAACGACCAGTAAATAAAGTCTGTCCTTTGCCTTAATTTAATTAAATTTAGTTACTTATAACTTGTTAGTATTTAGGGAAATAGGATAGTATTTAAAAGAATAGGTTTAATAATATATCATATTCAATACTCAACAGTACATTACATGTAGATCCACTTTACTTAAATTAAGTCGGAAAAATGTAATAGAACATTTAAAATGGTAAAAACGCTCCAAAGATGTAGGTAACTTGATACGACATTTTAAAAGCCTTAAAAAGAGAAACCATGACCATCTACGAAGCACCATTCCATCGTTCTGAATTTAGTGTGGAGCAAATTATATTAAAGCATAAGCATGTTTATAGTGCATGAGCTGCTTACCATTAAGTAATTGTAACACTATGCCTCTTCACACCAATTGCAAAATGTTTTTGACTGTTCTACAGTTTATACAATTGTTGGTGAGTCAATAAATAAATAAAAATAAAAAACCACATCATGTAAAATGTGAAACTATTAATAATAAATATAGTTTAAAAAACTAAAAAACACGCTTTTATAGAAAATTCAACTAAAAAAAAAATAAAGAATTTTATCGAATTATTGCATTGTCATCGGTCTTTGACACGTGTGCAAAGTTTTAATGAAATCTGGCCGTTTAAAGTACAGTACTAGAACATGTCGTATATTGAAAGTCACATCATTGCTTTCCCTAACCTCTTTAAAAATGATAAATAAAGTTTAGATAGGTATGTATCAATATTATTTGGCTTCACTCACTGACACACACACGCATAATGAATTTTATTTTAAAATGTTTTGTGTTAATATTATGTTTTGGATTTATGGGTTAAGCTTTTTACATATTACACCTTGTCTTTTCTTACAGCTCCCACTTATCTTTCTTCACAGTTTCAATTGCTGTGAGCCAACCATGACAGAGATCTTAACCCCACAAATAATCTTTTACCTTTATGACCTACACACATTTTTTATCTAATTAATGGAATGCGCTATCACCTGAAATTAGGGACCCCACAAACCGTGACACGTTTAATGCTAAGCTCATGACCTCATAACCGTAGGTTTATTTTGTATATATTGTTGGAACGGACTATACGCGCCGACTTGCAACCTCTGTGGACTGATGATAAACTTCTTTGGCGCGTTAATTTTGACTGGCGACTCCGTCCTCAGATTTCTAATAATTCGTATTTGAAATAGTTCAGAGAATTATAATTATTATAATTGTTTGTCAATGTGAATGTAATACTTTAAAGGTTTAAAAGTAAAAACCAAAGTTACGACAGCGTAATCTTTTATTCTTCTTCCTTAGAAATTAGATCCATATTTCCTGATACTGCCTACTATCTGAGTTACTACAATATATAACATATTTATTTGTACATAAGATATATTTATCTGCCAGTATGTATGTGTATATTTTTGTATTCACCTATGTGTTATTATGTAGTATATAGTATTGTATAGTGTATATAATAAGCTTATTGTCATCTATGATTTTTCCTATGCACCTGCCATGTTCCCACCATCGCCAAAATATTGACTGGTATATAATGCTGTCATGCCATAAGTCCACCAAATACAATGTAAAATGCAGGAAGTAATAAGTAAGTAATCAATCGGACTCGGAAATCAGAAATAATATTACGGAAATTAGTAATAAAAAACTTGTTTCGAAAAGCAAACAGCAACATTTGTCATCATTTGGGCTAGTTGCATGAATACTCTGGTAATACTTATATCATATGTACACTCACTTGGCACTTTATGAATTTCATAAAAGATGGGAAAGTTTTGTGTATATTAAAAGGAAAAGGTAGGTAAGAAGGAAAGGCAATGGAAGGAATGGATATTGCTTATGTGAATGGATTAGGGAGTCTAAGCAATAATAGCTCAGCGGTAAGGGTCGCATACTTGTAACTTAAACTGGCTGATAGCTGGAAGTCCGAGCCCTATAACCAGTGTAATGTAATTAAATAACTGGGAGCAAAAAAAAAAGCACTATGCATCATATGTTTTAATTGATTACAAAACAGTGTGTGATACGTTCCTTACAGACATAGGGATAGGATCAAGAGCAATACTCCATGATAATATTTAACTAATACACGGGACCCTCCCGGTATGCGATATTTTGGGACTCAGAGCCGTGTTGCTATGCATTATCTTGTACATCATTATCACAGAAACGGGTGTGATTTGTGTCTCCAACATTACTACAAAGAGGAGGATAGTTAGGTATTTTTTCACAAAAGAATGGGTAATTGACTTCACAATCGCCGTCGTTTAGTAATCCTGAACGAAACACTGTACCACAATATTCCCGATTTTTAAAATTATCAGGTTGTCCTGGAGAAAACTTTGCATAACCAGCAGACCGAATTGATTCACCTAAAAACAATAAATATTATCAGTACTTACTTAATTTTGTTTTAAAGTAAGTTTGAATTAAGTAAACACAAATAAGTTAATTATTATAGGAATGACGAGATAGTTTTGGTAACCAATATATCATCTGAGCTGGACTCGCCAAATTACAAAACTACCTTCACTCTAAATAGCACTACCAGATATGTAGGTAGTAGAACACTTCCCCGGCACCCGTGAGCAAGTTTGGAAGCCATGTTGTGATATTTAAGCTACTAAAACATTGTAAGTTAAGCTAAAGGAATAGTATACAAAATAACCATACCATGAATAGTTGTCCATTCGGAGTTAGAGTCCCAATATTTAAATCCGATTATGGCAATATCTTGATAAATACTACCGACTATGTCTGTTCTTGGGATCTTGGCGAAAATTTGAGAGATGACTTTTGCTTCTTCTTCACTGTTTATGATAGCGAGGTGAGCTCCCTCAGCAGCACAGGTAAAGTGGGCACGTGAGAAATTCCTCGCTTTTGTATGAAATTTGTAGCATTTGGTTGTCTTACCCTCATATTGGTAACCTAAAATTAAAACATTTTTGTTAAATGGTTATTTATCTTCACCAGCATTTTGTGAGTAAAATTAGAGTCACCTTCATCTACAGTGCCACAAATGTTAGTGAAATCATTTATAAACGGCCTGAAGCATATATAAGGTCGTGGTTCATCACATCTTACGTCAGATAATTTTCCATCAGAATGTAAAGCTATGCAATTCTCATCGTTGTTTTTATTATCTGGTTCGAATGGAGCCCATTCGTGTGGAATTTGGGCCAAAGGTATACCTGCAAAATTATTTAGATAAGAGGATACAATATAATTTTTCTTGGTTAATTATTTTGTTTAAAAATTCCCAACTTTAGTTCGATTGAATAATTGAATTGAATAATGACGCACTTTGTGCCCTACACCAAAGTCCTAAATATCTTAACAGGCATTTACCTAATGCCTTGAACGATGTTTAGGAAATTGGAGTGGTACATACGGGTGTGATTTGTGTGTGTGTGTGTGACATACATTAGTATTTCTGGTCCGGTCTCTTTTCATCCCATTTATGTAGTCATTTTAAGCAAGTATGTTTGGCATAACGGCAGTAACGAGTGCACTTTGAATTGTGTATTTGATTACTCGATTTATGCCGCGTTCCTATAACCAAGAAACGATTCGTTTTGATTATGGACGGTAAAATTTTCGTTAAAAATTCAACGAAATTTTACCGTCCGTTAGCAAAACGAATTGTTTCTTGATTATAGGAACGCGGCATTAATAATGTTAGGTGTACGCGTCAGTTGGGCAATTTTCAAAAATACGTACAAACAAAAATTAATATTTTCGTAATGAAATAGATTATAAATAACTTTTAATTGATGACTTACCCTCGATGGTATAGTAGTCTCCTTTTGAGAAAGTAGCGGCGATTCCAGTAAAGATTTCAGGTTTACAAAATCTTTCCAACATTAAAGATTTCATTTGTAGTGTAGTAGGAGAGGCTAATGTAGCTACTGTTAAATAAAAAAAGGGTAACTTGAGATTCTTGCTGTAAACATTATAAGTTGATTTAACTACATATAACCCCTTGTCTAGGTATATCTTAATCTTTAATCATTCATAAAATATAAGCATCACAGTGTACATCAAGTCTTATATTTATTCTAATTATACTAAAATAAGTTACATAGTAGTATAATGTTAACAAAACTTAGACTAACAAAAAGTAAGTAAGATAATATTTGTAAACAAAAACAACCTTATGTCAACTTAGGAAACATCAAAATTACGTGTAAACGAAGAAGAAGCTATTATGAAATAAAATATTAATCAAAAGATTTTCTTTTCTGTACAGAAAATTTGATTATTTTCTTAAGGTGTTACATTAGATTCATAAATTTTGTTGTCCTTTTTTTAGATGACCCTTCGTTTTAATAGTTCCTATGCTGCGGGGACTTTATAAAATGTCAAACAGTGAACATACACCAAGTCTCGGAACAACTATTCGTGGAACACACGCTTTGCGCAGCGAAGTGGCGAGCAACCATTAAAAGCGTTGCACCATCCGTCATTAATAAAATTTATATTAAAATTGTAATTTTGAAAATGTGGGTGTTTATCACACCTCTGCCTATCCCTTCGAGGATTCGGAAGTGAGGACATATATGTATGTATGTACAATTCTTGTCCAGTTATCATTTTCTAGCTTGCTGTTCCGTCGCTGATGCATACATATATCGCTGTCTACGTAATCAGGAATTTTAATTTATTAATTAATGCCGCGTTCTTATAATCAAAAAACTATTCGTTTTGCTTACGGACGGTAAAATTTCATTTTCGAAATACACACAAAATGAATAGAATCAGTACAAAAAAGGTTCCTATGTCATCTTATTTACCAAAATTAATTGCTCAAACAACTAAAATCATATTCCTGGCGCCTATCTCATTTTAAAGTCAGCAACCTACAAGAGCGCAGGCAACTGTTGGATCATGTGTCTTTGTACAAAGTAATAAAAAACTTCATTGACTCTTTTCATCTCCTATAGCAAGTTAAAATTGTTGTCCCAAATAAATAACCTAGATACCGAAATTACGTACCATTTGGCCCTACAGTATCAAAAAGTAATCTAGGAATGTACTCCCCTTTAAACCGTATATGCAGATAATATAATAATATAGTTAAAACACACAAAAATATAGATATTTTCTCAAACAAAATTCACACCTACCGCCGCAATATCTTGTCAGTGTCAGCCCTAACATCCCTTAACCACTGAGCCCTGTCATTCCCGCTCGTTCAAAATTTATAAAATTTAATTTGTTGGCTTACTAGCACTTGACTCATTTATTTCTTTACTTTTTTTAAATTGTTTCTTTTCTTTTGCTGGTTTATATGTAGTGATAAATATGGTATAATTAAGAAAGATATGAATATGTACATTATGTGTGCTTGTGTATTTATGTGTGCATGGGTGTGCGTATGTATGTATATGTGTGTGTAAATCAATTTATATATAAATTAACATATATTTGTAATATATATGCATGTATGCACGTGTACATGTGTATCTATGTGTGTATTTTTCCTTATCTATCACACATTATGCATGCTGTGGCGACCTGTAATTAAGTTAACCTTTAATTATAAATGAAGATAGTATTAAGGATGTATCAGTGTATGACTTGTTGGTTGTCCTAATAAATAAATAGAATTTCTATTAAAGTGTTCATGAGGAATAGGAGATATGATTTTCAAATGATGATTTGAACTATCTTTGGGCAATGGTATCCAATTACCATTATTAATAATGTGTGCTTACGTGAATTGTTGATAACGTAACAAAACTTTTGCACACAGAATTACATAAAGGTCGGTATCGGAGGTATTTTGTAAATGTCAACCTTGAGATGACCTTGATATAGTACATATAACTGCGTTTAATACATTGAATGTTATGGTCAACCCAGATTGGATGGCAAAATGCTTGAGCACTTTTAAATGTAAATTGAATATGAACTTTGCTTGTTTAAAATAAAGCTCAAAATCGTACGCTGCTCTCAGCAGGATTAGATTATAACATTTACATACGATTTTCATGTCCATTTTATTACGATAAGGTTGACATTTTATTCAGTATTTTAAAAGTACTCGAACATTTGTTAGCTTAATCTGATTTGACAAAATATGCTAAACATTTAAATAACTTTACATGCACTTTTATCAACCGTGGGAGAGCCATGCTTCGGCACGTATGGGCCGGCTCGACCGGGCTCACAGAAAACCGGGCTTAAAGCAATGCTTCGTTTCATTTCGCTGAATGAGTGATGTTACCGGAGGCCCAAACCCCCCTTCCCTCCTTCCCCTACTCCCACCACACTTGTGGCTCTTGAGTTACAGGTGTCCATGGGTGACGGCTATCACTTACCATCAGGTACCCCGTGTGCTTGTTTGCCCCTATCCCATAGAAAAAATCTTTACTAATATAATAAAGCTGAAGAGTTTTTTTGTTAGATTGTTCGTTGTAATCTTTGAAACTACCAGTCGGATTCGAAAACGGTCCTTAGGACCGGAGCAGTCACCATAAACGCGGCTGAAACTGTTGGGAACGGTTATATAAATTATATACCCAAGCTTGTATAATACTGAGTACACATATGTCTACTGTAGGCATTAAAAGTCAGTTTTAATAAATAAAAAAGTTAACGTTACATTTTGATAAAAAAAAATTCGAATCATTTTACAAAAAAAAATAATATCAGACCATTTTTATAGACGGTGTTTTAAGGAACAATTATTATTTGAAACATTTTTAAATTTATTTATTATTTGAGGTTTTACAGCGCTGCGAAACGAATACTATTCTTCAGTATTCATAACTATACATGAATATAAATATTAATGATTTGCCATAATTTTTGATCATCTTGTTATTTTTTTATGATAAACTTTTTAATTATTGATAATAAAATATTGTTATTAATTAATTATTGACTCTTCCCCACCACCTACGAGGTAGAGTCTGGAGGTGCGTTTTTTTTTACGTGATATCCACAGTAGGTATGATCCACGGTTCCGACGTGTTCCGCGTGCGCCTCTCTAAATCGGAAAAATCGGAAGGAGGGCAAGGCCCTCCGCTACCAGTGGTGTGGCTGCTTTCTATTTGAGGGCGGCCAAAGTCTGCTAGGGTTCTCGGGGATTTCCTTCCTAGGGTATACCCGAGTCCCTTGCTAAGACTCACTTGCTAAGGAACACCGTGTGGTTTTAGTTGGTTCGATTCCGACATACCACTTCACCAATAGCCATGGTGAGGTGATGACCCGTGGGGGTTTCCACATGAAAAAAAAAAAAAGAAAAGGCATGATCCACGATGATTTTCTAAATCACAACTACTCTCGGACTTTTTGATGGACCAGGCTACGGCTCAGCGGCTGGTTGGTTTTCTATATTAAATACTTGAGGGACAACCGGAGAAGGAAGTGGCGTCAATGTTGGCGGTTCATCTTCCAAATCATTTTCTTCAATTAATTTCGAGAGCTCCATTATGTTGTTGCAAGTCTCCACAGAACAATAGAAGCACACTGCAGAGCATTTCAGGAAACTGTGGAGCGATGTGTGGATGTCGAAAAGCAGTCATCACACATCGCTCCACAGTTTCCTTTGTATCTGCAGAAAATTAATTTTAGAAGCTCAGGGGGTGCTGGAGGTTTAGAGCTCTGCACTGGCATCAATATTTTTCCACATTTTTTCCAGCCCCAGTGTTCAGGATCTTTGAAATTATTTTAAAAATCAATAATTCCAAAGTTTTGTGATGGAGTGTCAAATCAATAATTAATTTACAATATTTTATTATCAATAATTAAAAAGATTATCATAAAATAATTAATAGTTTAAAAAACCAAAAAAACACGCTTTTATAGAAAATCCAACTAAAAAATTGAAAATAAATTTGGATTAAGAATAGTGTAAATGAGAAATATATATATTATTGGAAAAAAGCGTGGGGTGCAAATAGTGTCAATAAAATGTTTATAACTATTGACAATATGCATGCACCCCACGCTTTTTACTAGCGGTCAACAAGAGCGCTAGTATATATAAATATTATTCATTTCAATAGCAGTCTATATAATGCCGGTACGTTTGAGATTTGCTGTAAACTCCAAGTCCGCACAAACGTGTAGATGGTTCGCAAGCAGTTCGCAAATTTCTTTTAATTTGCGATAAAAATCCGTCACTTGACCGAATTTATGACGTTGACGTACACGTTTGAATTTATGAAGGCTTGTCGAGGTTTGGCAAGCATGGGACCCTGGCATTACATTTCAAGAATAGCAATATCTTTTCAAAACTTACTTTCAAGATGACATCGCAAACGAGCATCGTCCCATGTTGCGGGAATTTCGTGATACTTGAACCATCCAACATCAGTAAACCTGTAGTCACATCTGTACTTGAGGCTCTCTAAAAGAGATGTAAAATAATGGATTGCTAGTGATTTACCAATGAAGTTTATATTATTATTGCATACTTGCGCTTCTTATGAATATCAATCATTTAGAGACTTTACTAATATTATCTTGGCAACCAATCTTCCCTTGGCTACATTTTTTTTGTGTAAAATCACTTTTTTTCAGGAAACACAGCCGCAGCCGTTGCCAAAATACAGTAAATATGTGTTTATTTATTACAGGACTTGGCCGTTTAAAGTTATTAAACAAAAGGAAATTTAATCACAAATAATTACTACTACTTAATATTACTACTTGACTATTAATAAGAAACACACACCCGGTGTGAATATTAATTGTACTTAAAATTTCTAAAATAAATCATCTTTCAGAAAATATTTACCTATCTTTTATTAGTTAAGTAAGTGCCAAATCCCTGAAACCTCGAAATATAATTAAAACTACATGTAACAAACACCACCAATATAAAATGTTAAAATAATAAAAATATTATTAAGCCATACATACCCAGAAATGCAAAACATAATAATAACATAACACATTTTAAAACGAACTTCATTTTGCCTGCGGATGTCAGTGAGTGAGGCCAAGCCATTATGATACGTACATATTTATATTTTTTTATCATTTTCAAACAGGATGGAGATAGCGATAATCTGGTTCTCAACCACTGCTGTAACTCTGTTTGAACCGTTGACTTTGAGCACTGAAAAATTATTTATTTCTTTTATTATTGAGTTTTTCATTATCAGGTTTTAATTTAATTTATCCCCACTCAATTCAGGGTAACTTTCTAGTTATTCATAAATAGGGTTTTCCTATTTAAGGTTCTTAAAATAAATTTACATTTAAATGTTGTATTGAATTATACGGATTTGGCTAGACTTGAATTGACGTTTAGTTTTGATCCTTAATTCCATACAAAAAGTAGATCAGAAACGACTGTTATTCAAAAATAACAATAATATGCTAGCTTGTACATGAATTCTCGAAAGAAGTAATAAAAGTGTAAATGACCCTGATGAAGGGTGGTTGAGCGATGAAGTGAAGTGAATTGAATAACTCTGTCTATGAAAAAAACAAAGAATAGTGGCCCTAAAGGTCATTCCTAACATTCATCATTAATGGTGATTCCTTACAGATCGTCTTGTACTTCAAATTCTATCAGTACTTCTAATACTCATACAAAAGCTGAACTTTTTCTTACTGAACTGCTGCACAAACTCACCTTAAACCGTAGACCGTTACTTTATGAATATGTCAAAACAAAGGTATTTCATAATGAATATACGTGTCGGTTTACATGATATTTATTTTATCCAAGTATTTATATTAATTCCTATTTCTAATTAATTTAACGTACACATGACTTTGCCTCTAACGTTCTCCACTATCCTCTATTCACTCCAAGGTTTGCTGGAAGAAAACTCAGGTACGGGTTAAGCTGGCCCTTTGTACATACTATTTCTGTGATTTTAAGATATGTAATCAACTTTTAGTGTACAATATCTTTATTCTTATAAATAATTAATTATAATTGTGTTAATTTTGAATAATTGAAATAAATTGTGTCTATTTTGGTAATAAATTGGTACAACTTTCTAATCCTGAATCTTAGTTCGTAACATTATTGTGGTGCAGTGGTCTGTACTGGTGGTATGACGGTGATTGTGAAGTCACGGATGGCACAATGGTTTAAGTGGTCACCTCGCCACTACGCCGCGCCGAGTGCAATGGGTTCAAATCCCACACGGGACAAAAATTTGTGTAATCCACAAATAGTTGTCCCGAGTCTGGGTGTCCTTTGTGTCCTATAAAAGTCTTATCCAATAAAGCTCTAGCATGGTATTTAGTTGATTCAGTACCTAATAAAATCGACTGATATTAAGAATTAAAATCGTCATCACCCTGAAATATACCCTGATTTATTCTTGTCTCTCGATCTAGCATTCATTCATTGTCCCAGACATGATTTCGAAAACTGTTCATAGAATTTTATGAGTTCATAGAAAAAAAAGCATTGCAACGCCTTTTTTTTCTTTTTGAACTATTAAAAAATGGAGGGTGGGAGAGAAGGGTAAAAAATAATTTAAGACCTATTTCCATACCGACCAAAAATACAAAAAAAAAATCATTAAAATCGGTCGAGCTGTTTCGGAGAAGTTCGACCACAAACACCGTGATGCAACTCAGGTACCCTCCGCCGTGTATAAGTACCTACGTTAAGATTAAATCAAGGGGCCATCTTGAAATTTGTCCAAGATGCAGCCTTTGCGGTCACTGTGGCTTAACGGAAAAAGTCGTATTCTATTGAAAAAAAACTCAATTGAGTAGCAAAAATAAAAAAAAAAATAACGTTAAAAATTTCCCGATAAAACACATCGCATTTGATTACGGCACTAAACGATTAATTGACACTTCTTCATTCATAGTATAAGTAAAAAATGTAGTTAAAAATATGATACCAACTGATAGGTGTCAGCTCGATCATCGGTTAATGACTTATTGGATCTGGTTGGCATTTTTAGTCAAGTAATAATAGTGGTATTTGAGCCTTTTTCAATTAATTTTAATATGTTTATTGCTTTTTCAATTAAAAAATGTGCTTGTAGGTTTTAAAACATCAAAATTAATCATTTGTGATGAGCCTGTGTGTATTTTGTTCCCGTTAGTAGTATCTATAAAATCTTATACAAGATTGGGATTTCTTTGTCAGGGTGTTATTTAAAAAAAACTCCTTACAAAATATCAACATAAATATATTTTTTATTACCAGGATTATATTAAAAAGAACAAAGAAAAACACGACAATGTGCAATATATGTTTATTGATTTCAAAGCAGCTAAATACATAGAAGAACGTGATACATTCTTTACAAATTTATGTGCGGGATTAGATGCGAGTATGCTATTGTGTTATAATTTGTAAATTAAAACACCGGGCTATCAGGTCTTGCGACGATGTTTTTTGAATCAGATCCTGATTTGCTTTGCTTGACCTTGAATATCGTTATTACAGAAACGGGTATTATTTTTTTCGTTGTGTCCGTTAATATTATCACAGACCGCAGGGTAGTCGGGTTTTTTTTCACAAATAAATGTGTAATGATTTTCGCATCTTGCGACGTTTCGTAAACCTCTACGGTGAACTGATCCACAATATGCATTATTTCCTTCGTTTTCTGGTTGTCCTGGAGAGAATCTGCCTAAGCTAGCTTCCTGAATTGATTGACCTGAAAACAAAAACAATATTATGTTGTTCAAATTTATTGTACCGCCGCAATTTACTGAAATTGAACTGAACTTGAGCAAACTGGACAGTCCTAATAAATAATAATTGATTCAATATCACAAAACTAAATAAATCATAATTGCACTGTAACAATGATACATTAAATGACTACATTATTTAAGTTTTATAGGTGGTATAAGACATTTAACTCTGTCTCCATAAAGTAGGCCTTAAATAAACGAGCACTATTATTGCATCCGTCCGTCTTGTTTCAATATGGATACATAATTTTTCTATTGTTTGTTAATGTTTTTTTACGATTATCACTACATATTATAAAACAAAGTCCCCCGCCGCGTCTGTCTGTCTGTCAGTCTGTCTGTCTGTTCGCGATAAACTGGAAAACTACTGAACGAATTTTCATGTGGTTTCCACTAATAGACAGAGTGATTCATGAGGATAGTTTAGGTGTATAATTTGTTACGATTTAGTGTAAATTGATTCAAATATGTTGATAATTGTTGAAGATGTCTCTGCTAACCATATGAAGCCGGGACGGGTTGCTAGTAAACTTATATTTTGCACTCGAAAAATTGATTGTGGCGCACATCGATGTACGGAAATGTATTTTTTGAACGAAAAAGTTAAGTTTGTCATTTGGACAAAGCACCAACCCCAATAAAATTCAATTTATTTATACTGTCTCAACGTCTGACAATAGTTTTCACATTTTTTTGAGATTTAAAGACAAAAATATATAAATCACATTATGTAATATAGGCTGAAACAGATTTCTCTCCGATTAAGGGAACTGCTTAAAAATAGATATGTCGATAATTTCAAGAATAATTTTACAAATACCGTGAATGGTTGTCCAGTCCATGGTCTTTTCCCATCTGAGAAATCCGATGAAAGCAATCAATTTATAGAAATTCCCGGGTATTTTTGATTCTGGATACTTGGCATAAATTTGAGAGATGGTCTTGGATTCCTCTTCACTGTTGATAATGGCTAGGTGACCACCCTCAGCAGAACAGGTAAAGTGCGCTATTTCAAATGTTGTCGGTTGGGTGTGGAATTTGTAGCATTTATTTGTGAGATTCTCGAAGTGGTATCCTAAAATATTTGATATAGTGTTAAATATCCTTTTAACATTTACTTTCGTGTGTAATTGCTAAAAAACGTTGTTAGTACACTTCAAGGTGACAGTACTAGGCATAGAAACAGTTGGACGTCGTTTAACGAAAAGGATCCAATCCACGTACAATCAGAGACGTACAGTAGGAGCAACTGGTGTGCTAAGAGAATTTTAGTTCTAACCAACTAGTCCGTGGACAATCATATTAGCTCACACAGACAGTCATGTCAGTATTACATACCTTTAAATTGTCTGCCGTTTCAACGAGGTTGCACTGGCAGTGATCACTGGCTGACTGCCATGTCAGCCTATGACCACGGTCAGTGCAAGTTAATTCCCGTGTAAATAATTATATTACATAATTTAACACGATAGTTTAAAAGTCATCCGTTATCTCCTAATATCCTTTTAAAAAAACAATTTAAATCTTATCATCATTAAATTAAGGTATATTTTGAAATACGAGTATGTTTCTAATTTTAAGTTAAGAAAAAAAATTTGACCATTTAAACGTAAAATTCTGTTTACCTGGATCTGGAGTACCACAAACATTGACATCAACAAGAGAAGGCTTCCTGTAACACATGTAGGGACGAGGTTCATCACAGTTTACGTCAGAGAATTTTCCATCAGAATGTAAGGCGATGCAGCTCTCAGCATTATTTCTATTATCAGGTTCGAATGGAGCCCATTCATGTGGAATTTCCGTTAAAGGTATACCTGAAAAAAACCGGAGAAATGCAACAAACTTGTATGTAGATAGTACGTCCATCTCGGGAATCAATTCTCGAAGATTTTTGCCAGTCTTTTCCGAAAGACAAACTTAACTTTGCGGTTGCGATGTACGACAAAGTCAACTTTCCACCCGCAAATTATAAGTTTGTAATCACAAAAAATATTTTTATGTTTGATATAACAACAATTTAACGTATTTCAGATTTTTGCTTTACTTGTGCTGTTATACCTTGCTTCTTACCAAATTTCATGATTCTAGGTCAATTGGAAGTACCCTATACGTTTTGATTTACCAGCGAAATGTTCAAATATGTCAAGTCCAAGGCTTAAGTGGCCATATCTTTTGATTGCGTTGACTTAGAAGCTTGATTATGTTTACAACTTCAAGGAACCGCAGACTTATCAACGGGTTCCTGAGAAAAAGGGTCTTGATAAACAGACAGACAGATGGACAACAAAGTGATCCTATAAGGGTTCCTTTTTTGACTTTTGAAGAACTTAACAATAAAAATGAATCAAATATGAGGAATACAATAAATTAATTGAAATAATTTAGTGAAAATCACCAACATATAAATTTAGTGATGAAAACGGGATAACACTGAAGATTTACAAACTTGTTTGTGGCGTAGCTATTGCGTATACATATAGTGCATTCGACTGTAATGGATATTATATATTTTAATGTAGGAATATATATATTTGTAATGGTCTGGATGTTTCTATGTATAACATTTACGTCTTTACACCAAAATAGTATTTCAGTAAGTTCTTCCGTGTTCTAGGATCCATTTTGTAATATGGATTGTAAGCTATGTGAAATTTGGGTCTATATAACAGTGTATAATATATCACAAAATATAATAAAACAACTTACTTTAGTAATGATCATTGTTTACTAACCGTCGATGGAATAGAAGTGACCTTTAGAGAAAGTAGCGTGAATCCCGGTAAAGATCTCAGGTTTGCAAAATGATTCCAACATAATTGATTTGATTGCAGCAGTAGTAGGAGAGGCTAATATACCACCTGTTAATGAAAAATCTCTAAGTATTATTTCAGATATATATAGAGCGTGTAGTAGACATATCTTTTAATTTTACACCATATACCACATATCTTAAATAATAAAAAAATCAAAATTATTCTGCTTTTAAATTCCCTACCGTGCAGTTTAGTAACTTAGTACACGGTGAAAATATGATTTTATAATTTATTGCTGCGTAACACGAAAAAAATATTAATGATTTAAGCATCTTATTTACAGCACCCTAGAATTAAGCAACTTAGTAGTCTGCTATTAGCTGCATCTCCGCTTTCATTGTATATGTACCATAAAGATTATATCGTGTACATCAGAACTTGTAATTCGCTACCGATTGGCTGTGTTACCATATTTTACTGCAAGTTTGCCACGCATTAAATGAACTAAAATCTAATATTAAAAAATCAGTGCATGTTTGTTCGTATTTTATGCCAAGCGAAGCCGCGGGCAAAAGCTAATCCAAAATACATTTCGAACACGTAAATTTAGATTTAAGAAAATTATCTATGATTTCAGAAATGCTTACCCTCCAGCTTGCATTGAAAACGAGCATCGTACCATGTTGTTGGTATCTCGTGGTATTTAAACCATCCTAGATTAGTATACTTATAATCACATCTAAACTTAACGGCATCTGAAAAAATGTATAAATTCACTCCAACTGTATATTTCATAGTAAACTTCGATCATAATATATCCATAGATGTTCGACCGACGGGCGTCCAAAAAATGGCACCAGCTAAACTGTGCTAAAATCAGTTATAAGCACAGTTGTGCTATCAAACGCTTCGCGCTCGCGCTAACAATGTGACGTTTCAAATGTGGTAAAAATTTGAAAAATATATTTTAGAAGTTAGAAAAAAAAAAATTCATAAGTAATACATTTTTATTATAACTGTAATGCTGTAAAGTGTAGTAGTGACACTGTAACAAACGATAATTTCGAAAGTTAGTTATTATGAAATGTGTAGCTTACGCACTTGTTCTTTTCACTCTCGCGAGCGTGCGTGTGGAACTCGTGCCACAAGTCTAATACGCTCCGTTGTGGTGATAGAGCAAGATCCCAAAGCCGCTAGACCTAATATGGACCAAATATAGACCTCTTCAATGGCTTCGTGAAACGCATTCACCGTCGATTCAGGGCTCGTAAAACGTGTGCCTTTAGTTTGTCTTTTTTTTAGGAAACAAAGAGCAAGCAAGGTGCGATGTCTTGGCTTATGGCGGATGCGTCATCAGTTCTACATTTGAAGCCTTTAAATATGCTTTCGTTACCTTAGCGGAATGTGGAGACGCGTTATCATGGTGAACGCTTCAAAGACGTTTTTCGCGATTTTTGGAATGGTTGACGTACCAAGCTTCAGATTAACCTACAAAATATTTTGCACTTGGCTCATTCCAATGCCCAATAAAGTACGAATTAGATGACAAGTAAGTTTTTTGTCAGTTTCATTCATTCATGTACATCATCATGGGGATTACCACGTCTACGTGTAAATACTCTGAACCACGAATACACAGAGCTGCAACATGGGGCTTCATTACCAAATGCCAACTGAAGTCCCCGGAAACTGTCTTGTTGAACCACGACGGTAAAAAACTAAAACCGTAAAAAATAATTGAGCGGAAACCTTCACGAGTAAAACTCATTGTAATAGCGACACACAGTTTTCTAAAGAAGGCCACAATGTAAAAACAAATGACAGTCTCGCGAATTAAAAAGTAACATGGTACCAAACCGTTCCATTTTCAAATTCCGTAGGTAATTGCTTTTTCATTTTTTATTGTAACTGGATGGTTTCAGAAACTTTCAGTATGTCTCCACAGGGTTCTATGAGGGTTCCGTAAGCAAACAAACTTGTATACGTCCATCTCGGGTATCAAATCTCAAAGACATTTGCCCGTCTTTTTCGAAAGACAAACTTAATTTTGCACTTGTAACGATGTACCATAAAGTAAACAATCCAACCGCAAAATATAAGTTTGTAATCACAAAAACTTATTTATTTATATATATTCACTTTTGCTATCAGACCTTGCTTCTTTCCAAATTTCATGATTCTAGGTAAATGGAAAGTACCCTATAGGTTTTCGACCCAAAACCTATAGGGTACTTCTGGTTGACCTAGAATTATCAATTTTGGTTAATTGAGCAAGGTTTTACAGCACAAGTAAAGGGAAAATTCTGAAAAATAAAAAGTTGAAAATTAACGTAAATTTTGGTACTTACAAATTTTCGCGAAAATCTTAATTTACTCATATTTTTTTATCGTGTTGAATTAGAACCTTGATTTTTACTACTATCGACCATAGACCTCAGTAGCTGGTATAAATTTCAACTTGCTAGGTCCACCCGTTACTTAAAAAATCGGTGGTGACACACGGACAGACAGACAGACAAGAGAATGATCTTATAAGAGGTTCTTTTTTACCTTTTGAGGTACGAAACACTAAAAAGTATCTTCAAAGTAACATATTATTTGTTTCGTTAGTTATTCATTAAATTTTTAATTATTTGTTTTATTTCATCGGTTTATTTGCAACATAAATCAAGTTTTTTATATCTAGTATATGTTAATCTGTTTTTGTAATGACTGCGTATCATGAGAGGTCCATATTAATAAATTGGATTTGTGTAGTTTTTTGTAGCCCTTTTCACATAATTGAAAGATTTTTTTTTGATAGCTACGCAATACTTTTTTTCTCATAGAAAAAGTATATTTCAACGTACACAATTTATTATTTAAATATAAAAAAAGCAACACAGAATATTAAATAATCTTACCTAGAGATGCAAAGCAGAATAATAGCACTGAACATTTCAAAATCGACTTCATTTTGCGAGTGAATGTTAGTGAATACGGCCAATTAACAACGATATAAACAGTTATAATCCTTTATTACTTTTTAACAACTACATACAACTGATTCTCAACATAACATATCATCACGTGACTAAGGCCAAGATTCAGATGACGGGCGTTGAGCGCGCGTTAACAAGTACACAAATTATGTCCAAGCGTTCGCCATGTAAACACGTAGACAAAAACTATACGCGCGCTCAACGTCGATCGTCTGAACATAGTCTAATTATACAACTCTTTGAACACCACTGCACTAATAAAAGCTTATTTGTAACGCTTCAATAACTGTTTATATCATATTATAAGTTACTGGCGTTCACTCGCGATAAAATTATTTTATATCCTTCGAACAGTACTTTTTTTCTGGATGACATGATGACTTTTTTCTGGATGACATGATGACTTTTTTGTGCTCTCTACAGCGTGTATTCAAAATTTCATGGTGATCAGATGAGCGGTTGAGGCGTGAAAGCGTAACAAAGTCACGTTTGCATATATATTAGTTAGGATTGTCTACATTTTCTTTATCTTTTTTAAAAGACAACTCCCGCATTAAAAATGACTCGTGTGTCACGTGGGACTTTACAAACATACAAACAACGGACACAAAGAACATCCAGACTTGGGAGGGAATCAAACCCACAACCTATGGCGTAGCAGTCAGGGTCACTAACCACTATGCCAACATGTTTGTGGGATATCATGTTTCATTATGGAAGTGACATCAAACAACATCAATTTGCACTTGTTAGTCTGTAATTGTTTAGTGTCAAAGATTCCGTGTACTGTAGATAGGTACGTAAATACTTATGGTGCAAGGAAAACAGACAAACAAACGTCTGAGTACAATGTTACTTTATATTAATAAAGGCCTATTATTAGGCCATTAGTGTGTTCAGACCATTAATCTGAGTCGAAATTCATTGGAATTTTTTGTGTGTTGTGTTTCTTATCATAACATAAAGATATATGATTTTTCAAGTATTTAACAAGTTAGTATTCGAGTATTTTGTCTTGGGACACGTGTTTAGCTGCATACAGTACTTAATATTGCAAACTATTTACCAAAGCTCTTAAATAATAATATGAATTTTAAAATAATGTGAGGGAGCTTACGGGTCTTAGAGTAGAGACGGCAAATAGGTAAACGGAACGCCCCCAGCCAGATGGACCAACGACCTAAGGAAGGTAGCAGGGAAGGACTGGACGCGGGAGGCGGAGGACCGGGTGCTGTAGTGCAAATTTGGAGAAGACCATGTCCAGCAGTGGACTAGAATAAGTTAATTGATTGAAACAAAAATACAAAAAAAATAATAGTATTTTTTTTATTAATGAGATAAATAAAACCAATTGAACACATTTTAGTATATTTTTCTTTAAATTTCAGTTACAGTAGTACATCTAGTAATCAGCAAGTCAGTAAGTATTAAGTTAATAACGAAAATACTGTTATGTTTCGAGACTAAGGGATTTTTATGTTATAACATCATGATGCAAGGAAGGAAAACGCAAGCACATAGAATCATTTTACATATTCCGACCATTGGTTATAAGGCTGAGGTAATTTTACTTGATCTTGAAAATAAATATTGCAAAGAGAAGTTTGCTTTGATTCATTAACATCACAAACAGCTGGATAGTCAGTTTTTTTTTCACAAATAAATGCATAATGGGAATTACAAAATGCATCGTTCAGTAATCCATTACGATTTACTGATCCACAATATTCACCTGCTGTGGTATTATCTGGTTGTCCTTTATCAAACTTAGCATAGCCAGCATCCTGGATTGATTGACCTTGAACACAGAAGTTTTCATCAGTATCATTATTTTGGTACATTGCTAAAATTGCTAAATGTAGCTTTGGTCATAAACCATAAGACTATTGGTAGTCTAAGATCCTACTGAATGATTTCTGATCTCCTTAAAAATAGAAGAAGTCCTGCAGGAGCATACTCTTCTATTTTTAATTGTTGTTGTTGCATTTTCTACTACAAACTAGAATAGAAGTGCAGACTAAGCCAGCATGGTTTATTGCGTACTTTATGAGACCTCATGACAGACTTTTTTGCATCAATAACGATGATATTGAAACTATGTTGAATTGTAACTCTTGAAACCATTTTATTATATTTCTTTATCACGTATTGTATCAAATATTTTAGTTGGTTGTTAAAATCATTTTGTTAGGCGATTTTTAAGCAATAAGTCTAGGTATTTAGTAAAAAAGAAAGACTATATAAGTCTAGACCGAGTCTAGTCATAACTATGTTTAAACTTATTTGAGACAAGTATTTATTTCAGTCCACATTGTCTGAATGTAGTTTTTCATGTCAAGTGTTGCACTTAAACATTTTGCAGTATGTATATACTCTTGTTTAAACAACACTGGAAAGTAAATGATGAGAAGTCCTTGAATTCTGGATAGACCGACAACCTGGTAAAAGTGGTTAGGAGTCGATGAATAAATCGGAATTCGGCTAATTGTAAAGGTATTTGTGTTAAGACTATGTTGAGCAACTAACCGAATTGACTTATAAATGTTATAAACAGAGTTTGAGTAAAGGTATGCAATACCAAAGAAAAAATATAAAATAAATACCATGGATGGTTGTCCAGTCACTGCTCTCGCCCCAGTTGGAAAATCCAACAAAAGCAATATCTTTATAGAAATTCCCGAGCATTTCTGATGCTGGGTACTTGGCGAAAATTTCAGAAATGGCCTTCGCTTCTTCTTCACTTTTAATAATAGCAAGGTGACCGCCTTCAGCAGAACAGGCAAAGTTGGCTCGTTCAAACGTTCTCGGTTTTGTATGAAATTTGTAACACTTGTTCTTCTGGCTGTCGAAGTGGTATTCTAAAAAAATTACATATTATAACTTCATCATATGCGTTGGATTATTTTCAGTTGTTTAAGTTTTACATTTAATTTTTTTTTTTTGTTCAAGTTCAGTTCAGTTCAGTTGTTTAAGTTTTACATTTAATTAATTAGTTTCAAGCACAAAAATGGTGTAATAATTTTAGTATCTGGGAAACCGAGATATTTCATCAAAATTCGATTCCGAGATACCCGAAATATAAATACATTCATAAATAAATACATTCAGACAAAAATTGGTCGTTTAAAGTAATAAGATTTTATAACGTCTCTCTACTCATATTAAAATATGGTAACAACCTTCAGATATCTTGAAACTTAAAGTTGATAACTACAATTACCAGGATCTGGAGTACCACAAATATTGACATCAATATTCGAATGCTCCCTGTAGCATATGTAAGGACGAGGTTCTAAGCAGCTCACATCAGCAAATTTCCCATCAGACTGTAAAGTGAGGCAGCTTTCAGCATTATATTTGTTGTCAGGTTCATATGGAGCCCATTCATGTGGAATTTGGGTCAGTGGTATACCTAAAAAGTAATTGAGTACACAATTCCAAATCAGCAGATATTTTTCATTTCCAAAAAAACAATTTGACATAAGAGAGACCAGCTGCAGCCAGTTCAAGTCACAGGTGTGGCCTTGACCTGCTGGAGTTATTGCTTTCACTCCCCAATTTACCCGTATAAGCAATATCCCTTCCTTTCACTGCCTTCGCTTCTTACCTACCTTTCCCTTTCAATATTCACCCAATTTTTCCATCTTTAGTTCCCAAAGAGCTTGCACGTTTGTGAGACCAAATAATAGTTAGCAAAATGGGGGTTCTTAAAATGTTTCTGCTTTCGGGAATACAGGCGTCAGTGTATGTAAAATCTATAGCGATGTAATTTATTAACTTTATAGAGGAATGAATTAACAATTCAGGTTATACAGATGATGAATAATTTTAAAAAAGGCATTACAATGTCTGGCAGTACCTAATTGGAGCTGACGGAAAATATGTCTTTGTTTTTTGGTTATTTATAATATTCCGTAAATATATAATACTAGCAGCGCCCCGCAGTTTCACCCGCGTAAGTCCCAATCCCGATGGAATATCAAGATGAAAAGTAGCTTATGCGTTAATCCAGGTCTCCAGCTATCTACACACCAAGTTCCATCGCAATCGGTTCAGTGGTTTTTGCGTGAAAGTGTAACAAATATCCGTCCATCCAAACTTTCACACTTATAATATTAGTGGGATATTTAGCTACAAAATTTTTGACTTAACTTTCTTTTTTTTACCATGGAAGTCTGGTATTCCTACTTACCGTCGATAGAATAGTATTGTCCCTTGGAAAAAGTAGAGTGTATTCCAGTGAAGATTTCCGATTTGCAAAGTGATTGCAACATAATATTCTTGATGGCGGCTGTAGTAGGAGAGGCTAACATACCACCTGTTGATATAAAATAATAATTAAGGTGTTTTGTGTTTTTTTTTATATTGTAACTAGCTACCTAGTTAGCGATGCTGTGGTTAAGTAAATTGCAATAAAAAAATATTGTGACACTCAAGTTCTACCAAACTGCGCAGTGTGCAAAATTTCATTAAAATTGGTTCATTAGTTTAAGAGTTCATCGTGAACAAATAACGTGACATGAAGTTTTTTTGTATATAAAGATAATTATTACAGGAATAGTAGACGCTTAAAATACTGCCCGCCCCCTTTTGAGAGACCGATACAAATTAAAACTCTTGAACATTCCGAGTTTAAGTGTGATAACAACCACGTGAAAGTAACCTATAATTATATAAATCAGAGATTGCCATGTGGTTAAATTTCGACAATAGTTAATTAAATTACCGTACCCTAATTAAAATACTACAAGGAACTAATTTAGTAAATATCCGTACAAAGGTTGTCTGGAAGAAATCACCGTAAGTGATATAACATGTCTGTATTACATTATCCTCGAATGGTGTACAATAAATAGATATAAATAAATAAATTTTAAATGTTTTGTTTTGTTTAATTGACTTCGAAATTTCACATGCCTGAGTGCTCCTTACTTAAAAAGGGGTACCAAGAATTCTCTTCACATATTAAACCATGAAACATATATTTTTAAAAAGGTGATGTGCAATTGATTTTTAACACTAAACTTTAAACTAACGAAATGATGATGATTTAAAAATTTAATAAAACCTACTAACGTTCTGTGCCACTAACAGTGTGCGATATTATAGGGACAATCAAAAACACAGGAGAGATAAACTAAAAATAAGCACTAACTGTCAACTGAATTTCCACATACGCAATAACAAGATAATTTAATTTCCATACACTGTCGAGGAGTATTTGAGTGTGAATTTAATAAATTCATATAATCAAACAAACGCCACGTGTTACACTTCTAGACATTATTTGACTACATGTCGGTAATGTAAAATATCTGGTCCCTCGACTTGATTCGTGTGAACATTGAATAAATTATCTAAATAATATTTCTCTAAAATCTAAATGCTATTTGTCAATTAATTAATCGTCAAATATTTGGAAAAACTTTATTAAAAAATTTCTGATCTGATTTTTCGTTTATTACATAAAATATTTTACCAAAGAGTTGATCTTTAACAAAGAGTTGGTCTGTATTAAGTTCACCTTTTGGTGAAATTCGTACAAGTGTGTGACTGGCCCGGCTTAATTTCGTTAACGTTTAAATATAAACTCAAAAGCATAGTATGCTCCATAGGTGGGAGCAAGAGGTCGTAATGCTTCAGTCAGTCAGTCACTCGCTACTACGAAGTACAGCGAGTAAATCTTTGAAGCACGAAAATTTAAATATCGTTTACTTGACATGATAACAGTTAAATTAATCTTTTAGTTTATTATTATTAAAGTATTAATTTATTTTGATATTTATTTATTAAACTATATCAAGATTCATAAGGTATGAAGCGTGTATGAAGGTAACGGCACTTTTTATAAAAGACGGTACAGGATCTGCAGCTTGCATCTTCTGTACAATCTATAAAACTTGTGATAATTAATTTTTTTGCATTGTAAAATTGTTATGATTTATAGATTTGCTGTAGTACGCTCATGGAGTGTCGCGTCAGTCTTAAAACTATATTTTCATTACAATGAAATAAAGAGGTTTTAAAATTAACTGAATTGCCTTAAAAATGCTTACTAACTTTTAAACTTTCACGTTCCATGTTATATGTATACAGGAATTTACGCGATCACGTAATAGGTATTACATACCTTTGAATAACCTGACGTTTCGAAAAGGTTGCAATGGTACGTGTGGTGGTATGGTTATAATACCCATTACGTAATCGCGTTAAGTCCAGCACATGTACATACTTAAAAAACTGTCAGTCGTAGGACTGCACGTCAGAAGGGAAAACACATTTTTTAAAGATTAACTAATAAGGAGCTGATAAAACTCAATGTTTAGATTAGCGCCCTCTAGTCCTACGAATTTTCGATCAGGTCACGTGTCCTGACGCGAGCTTAACATTTTTTACCAATCCCAAAAAGTGCACAACGCCGCTAAAGAAGTTTTCACTTCAAAAAAGCTTACCTTCAAGTTGGCATTGCAAACGAGCATCGAACCAAGTTGCGGGTATTTCATGGTATTTGAAATATCCGAAGTCGGTATATCTATAATCACATCTGAATTTTACAGCATCTGAAAAATGAGGGTAGAGCACATCTGTATTAAGGTATTTTTTTTAGTCCAGTGGGAGATTTTGAGGCCCAAGTCAATAGGAGAAATACTGGCTATGTTCCTAGAAGTACAGGGGCCAAAAACTTGTCTAGCACTTAGGAACTACTTCATGAGTTAATTTTTAGGAAAAATCCGTAAAATTTTAACACAATGAAGCCTGGATAGCATGAGGTGGAACAGTACTAATCTCTGTTGCATTAGTTTTGTTTTTGCGTAAATCAGAAAATATACCGAACCATGAGTATCATCCTTGTGGTTCATTCTTAGAGAACATTGAAGAGCTCGGTGATAATTTCTGGCTTGAACTCTTTGATCGTATTGGTTGTTTTGATCGTTGATCGTAGTGATTCCTCGTTTCGCCTCATACTATCCGGGCTTCACTATGTTTTAAATAATACATAATACACACTGAAGACATTTAAATAAATAATGATCCCCAAATGTGTAGTTTATGGAATATGAATACTAACACTGCATCACAACGTACATCTAAATTGTAAAATTATCATAGTATGGTAGCCGCCAATTATTTAAACCACCATGGTTACTTATTATAGTCACTGTTTTCTTTTCTTCTGGTATAAAATAAAGAGGTTGATTAAAGTCATTATTTTATTCTTAATAACAAAATAATAATTTTAGTAAAATAAACTTTCTAAAGACAAATAAGAAAATATTTAACAGCCTTACTTACCAATAAATGCAAATGCAAATATAAGCACAAAATATTTTAAATTTAACTTCATTTTGCGCAAGGATACCAATGACTGAAGTTTAAATAGTGATACAAACAATTTTATTCTGATAATTCATTATTTAGAACTCGCTGGCCATGACTTTTAAGTGGTCTTAATTATACACTAGCTCTTCCCGTGGCTTCGCTTGCGTCTATGTAGATTTTATCAATTAATTCACGTCCCTCGGGAGCAATACTTTTTGATGAATAGTAGCCTATATCCTTTTCTGTACCCCTAACAACCTTTATGCAAAATTTCATGACGTTTTGTGAAGAATTTGAAACATGTAATAGTTATTGCCAGAGTACCTGTTATGTACATTACATTCTACCTCCCTTAACAAAGTGATTTTGTAAATATGCCTATTATTCAAATGAAATAGATACAGTTAGGTACAGATATAGAAAACCGATTTGATCATATCTGTATGGATTATAAAATAAAACTTTTCTATAAATCTAAATTTATAACTATAACATAAAGTGTTTTACAAGGTAGCGTTCTGGGACCTCTACTTTTTCTTTTAATAAAAGGTTACTAATGTATTAATGACCTTTTAAAGAATGTTATTGTAACCAATATTAAAGTTTACTAGCCTCTGAAATGGGTATTGCACTACCACCGCGCCACATAAATGTCCTATCTCGGGAATATTGATTTAGAACTATGAAGAAGAATATGATACACATGTGTTTTTATTGATTACAAAATGGAAAATTATTAAAAGGTCATAATAATAATATATTTTTTTTATTATTATGACCGTATTGCATGATAATTTAACATTAGTAAGTCGGGCCAGCACTGATGTGGTTTGTTATAAACTTCAGGGTGGCCAGGCCCCTTTTCAAAAATAAACGAGAATTGCTTCTCGCACCACAAGTTGTAGCCACGTTTGTGCACTTTTGCTGATTGCTGAACTCCTGACCGTCACGCTAATAATACATATATACATCCACTAGAGGGCACTAATCTAAACATTGAGTTCTGTCAGCTCTTTATTAATTAATGTCACCAACCTGTTAATGTGACGTTTTAAGTTCGTCGTTTCGTTTAAGTTTTCACTTCTGTCGGAAGTCCCATGACTGCCTATTTTTTTAGACTGGGACTTTTGTGAATCAGATAAGATTGTATTATACCATATTCAGAAATGCATTCACACTCTCAACCTGCTGTATGCACTTACATGATAAGCGGTTATGTAACGTCGAATACAATAGCACGGTAATAATAATAGCTTCACACATCTCATACACGTCCATCTAATCCCAAACCAGGCAGAGCCTGTACTATGGTAACCAGACTACTGATAAACATACTTATATATTTCTAAATACATACATATTATAGATAAATTACACCCAGACACAGAACAAATGATCCCACAATTATTTGTCCTGGGTGGGAATCGAACCCACGACCTCTGGCTTAGCAGTCAGGATCACTAATCATTAGACCAACAGGCCGGTCAACGAAAAAAAACAATGATTTTGGTAATGATTTTCTAGTATTGTCCTAGAAGGAAATCATGACTCTGACGTTTTTAATATTGCTATAAAATGATTAGGAAAAAGCTTTTAAACTAAAATAATGAACAATGTTTTCGTTCCTTAAGAGATTTCTTATTCAAAGTTACAACAGCTATTTGGTTACCGATTTTCACATTTTGCTACATAAGGCCAATTTTTGTTGCTTAAGATTTTCAAGCTCCATTCCATTTTGTTAAGATTAACATTTTGAAAACTTTTATCTATCTTGAACTTGCACATCACGTTGAAGTGCTTAGGATTTTCTATTGCAGAATTATTTTTAAGCTGTATTTGATGTGGATTTATTAGTTGTAAGATGCACATTAACCTGTTATGATACGAATAACATTCAATTTTGATTGAGCTGTGTTAGAAGATAGTTAGAATTTTAGTTCTAATGAAACAGTATCTAGAATGCAAAGCCAAGAAAACAATGCAAATAACAAGAGAACAAAAGTCACACAAAACATCTTGAGACAAAACATTCATATTAGACATAAAAAAGTGGTTTTGTACAGGTACAGGTCGTCTATAAATCAATGCCGCTCTTGGTGCTACGAGGCGACCATTGAGGACGGGTGAACACATTGTTCAATTAATTCAGGGTTATTTACATGGAAGCACTTATCTTCAAATTTAAAACTATTTTGTAGAATTGTATTCATTCAGAATAATAAAGATTATTATTATTCACTTTATTAACATAATTAGACATATAAATTACATTTTTAAATACATTTGTATAATTGTTTTTACCTCCATTTATAACAATGAATGAAACATAACCTCACTATTACAACCTTGAGACAAAATAGTAATCAATGACATGAAAAAGAACATCATGTCAAATCTCAGAGAAATTGAAAATAAATTCGTCTGCTGACAAAACTATCTGCCCTTTATTTGGGAGAGCAAAAGCGTTATAATGATTGTATCCCTTAATCGTGGTGCCACTATAGTAGGAAAACTGTACGCAGAACAAATAAATTAGTTACCTCATGAAATACTTTGTACCTCATGAAAAATAAAATTATATTAAACCTAATCATCTCCCAACCAACCTATTCTTATTACTTTTAAACATCCCTAGTACAAGGATAGTCTACAATAACGAATAACCACTAAAAAAAGTTAAACTGCCTTCAAAAAGCAGTAAGAAAGGGCACTGAAAAGTGAAAAATAATCGATATCAAGCTTAATTGAAAAGACTACATACGGTGACACTTTTAAAATAATAGGTAACATTATAAAGGCACCAAATACCTACTGGTCTGTTTGAAGTAATTAAGTGTTAAATCACTAATTAGAAAAGGCCTACTCCAGCAGTAGACTGCAATAGGCTGATTGATTGATGTTACACATGATGATAATAAATGATAGAGCTGGAAATTGTATTTTGCTTTGTACTTAAAGTAATTTCTAATGTTCATCGTAAGGCTTACCTTAAAATTGGCATTGCAAACAAGCATCGTACCACGTTATCTCGTGGTATTTGAACGATTCTAAAGGAGTATATCAATAATCCCATCGGAACCTTAGAGCATCTGTGTAAAGTACATTATTAGGACATTTTATTTTCCATTACGAGAAAGTTAATATTAATTTGAAATGATTTTGGGTACAGCCGCTAATTATTCGTAACCATTTTATCAAGAAGTAACATTGCCACTAATTATTAACATGGTCAAAAAGTAAGAAAACTTTTAAGAAGAGAAATTTAATCCTAACGTAAATTTACATGGACGTGACCACTAGGGTTTCAGTGAAATGTTAGCTGTTAATCCAAAAATTTAGAATTTAATGTAATGTTCTTTGTTTTGAACAATAAATAAAGAAAAATAGAAGAATATATTTAGAAAACAACAATACTTCTGAACAAACTAACAATTATAAGAATAAAAGAAAGAAAAGAAAAATCTAATGTGTAAAACATAACATTGTGTCACGTCAGGAAAAAACTAGTTAAAAAGAACGAAAAACACAATTTAATAAAAATATTACCCGAAGGTGCAGAGCAAAAAATGACCACTATGTATTTAAATTAACTTTATTTTGTGTGTGGAGGTCAGTGTGTGAAGCCTGATATGATAAATATGATGATGCAAATAATTATAATCCTTTATTGTTTTGGAACAGGATGAGATAGCAATCAAGTGTGTTTCTATATTATTATGATGTGACTATATTCGTTTCATGAACACCGTATGGAAATCCCCACGGGTCATTACTTCACCGAGCTAATGAGGAAGTGGTATGTCGGAATCGAACCGACTAAAACTAAACGATGTTTCATTAGATTTTTTTTTATATGATAGGGGGCAAACGCCGCCCTGAGTTGCCGCCGCCACCGTAAATGACTACCATGGTTCTGCAACTCAAGATTCACAAGTGCGTTGCCGGCCTTTAAGGGGGGAGTAGGAAATAAAAGAGGGGGGGGACGAGGTTTTAAGTTACCCCGGCCAACTCACTCAGTCAGCGAAACACAACACAAGCTTTGATCCATGATATCAAGGTATATTGTAAGATTAAAGATCTTGATTGTCATTAGAACTACATATGTGTGCTAAGTTTCAACAATAATAAATAAAATCGGTTCACAGGTGAAAAGTCAATGGGTGACCAATCAATCGTTCCCTATTTATACCCCCAAGGTTGAAACTTTTGTATGCCCATCCAAAAAAAAAAAAAAATTAGATTACCCTGTAAAGAGTTATGAGTGATCCTACATAGAAAAATACATAAAAAATGCGTGAGGTGTCACCCGGATACCCGGTTGGAACGAAATTTCTTTCGATATATGTGAATATTGAATTCAAATTTTATCAAACTATACTCGCGCGGCTTCGCTCGCCTGTACATATTTATAACCTAATTCTTTTTCCAAAATAAAAGTAACCTAAGTTACACCTTATAATACCAGCCATCTGCCAGTGAAAGTCCCGCGGAAATCGGTTCACCCGTTCCTGAGTTTTGCCAGAACAAACAGACAGACAGTCAAAAATATTAAAATCTGATTTTTAGGCATAGGTATCGTGCAAATAACTGTATGAGCTTAAAAAACACTATTATATTTTGACATTACAAACAGACACTTCAATTTTATTTATTTAAAACCCTAAATTAAAATTGCGCCATCTGTGAAAGTTGCCCGAACTAATATATGGATACTAATTATCCATTTATTAATTACAATAGTAGTATCGCAGTGAATCCAGATAATGGTGATGGAGATGGCGTAAACAAAATAAATAAACTCGCGGTCAGCATTTTTCATTGCACTAACACTTTTTCGGTCTCGACACCACCGCCACCGTCTGAAGTGTAACGTGCGAAAACGAACTTCGTTCCAAAAATAAAAAAAGAATATACAGGTTCACTTGAAGACCTCCTTCGTTTTTTGTTTTTTTAAAAGGCCCTACAACCACGAGAAATTACTTAACATTACATTCTACATCCCTTAACAAGGCAATTTAGTAAATATGCTCTTTATGCAAATTTAATGGATACAGTTAGGTTCAGATACAGTAACAAGATTTGATCACCTCTGTATCGAGTCTAAAATAGAAGTTTCATACAAATCTTTGTAAATTAACACAGTGTTACACAAGGCAGTGTCCTGGGACCTCTACTTTTACCTGTTAATATTAATGACTTTCGAAGTTACGACATTGAACCCAGTAATATTGTTTACTATCCTCTAATTCGGATATTGCACTGCCGCACCGCAGCGCCTTATAAGTCGTCATATCTTGAGAATATAAATTAAGAACAATGCACCATCTTACATATTTTTTATTGATTATAATATGGCTTAATTGTAAAACGTCATATGTTTTTTACAGAGATAGAATTAGATTCAGGTCCTAGTGTTACATAATAATTTTACTTTAATAAATCGGACCACATATTCTTACGTCAATTTTAGGTTCAGAAGTGGGTTCTTCTGTATGTTCTTCAATATCATCGTCACAAACACGGATGTAGCTTGTTACATTTTCTGCACTAGCAATATCACAAACTTCAGGGTTGTCGGGTCTTTTCTCACAAATAAACGGAAAATGCATCTCGCACCACAAGTCATTTAATAAGCCATTACGCAAGATTGATCCACAATATTCCCCTGTTGTGGCATTTTCTGGTTGTCCTGGAGAAAACTTAGCGTAGCCAGCATCCTGGATTGATTGGCCTGAATACAGAAAACATTATTATTAAGAGATTACTTTGTTTCGATGACACATTGGTTTTTACTTATGCTGAAAAACAAGTGCAAACATAATAAGTGTACTGTCACAGGATACATACGAGTATTTATTTAATCTTATTTGTATCTAAAAAATATGTTACGATATGAAATTCATGCCACGATTATTTTAGACTGGGGCTTAATTTAATTAGATGAGAACATTTATTATAAATATTATACTAGCTGATCCGACAGACGTTGTCTTGTCTTAACTATTAATATTGAATTCAAGATATATTTACAAAAGAATATATTTACAAGTTCTTGTACATTTACGTCAAACTATCTTGAACTTACTGACACATCAAAATTAAATTAAATTTTAAACGAAGATTTTTACTGAAGAACTTGAACATTCATTTACCAAAGTAAGATTTTGTGTCTTGAGTTCATTTATGTATTTCAGAAACTATAAACATAATTACTTTAAATATTCACAAGTAATTTTAAGCTAAAACACGGAATCGGAATTCTTTATAACTACTCAATATGAGAGCTAACCGCCACATCCACTGAGTTTTTAAGTATAGTTTTTAAATTTCTATGTTGAGAGGATTTATTGTCGCATGTATTAGTAATTTTCGTTTTAGGGCTCGGACTCCCGAATTCATCCGTAAGAGCAAAATCATTTTCCTTTTATTACTTTTCCTTCTTATCTACTTTTCCTTATCATATACTCCCGATTTTCATATCTTAAGTTCCCAAAATGCCCCGTTTACGGCAGTAGGCTTGCCCTTATTGCGTTGTTGGAACCAAATTATAGTCATATAATTTGAGCGAATACAAGCGTGAATGTATGTATATTAATTTTCACTACATATCACACATATTATAAAATATGGTCCCTCCGTCACGTCTGTCTCTCTGTCTGAACGCAATAAACTGAAAAAGTACCTAGTGAATTTTCATACCGTTTCTACTAATAGATGGAGTGATTCACGAGAAAGGTTTAGGTGTATAATCCATTAAGGTTTTGTGTAAATTGGCTGAAATATGATGATGATTGTTAAAGATGTCGGAAAAAATCATGCTGACTGGGAGCAACGCCATATACCTGTCTATTGCAAATTTATTTTGTTATTGTCTATAACAAAATAAACTTGCCAGAAAACACTTCTAAACATAAGTTCAAATTAAGTCATTTTTGAGCGGTAATTATTTATATATAATCTATATTAAAGGTGTAGATGCGAAAAGGGATTTAACCGAATCAATTCAGGTCAGTAGTTAAATTCTTTTACTATGTTACCCTATCACGCGAACATTTAAACATAAAATATTGGTTTTCACACGTAACCCGGCAGAAGTTATTAATGACATCAGGAATATTTTTGTTGGTTTGCTTATGTTAATATTCTTTACTTTTTCAGTCTTAATAACTAACAGTACCTAGATTGCAGAGCTACAAAACATAATACAAGCAAAAAGAGAACAAAATCCACAAGGTTAAATTACACACAAAACATTAGCAAACCACTAATTAATGGTTTGTTAAGCTTGTTTATATATAGAAATTGCAGCGAGGCGACAATTTTCATTGCATCGTCAGTTTTAAATTCCTTCAAATGTTTTGTTATCTTGTATCATATCATAAAAATTTTGTGCATTGTGTTAATTGCTTATACAACTTAAATGATAATGATATATCTGTAACAAGATTCATCAAATACTAAAAAAATCAGTTGAAACTTAAAATAAACAATAGTCTACTGTAACAAAACCAATAAAAAAGTACCATCAAGCGTTCTCCAGTCTGCACTCTCGCCCCAATTGTGAAATCCGATAAAAGCAACATCTTTCCAGAAATTTCCTAATAGTTTTGAAGCTGGGTACTTAGTGAAAATTTGAACGATGAACTTCATTTCTTCGTCATTGTTAACAATTGCAAGGTGACCGCCCTCAGCAGCACAGGCAAAGTGGGCTCTTGCGAATGTTCTCCGATTTGAATGAAATTTGTAGCATTTGTTTGTCTCACTGCTAAAATAGTATTCTGAATGTTGGAATATGTTATTATAACATTTTTTATTCAACAAACAATCAACAACATTATATTATTACAACAATTATGATTCTCTAGTTTTTGTAGTGCTTACAGAATAGAAATCGAATTAGTTTCAGAAAACTCTGTAATATGACGAAAATTACAACAACAAATTGAAATTTACCTGGATCTGGAGTACCACAAACATTAACATCAACATCGGAATGCTCCCTATAGCATACATAGGGACGTGGTTCATCACATCTTACGTCAGAGAATTTTCCATCAGAGTTCAAGGTCAGGCAGCGCTCATCATTATTTTTATTGTCAGGTTCATATTGAGTCCATTTATGAGGAATTTGGGACAATGGTTTACCTGAAAAGTATTGTATTATAATTATCGAGCGAATAAAGCCAAGGTTTATACGTTAACCAATCGCTGTGAACAGGGAAGGTAAACCGAAGCCGAATCAAACTAAAGCTTTGCTGACACACATGTTAAACCATTTACGTTACTTTATTATGAAAAAGATAATAATTAAAATTTGGAGCTGAATTAAAAGGACAGTCATAAGACAAGTTGAAGATTTTTATAAATAACATTATATTTAACCAAACATTTATATACTAACCATCGATGGAATAGTAATGTCCTTTAGAGAAAGTAGCGTGAATCCCAGTAAAGATTTCAGGTTTGCAAAATGATTCCAACATAATAGACTTGATCTCGGCTGTAGTAGGAGAGGCTAACATACCACCTGTTGATGTGTACATATTGAGTAAAGGCAAAAGTTGATATTATTAACCACGATTTTTTGTTTGATAAGATTTTTAGACTTTTCTGAGAAGTTTCACACATGACCCAAAGCAGAAATTTCAGAAAGTATGTAGTGATAAAATATCTGTAGGTTTTTTCTAATTTACACACTGAGATAATATTATGACATAAATGAGAAGATAAGGTCTGGAAACTATATTTAGGATATTTTTAACCGACTTCAAAAAAGGAGGAGGTTCTCAATTCGACTGTATGTTTTTTTTTTACAAAAAACAATTATTTCTTCCCTTTTCGTAAAGCTTACCTTCAAATTGGCATTGCAAACGAGCATCGAACCACGTTGCAGGTATTTCGTGGTATTTGAACCATCCTAGAGGAGTATATCTATAATCACATCGGAACCTTAGAGCATCTGTGAAAAGTACATTATAAACGCATTTTATTGTACGGGAACCTTGTAGTGTAGTGTTTTATTAAAATGTTAGTTAGACATTCATTAAATTAAGAATAGATTTAGAATTGCTGACAAAAGGATATCAAAAGCGTAAACATTTTAATAAATAACAATAATAGCGTCCAAAAATAGTGAGCACAAAACCGAAACACAAAAGAATCAAGAGTGTCAAACATCAAAAAAAATATAATATTACCCAGAAATGTAGAACAAAACATTAACACTGTGTATTTTGAAATGAACTTCATTTTGTGTGCGATGTCAGTGAGTGAGGCCAAGTAATGATGATACAAATAATTATGATCCTTTATCATTTTGTAACAGGATGGAGATAGCAATCAAGTGCGTTTCACCACATTGTTTTGTAACTGTATTCGTTTTATTAACTTCAAATACCGCTAAATAAATAAATAGATTAAGTTAAATTAAAGCACTTAAATTTTATTTTTTCCTTTACATGATTATATTAGATATATTATAATAGTAATAATGAAAGTAATGCCACTTTCCCGATCGTTTCTAATTGAAACCAGTCCTATAACCGACAATTTTTTAGAATGGAATAGAATGGAACGTGGCATCGAACTACTTATATTTAAATGTATGTGTGAAATGTGAGTTTCATTATTTGTTTGTTAAAAAGACTTTCACGCCTTAACTACTTAACCGATAATCATGAAATTTTGTATATCTTATGGATCAAGGAATTCATAGGGCATTATTCATAACACCTAGACCGTTTGTAAAATGTCCAAAATGAGTGAGCAAATTATGTAAACGATTGAAATAAACGATAGAAATGAAAGTATGTATAATATCCCCCACCTATTTGGCAAAGTAATGAAAATATGTGTTTTATTTAATTACATACCTTTTTTAAATAAAATCAAGAGGTTACCATTTTGATTTTACAACAAAAACCATTTTTATTTATTGCGCATTTGAACAGAATTTACTCAAATTGTGGTAAATGGTATTGGTGACACATTAATTAAGTTACATTTGTAAGAAAACTGTTTACATACTCTGTATTGTATTACTGTTAATTTACCCAAATAAACAAAAAACAACAACGAATACTATTTGAATAAAAAATCGTATTCGGTTTTTTTCAGCTTATCAGACTTCTGTTTAACAAGAAAATCTTAATCACTAACGATGGAGTATTGCATCGTGTGGTATTAGTTGGTTCGATGCCGACATCCTGCTTTACTATATCTGTCAGACATACACCACCTTTACAACCACATCGACTGTATTCTAGACCTTTTTCTGCCAAAACCATTCTAACACACTTTCCTTAAATTCATTCAGTTCACACATACTCGTTGTCAAGGGTACAGAATAGGAAATAATATACGATTGTCCTACCAGCAGTGTATTGATGTATCAACAAGTGGTTCGATACATTGATCATCGATGACCAGCCATACGATGGTAACGCTTAATTTGTCGATGGGCAATTCGCAAATAAGAGCAGCAAAAATATCATTGATTTCATTGATGATGTTAATCATCAATGAAATCTTTCAAACTTATTGCTCTATATTTCACTTTAATTATGACTATTGCCTTACTATCAAAACTACAAAATAAATGGTGACCACATTATTTATTTCTAAATCTTTGTTACTGCAGTGCGAGAGTCATATGCCGGAAGTCCGGTTCTTTGGCACCGGTTTTAACACGCTTTTATCGGCTTTCCTAGTCTCTAAGCCTTGTCCCAAACTTATGAAAGACAGCTTTAGTGCACCCGATCCCTAAAGAAGGTGGCCGCTCGTATCCCTCCAACTTTAGACCTATAGCCATACCTCCTTGTTTTCCAAGATTATGGAATCCATAATCAACTGCCAGTTCCTTCGGTACTTAGAAGACCAGCTTCAATGCTGGTCGTACAAAGCATTATTAATCAGCTATAAATATGTACGAATCAGCAGCATTTATTGCTATGCGAATGATAGCACGGGTGATGCCTTTTATACCGGTCGCGCCAACACTTCTTGAGAAATTATCTACTCCAATTTTCGAAGAAGCTAGGGGTGCGGAACAGATCGAGACGGTATTTCACTTCGGCCCACCGCCTATTTAATTTATAAGGTTTGGTCGCATATGGAATACCGTTTTCATTTCTGGGCAGGTGCACCTCAGTAACAGCTTCTCCCTCTAGACCGCATTCAACTTAGAGCGACCCCAATCTTCGATTGAAAGGGTATTTCAGATCGGTTTGATCCCTTGGCAACATCATTGAACTACGAAATAATATAAAATACCTTTTTACGATAAGAACTTAATTGTTTTATTAACTAAAATACATATAAATGCGATACAAAGTAAAAATATTAAATTTAAGTCTGGTACTGCACGATAATTTTACGCTAATGCGCCGCGACGACATTTTTTACAATGGTTTTATTAGAAACAGATTCAAGCTGTTTTTCTTGATCTTGAGTATTGTTATTACAATCGTGGGTGTGATTAGACTCATCTAATATTTTAATATTTTCACAAACTGGAGGATAATCAGGACTCTTTTCACAAATAAACGCGAAATGCTTTTCGCACCATAAGTCATTTAATAAGCCATTACGTAACACTGATCCACAATATTCTCCTGCAGTACCGTTATCTGGTTGTCCTGCATTGAATTTGGCAAATCCAGCTTCTTCGATCGATTGTCCTGCACATAAAAAACATAAGTTTTGGGTGAGCAGGTATATTCAGTTTAATTTCATATCAATATCCATAAGATTTTGTCAAGTACATTAAAATATAGGTACAACGAGTTCTATCCAGCGGGATCTCGTACTTGATATCCCTGGGAAATCGATTTTGTTATTTGATCCACATAAATCCACTTTAAAAAAATTATTACCAGGCGGGTATTTACTTGGAATGCATAAATTTTTGTTGGATAGTTCTATTATAGTACTATCTATTAATATATACAGGGTGTATTTGAAAAATGAATACTTACTAATTTTGAAATAGGTTTAATGGAGTTTCTCAAGAACTGAGCGAATAGTTCAAAAATAAAAAAATATGTACGATTTAAAATCTTTAACTTTACATGCTGCTTTTATAAGAAACGCAGGTAAAAGTACCTGGAAATTCAAACGTTCATAACTTGCAAACGGATAGTTTTTTTTTCAAAAATTCTTATTGCAACTGCACGCTAGAATCATGCCTTTTCAGTGATTTAAGTAAGTGTTCCTTTTTCAAATACACCTTTTATAATATATAATATAATATATTATATTCAGTTTCATGTTGTCTGCGCTGTCTTAATGTCAGTTATAAGGACTAAGCCAAAGTTAAAGACATCTTATACTCGTGATTGAGTAGCATTTGTGTGATTAGCCATACGCTACATAAAAGGATTAACAAAAGTTCTTCTTCTCAGTAGTTTTCTCTTTAGCCTCTTTAGCAATACACGCTATTATACTCGTACGTATTATTTATTACAAACTACAGCTTAAATAAAGTTGTTGAAAATAAATAAAATTGTAAAATATAGGAAATGTATATAAATGTAAATACCGTGGATAGTTGTCCAATCTGCGCTTTCTCCCCAATTGTGAAATCCGATGAAAGCGAAATCTTTTAGGAAATTGCCGATCATTTTTGATGCGGGGTATTTGGCAAATATTTGAGAGATGACTTTCGACTCTTCTTCACTGTTGATAATAGCAAGGTGACCACCCTCAGCAGAACAGACGAAGTGGGCTCGTGCAAACGTTCTCGGTTTTGTGTGAAATTTGTAACATTTGTTTGTCTGGCTCTCAAAGTGGTATTCTAAAAGTTGTAATTAGTTATTGAAGCCTAGTTAGTTACATGATTTACCTTTCCTGTTTCATCTTATAAATGAAGAAATAGAACAATGAGTTCACAAAGAAAAATATTATACCTTTACATTTACACAGGCTGTCTCAGACAGATTATGTCAATCCGTGGTAAGGCAGTTGAAAGATATGGAATCTTGCGTAAGTCACCATTAATGTGATCGTAAATCATAGGACACAAAAGTTTAAAAATTTTGAAGAAAATTATTTTGAAGCTATTACCTGGATCTGGTGTGCCACAAACATTGACGTCAACATGAGAATTCTCTCTGAAGCATATGTACGGACGTGGTTCATCACATCTTACGTCAAAGAATTTTCCATCAGAGTTTAAAGCAATACAGCTTTCAGTGTCATTTTTATTGTCAGGTTCATTTGACGCCCATTCATGCGGAATTTGGGATAGAGGTACACCTGCAAAGGGGTTTGTTATAGAAAATTAAAATATTTAGGTTGTCTGACTCTTATTGTTTAGTAAATTAATTTATATTCAACATTTTTTATTTTAATTACTTACCATCAATAGAATAGTATTGTCCTTTAGAAAAAATGGAGTGAATTCCAGTAAATATTTCAGGTTTGCAAAGTGATTCCAACATTAAAGATTTGAGTCCGGGTATAGTGGGAGAAGCTAATGTACCACCTGTTTATGTAAAAACAGTAGCAATAATTAATAAATAATCGCTGTGAAAAGTAATATTAAATTTCTGACGAATTCAACCCACAGCTCGAATTGATGGAATAAAATTCAAATAAATTTATATCAAGTTTTCGGGCAGTATTTTTACGAAAACAAAGAGCTCCTCTGGTTACGTATGACTTGATCCAATTAAACCATCACGATGTTGGGCCAGCGCCAGTGGCGAAACTGGGGAACCGTAGGTATGTCCTTGATAAAATACCCAAGCGAATTTAAGCTTTCATTTCAGCAAAAAGCGATCAGATTTCATTTTACACTTTCTTACTTTAAAGTAATAACGTTAATTGTTATTTCATCTACATAATAAGAGGTCCACAGCTGTTTTTTCACGAAACATTGGAATATTGAACAATGAAATTATATTTCATTGAATCACAAGTCCGTTAATGATGAAGTACGTACGTATCTTAAGTAATACTAACCTTCAATTTGGCACTGCAAGCGGGCATCGTACCAAGTTGCAGGTATCTCGTGGTACTTTAACCATCCTAAGTAAGTGTGCTTATAATCACATCTGAACTTTACACCGTCTGTAAAAAAATACAAATATATTAAACATTCATTCGTAATAACTTTCAATTTGGCCATAGCTATTGGTACTTCTGCATTTAATTTTCAAACCTCATACTTAGCCTTGGATGTCCATAATTATTCGATAATAGTATCTATATCTGGAAGTACAGTATCAATCAGCAAAACCCTCATGCAGCTCTAACTAATACAATTATATTGAATGTGCAGTATATTGGAATAGTATTCGTGGTTTTTATAGTATGTACATATATATTTTTTTATACTTCACTCCAAGCGTCAGTTCATAGGTTGATCAATGAATAATAGTGGACGTTATTAATATTACTATTTGGATCACAAAAAAATCTTATTTTTCTTTAGGGTGATAAATAATGTTAAATTGATTTAAAATCCTGCAATATTATTTTGACCAAATGAATTTTACCTATATGAAATAAAAAATCCCAGCGGTTTATGATAAACTAAAAAAAATAATAATAATTTTGTAGCAATCTATGTTAACTATGATAGAAAATAACCAAAACAGATCTCAAACAAAAATATGTGTATCGCCATAATATTTTTAAATTTTTACTTATTTTATATTTTAGATAGATTGTAATAATTTGAACATACACATATTTTATTTTATTAATTACTAATTTAATGATATAATGTTTTACTGTAAAATATAATATATTTTTAAATTTGGCCCTTATTTTCATGACCAATTAAAATATATATATAAATATATATATATATATATACAACACAAAAGTTATAGACAGAAATATAAAATTAAGTAAAATAATTTATTGAAAATGATTTAAATATTTTACCCATAAATGTGAAACAAAATACCAGCACCACGTATTTTAAAATGAATTTCATTTTGCGTGTGGATGGATATCAGTGAGAGATGCTAACTAATGATGATAGAAATAATTTTGATCTTTTATCGTGTAGAACTAGAGGCAGGATGGAGATAATAGTAATAAAGTGGTTCTCAATATATTCATGTCATTAACTTTGAACATTGCTGTTCTAATAATTTATTTTCTTTAACGCTTGTAGTGAGAAAAATTTACCTAGTGTCACTTATTAGGGCGTACCACCTTCAAAATGAGTAGACAATATTCAACTCTTGTAGTAGCTCACAATATTATTCTTCAGAGTTTTAATATAGCACAGCAATGTTCAAAGCTAATGACATGAATATATTGAGAACCACTTTATTATTATCTCCGCCCTGCCTCTAGTTCTAAATGATAAAGGATCAAAATTATTTGTATCATCATTAGTTAGCCTCTCTCACTGATATCCACACGCAAAATGAAGTTCATCTTAAAATACGTGGTGCTGGTATTTTGTTTCACATTTATGGGTAAAATATTTAAATCATTTTCAATAAATTATTTTACTTAATTTTATATTGCTGTCTATAACTTTTGTATTGTATATATGTTTTTTATTTTATTAAGTTCATGAAATAAGGGCCAAATTTAAAAATATGTCATACTTTACAGTAAAACATTATATCATTAAATTAGTAATTAATAAAATAAACTAAGTTTGTGTTCAAATTATTACAATCTATATAAAATATAAACTAAATAAAAATAAAAAAATATTATGGCGATACACATTTTTTAGTTTAAAATCTGTTTTGGTTATTTTCTATCATAGTTAAATACAAATATTATTAGTATTTTTTTTTTAAGTTTATCATCAACCGCTGGGATTTTTTATTTCCTATACGTAAAATTCATTTGGTCAAAATAATATTACAGGATTTTAAATAGATATGACACCATTTATCACCCTAAAGGAAAATAAGATTTTTTTTTTGAGATCCAAATAGTAATATTAATAACGTCCACTATTATTCATTGATCAACCTATGTACTGACGCTTGGAGTGAAGTATAAAAACATATATGTACATACTATAAAAACCACAAATACTATTCCAATATACTGCACATCCAATATAATTGTATTAGTTAGAGCTGCATGAGGGTTTTGCTGATACTGTACTTCCAGATATAGATATTATTATCGAATAAGGCTAAGTATGAGGTTTGAAAATTAAATGCTGAAGTACCAACAGCTATAGAGAAATTGTTAGTTATTACGAATGAATGTTTAATATATTTGTATTTTTTTTTCAGATGGTGTAAAGTTTAGATGTGATTATAAGCACACTTACTTAGGATGGTTAAAGTACCACGAGATACCCGCAACGTGGTACGATGCCCGCTTGCAGTGCCAATTTGAAGGTTAGTATTACTTAAGACACGTACGTACTTGATCATTAAAGGACTTGAGAATCAATGAAATATAAAATTTCATTGTTCAATATTCCAATGTTTCGTGAAAAAACAGCTGTGGACCTCTTATTATGTAGATCAAATAACAATTAACGTTATTACTTTAAAGTAAGAAAGTGTAAAATGAAATCTGGTCGCTTTTTGCTTTTTTTATCAAGGACATACCTACGGTTCCCCAGTTTCGCCACTGGCGCTGGCCCAACATCGTGATGGTTTAATTGGATCAAGTCATACGTAACCAGAGGAGCTCTTTGTTTTCGTAAAAATACTGCCCGAAAACTTGATTTAAATTTATTTGAATTTTATTCCATCCATACGAGCTGTGGGTTGAGTTCGTCAGAAATTTAATATTACTTTTCACAGCGATTATTTATTCATTATTGCTACTGTTTTTACATAAACAGGTGGTACATTAGCTTCTCCCACTATACCCGGACTCAAATCTTTAATGTTGGAATCACTTTGCAAACCTGAAATCTTCACTGGAATTCACTCCATTTTTTCTAAAGGACAATACTATTCTATTGATGGTAAGTAATTAAAATTAAAAATGTTGAATATAAATTAATTTATTAAACAATAAGAGTCAGACAACCTAAATATTTTAATTTTCTATAACAAATCCCTCTGCAGGTATACCTCTGTCCCAAATTCCGCATGAATGGGCGTCAAGTGAACCTGACAATAAAAATGACACTGAAAGCTGTATTGCTTTAAACTCTGATGGAAAATTCTTTGACGTAAGATGTGATGACCCACGTCCATACATATGCTTCAGAGAGAATTCTCATGTTGACGTCAATGTTTGTGGCACTCCAGATCCAGGTAATAGCTTAAAAATAATTTTCTTCATAATTTTTAAACTTTCGTTTCCTATGATATACGATCACATGAATGGTAATTTACGCAAGATTGGATTACGTACATAAGTATCTTTTAACTGCCTTACCACGGAATGGAATAAAAGGTATAAATTTGAAACTTCGTGGAGCCCTTTTGATATATACTTCATAACATCCCGCGATAAATGTTTATAAAGCTTTATTAATTTGTTAATTATGATTTATTAAAACTATATAAGTGAAAAATTATTTTATCTGATGAACTCTCTTTAGTGGCGGCGCTCACATGCCATAATAGCCGCGCGAAGCCCTATTTTCAACGTCAAATTAAAATTATAAATAATGGTGATAGAGTTCCGGGAGTTGGGACTTTTTTTTTTGGCAATTTCCTCTTTATATAAAATGTTAATATTTTTTGACTTATTAACGAAAAACTAAATACCTTTTTTTTCATCTTATTTTGTTAATAACAATTGTAATTTTTTACCTGCAACAAAGTCCTTCAAAACATTTTTCTAGAGGTGATTGAGGTGGTTTGAACAATGAGCTATCGCTCATATTTTTAGGATCTTTATCTCTATTTTTCACGTTTTTGAACTTGCTGACTAGACTACTAATTAAAAATTTTAGAATACCACTTTGAGAGCCAGACAAACAAATGCTACAAATTTCACACAAAACCGAGAACGTTTGCACGAGCCCACTTCGTCTGTTCTGCTGAGGGTGGTCACCTTGCTATTATCAACAGTGAAGAAGAGTCGAAAGTCATATCTCAAATATTCGCCAAATACCCCGCATCAAAAATGATCGGCAACTTTCAAAAAGATTTTGCTTTCATCGGATTTCACAATTGGGGAGAAAGCGCAGATTGGACAACTATCCACGGTATTTACATTTATATACATTTCCTATATTTTACAATTTTATTTTCAACAACTTGATTTCAGCTGTAGTTTGTAATAAATATACGTAAATATAAATATACGTACGAGTATAATAACGTGTATTGCTAAAGAGACTAAAAAGCAAACTACTGAGAAAAAGAACTTTTGTTAATCCTTTTATATATCGTATGGCAAAAATACCTGGAAATTGAAACGGTCATAACTTGTAAACGTAGTTTTTTTTTCAAAAATTCGTATTGTAACAGCATGTTAGAGTCATGCCCTTTCAGTGATTTAAGTAAGTGTTCATTTTTCAAATACACACACAATATTTATACAGGATATATTACTAGATAGTACTATAAATAGAACTATGCTACAAAAATTAATGAATTCCAAGTAAATACGAGACTGGTAATAATTTTTGATAAGTGGATTTATGTGGATCAAATAACAAAATGGATTTCCCAGGGATATCAAGTACGAGATCCCGCTGGATAGAGCTCGTTGTACCCATATTTTAACATACTTGACTAAAACCTTATGGACCTATGAGATTAAACTGAATATACCTGCTCACCCAAAACTTATATTTTTTATGTGCAGGACAATCGATCGAAGAAGCTGGATTTGCCAAATTCAGTCCAGGACAACCAGATAACGGTACTGCAGGAGAATATTGTGGATCAGTGTTACGTAATGGCTTATTAAATGACTTATGGTGCGAAAAGCATTTCGCGTTTATTTGTGAAAAGAGTCCTGACTATCCTCCAGTTTGTGAAAATATTAAAATATTAGATGAATCTAATCACACCCATGATTGTAATAATGATATTCAAGACCAAGAAAAACAGCCTGAATCTGTATCTAATAATACTATTGTAAAAAAGGTTCGTCGCGGCGCATTAGCGTAAAATTATCGTGCAGTACCAGACTTAAATTTAATATTTTTACTTTGTATCGCATTTATATGTATTTTAGTTAATAAAAAAATTCAGTTCTTATCGTAAAAAGGTATTTTGTATTATTTCGTTTCAATGATGTTGCCAAGGCATCAAACCGATCTGAGATACCTTCTCAACCGAAGATTGGAGTCGCGCTACGTTGAATGCGGTCCAGAGGGAGAAGCTGGTACTGAAGTGCCCCTGCCCAGAAATGAGAAGGGTATTCCATATGCGCCCAAACCTTATAAAGTAATTAGGTGGTGGGCCGGAGTGAAATACCGTCTCGATCTGTTCAGCACCCCAAGCTTCTTCGAAAATTGGACTAGATAATTTCACCCTAATCCGTAACTTTTCTTAAGGAAACTTCAATTTCAGACACAAGTTTGGTTTGACTTTCGAAGACATTTTCTGCATCCGCAAAGCAATAAATGTTACTGACTTGTATATATTTGTAGCTGATTACTAATGCTTTGTGGGACTAGCATTGATAGACTTGGAGTCCGAGCATGCACCGTCAAGAACGACATTCTTTTTTATGGTATAGGGAGCAAACGAGCAGACGGGTCACCTGATGGTAAATAACTACCGTTGCCCATGGGCACCTGTAACTCAAGAGTCACAAGTGCCTTGCCGCTCTTTAAGGTGGGAGTAGAGGGAGAGGGGGAAGAGCGGGAAGACGGGAGAGGGGGATTAGAGGGGAGGAAAGGGGGGAGAGGGGAAGGACGGGAATAGGGGAGAGGGGGGAGAGGGGAAGGACGGGAATAGAGGAGAGGGAAGGTTTAGGGCCTCCGGTAACCTCACTCACGGGGCGAAAAGCAATGCAAGCATTGTTTCACGGCCGGTTTTATGTGAGGCCGTGGTATCGAGCGGAGTCGAGCCGGCCCATACATGCCGAAGCATGGCTCTCCCACGTAAAATTGATGATTTTTTTCTGCAAGAAAACTAGTGATTCAGTTGCACGGCTTCTTGGGAAGCCCATAGGCAAGAAGGTTCGCGAGAAGCACTTCGTGCCAGACCCGATCGAAAGCCTTCGCTATGTCCAAACTAATCACCAACTCCCACCAACGATTGGGCAATGTGATCATTAACGCACATTAGGACGACAGGACGTTAGGATCAAGAACATACATGGGAGAATCATGAGCATTTGTTCAGTTTTAATTTAGTGTAGAATTAAACGCTAATAAAGGCAAACGGTTTATATTGTTTACTTCTGGAATTCAAAATTATTATTTGTAAAATGTAAACATTGACATGCATCTGAATGAACTTAACGAAAGTGTGTTTAGAATGGTGTTGGTAGAAAGAGGTCTATAATACAGTTGATGTGGTTGTAAAGGTGGTGTATGTCTGACAGATATAGTTCTTGCAAAAAGAAAGTTAAACTTAAATTGCCATAAGTTGAAAACGGGCGTGTCGTCACCTCACCAGGGCTAACGATAAAGCGGTATGTCAGCATCGAATCAACTAATACCACACGATGCAATACTCCATCGTAAGTGATTAAAATTTTCTTGTTAAACAGAAGTCTGATAAGCTGAAAAAAAACGAATACTTGTTTTTATGATTTTTTATACAAATAGACGTTTTTGTTTTTTTTTTGTTTATTTGGGTAAATTAACAGTAACACAATACAGAGTATGTATACAGTTTTCTTACAAATATAACTTGATTAATGTGTTACCAACACCATTTACCACAATTTGAATAAATTCTGTTCAAATGTGCGCCAGAAATAAAAATGGTTTTTGTTGTAAAATCAATATGGTAACCTGTTGATTTTATAACAAATAGGTATGAAATTGAATAAAAGTGTTCAACATCTGTATATTTAGAAAGTGGCAGAGCCAGGCTTCGGCTTTACCCCCTATCCCATAAAAAAAGTGTGTGTGTACTTTATGTACGCACGTAAGAAGTTAAACTTCTTAGGCGTAAAAAGATAAAATTTTTATCCTTCGCGTTATCCTACGTTTGTAGAAAAGACTACACTAAAATAGAAAAAAAAGGTATTTAATACATTGAAAGTTTTATTATAATGCATTATCTAGTTAAATAAAGTTTATTTAAATATCATAAAAAATAATACATACCGTCAACTAACCTCAAATTCTACAAACGTACTCAAAGTAATATGCAAACCATTTTTATCAATTATAATCACAGGAAATTATTAGTTAATAAATATTAGTCACCACGATATATTATTTAAAAAAAATATATATTTATGTATATTTAGATATATTTTATTCGGACTGATACAAAACACGAGTTGTAGGTTCAGAAACACTTGAATAAATATCGTGAAGTTGGTAACTTTTTTTGAAAAACTAAAATGTTGACTAGCGTTAGCTAGTCAACATAGTCGGTATGTATTATTTATTTATTAAATACCTTTTTTTTATTTTAGTGTAGTTTTTTCTACAAACGTAGGATAACACGAAGGATAAAATTTTTAAAAAGATTTTTATCTTGTATAACAAGTATAACTTCTTACGTGCGTACATAAAGTACACACACACTTTTTTTTATGGGATAGGGGGTAAAGCCGAAGCCTGGCTCTGCCACTTGCTAAATATACAGAGCTTGAACACTTTTATTCAATTTCATACACTTGAATAAATATCGTGAAGTTGGTAACTTTGGTTGGACTAGCTAACGCTAGTCAACATTTTAGTTTTTCAAAAAAGTCGCAAAAAACCGGTTTGCCGTTTTTTTGTGATGGTGTGCGCGCGCATCGTAAAAATTTACGCTCATCATTTTTCCCTAACGCGTGAAAAGAAATATAACTTCAAAAATCATTAACACTTATTAATAATGCGACCGTTTAATAGAAGTGTTGAAATAGGTGTCTTGACAAAATGTATGTCACCAAGTATGGGTTTTACTAAGTGATTTAAACCATAAAAAAATATATTTACATTAGTGTACCCTGAAAATAATGTACTCTACAATTTTTAAAAAGTTTTGGATTGTGTATATTATTATAAATCCATTATGGTCTTAGTTTTCGCATACACATACATATTTGCGAAAACTAAGACCATGTTGATCTATAGACATTTGGCTTGATCTGACACGTACGGGCTCGTATGAGCCGGTCGACCGGAGTGATAACACGGCCTCACAGAAAACTGGCGTGATGCAATGCTTGTGTTTTGTTTCGCCGAGTGAGTTACCGGAGGTCTCAACCCTCCCCCCTCTCCCTCTACTGGAGTTTCAGGTATCCATTGGTGGCGGTATTCACTTACCATTGGGTGACCCGTTTGCTTGTTTATCCCATATTTATCCAATAAAATATAAATAATGTGAACTGGGGGTGTGCCATAGGGTTCTGTTTTTGGCTCTCATGCGCGGAACTTTTGCTATTTTGATTTATATTGTAAGTGTTTACCAATAAATCATGGCTGAGTAAATAATGAAATTCTTAATATTGTACAATGAACTGTATATTGCAAGGCGATGAAATGTCAGGTTTAGCAGAGCTATTACTTATCAAATAAGACAGCTTTGAAATTGTTATACAGCCAAGCTGAATTGAGTTATGCTATCGATCTACCATTAATATTTGCTACTTAGTTAATGACAGAAACTTATTCCACAGATTACTAAGTAGTTACTACACAACAGATAAATCACTCCCTACAAAAATATCGATACCTACCGTTTTAATGACCTACTCTTTCCGGGCTTTAAAAGGTATATAGGGTTACCTCTTTCATAATTTTTTTATAAAAAAATTACAATTGATATGTAAATTAAGTACTTAACGTTTATTTATCATTTCCAATATTTTAGTATACAAAAGTCCTATAAGTGTTTTATTTTTATGTAAAAATTAACAAACTTCTTTAATTTTCTAAAATCTCGATTATTATACTGTATGAAGAAAATATACTAAATCTTACAAAAAGTTTTAATTAATAATTGCCATATAGGGTTAAAAGTTTCATTGTTAAAAATTAAGTACATAAATATCGCTGCTGGGCTTTCTTTTCTCTTACTTTATCCATATTCTTATACTTCACATAAACAACCATGTCAATTTTAACTATGAATTTTACAGTATTTGAAGAATATATCTATACGATATCGAATTACATTTTTGTACTTTAAAAATAAAAGAATGTGCGCGCGATGCAGCTGTCGGCAACCCACTAGGCGATACTGCGTAAGAGGTCCACCGGCGGACGAGCGACCGCTAGGTATTTAGCGCGCGCAAGTACATCGAGTGACAGGGGCCTGCTTCTTCAATAAGTATGAATAGGTAGAAATGATAAAGTATTAAAAATAATGGTAGAACGTATTCCCATAATAAATACAGAATGCGTTCGTACGCCTGTATTTATACAACTTGGCGTGTGCGGCGGAGGGTACCTCTCTTTTTTTAGTATTCGGCTAATAGTATAATTCGTTTGCTTACAGAAAATACTGTGATTTCTGAAACGTCATTGTTAGCTCGCGGTAACGCTGACATATGTCGTTAAGAATTTGATTTTTTCTATCTCGTCGAGTTTTGGTGAAGAAACACCACGTTTTTCCCCAATATCCAACGCACTTACCACTCGATTCAAAATGTTGGAAAGAGGTAATAGCGTTCCGCTCAAAGTAGCCCCTAAGACTTGAATACAAAGAACAATAGTCGTTATTTTGAACACAAGTGATGTAGACCATAAAAATAACAAGTCACGAAAACACACAAAGCACATACCAGGGACCGCATATAAAGCATACACGCTCAAATAGTGATTATCGTGTCACCTATTATGTCACCGTGATATTGTGAACACCGTCATTTACAATATAACGCGTGAGATTATAAATTAACGCTAGGTTAGGTTAGATTGGAATCTACCGACTGGTGGGCTGGGTGTCCGCCAGAGTCAAGTTGCTGGAGCCCAAGACGATGCGATGCTTCCGCTGCCTACAGGATGGTCACGTCCGGGCTAGGTGCACCGCTGAGGTTGATCGCAGTGACCACTGCTACCGCTGCGGTAAGCCTGGCCATAAAGCGGGCCAGTGCTCTGCTACACCGCACTGCCCGGTTTGTGCTGCGGCAGGTAAATCGGCGGGGCACAGAGTGGGCAGTAAGGCCTGCTCTGCAACCACTGCCAAAAGTAAAAAGAGGAGGACGAAAGCTGTCGGGAACGAGAATAATCCCACGCAGCCGAGTCACCTACCAGCCGAATCAGTGGTTCAGGAAGAGCAGGCAAAGGAAATGGATTGCCAGTAATGGCTCTTCATTTCCTCCAAGGGAATATCAATCATTGTGCCAGGGCTCAGGATCTTCTGCTCCAGAGCATGGCGGAGTGGTTGATCAGCGTGGCAGTAATCGGCGAGCCCTACTTTGTCTGTCCTAGGGACAACTGGGCAGGTGACCAGGACGGCCTAGTGGCTATTATTGGCGGGGCTCTTGAGAATGTGTCCAGGGGTCGCGGCTGGGTGGCTGCATCTATAGATGATATCGCCATCTTTGGGGTGTACTTTTCGCCCAATAGGAGCCTCGCCGAATTTGAGGACTTCCTTGTGGAGGTAGGCGCCTCAGTTGGTCAGTGCCACCCTCGACAAGTGTTGGTACTTGGGGACCTCAACGCCAAGTCTGCGGCTTGGGGTTCCAGAATCACAGATGTACGTGGTGAGACTCTCGAGGAGTGGGCACTGACTACTGGTCTGTCCCTCCTGAATCGAGGTTCGGTCAGCACGTGCGTGCGGCAGCAGGGTGAGTCCATAGTGGACGTATCGTTCGCTAGCCCCGCTCTCGCACGCCGTGTCCAGGGTTGGACTGTCATGGAGGGGGTGGAGACACTGTCAGACCATAGGTATATACGGTTCGACATCTCCACCCAGTTACAGGGCAACCACAGCCCAACAATTCCACGGAGGTGCGGCCCACGATGGGCTTTGAAGCGATTAAACAAGGAAGTTCTTGAAGAGGCTGCAGTTGTTCAGGCCTGGTCCCAGGAGGCCACTGCAGAGGGGCCCGACGACGTCGAAGAGGAGGCGCAGTGGTTTCGAGAGGTAATGACAAACATCTGCGACTCGGCGATGCCTCGCGTTTACAAACAACCAATGAAGCGTCGGGTGTACTGGTGGTCTGCTGAAATCGGGCAGTTGCGCATTGCCTGTGTTTCGGCCAGACGTCAGTACACCCGCTACAGGAGGCGACGTCGGCGGATACTTGAAGAGGAGGAGCTCCTCTATGAGGGTTACCGCCAGGCAAAAATGTCACTGCAGATAGCCATCAGTGCGGCCAAGACTCGTGCGCGGGAAGAGCTGCTGGAGACTATAGACAGAGATCCGTGGGGGCGCCCCTACCGTATGGTGAGGGGCAAACTTCGTCCTTGGGCCCCCCCTCTGACGGAGAGTCTCCGGCCACAGCTGCTGGAGGAGGTGGTGGCAGTGCTCTTCCCGGAGAGACCTGAGTATACACCACCGCCGATGGCACTGCCCGTCGCCACAGGATCGGAGGCGGATCACGTTCCCGAGGTGACGCAGGGGGAATTAGGAGCAGCGGTACTGCGCCTCCGGGCCAAGAACACGGCTCCGGGGCCAGATGGCATACCTGGCCGAGCTCTGGTCCTAGCTCTGGAGCCCTTGGAGCCCCGACTTAGAGGACTCTTCACGGCATGTCTAGAGCAGAGCCGGTTTCCTAATGAGTGGAAAACTGGCAAGCTAGTTCTGCTTAGGAAGGAGGGGCGTCCGTTGGATTCACCGTCCGCGTACCGACCTATTGTGCTGCTGAACGAGGTGGGCAAACTGTTCGAGCGGATCATTGCAAACCGCCTCGTCAGACATTTGTACGCTGTGGGCCCGGACCTGGACGACTGCCAGTACGGCTTTCGCCACGGACGCTCCACTATTGACGCTATCATGCGCGTGAAGATCTTGGCGGAGGAAGAGGTGTCCCGGGGTGGGGTGTTGTTGGCCGTGTCGCTCGACATCTCCAACGCCTTCAACACTCTGCCCTGGAGTTGTATAAGAGAGGCGCTCATATATCACCGAGTGCCCCCCTACCTCCGCCGCATCGTGGAGGCGTACTTATCAGAGAGGTGCATCACCTACACGGGACGTGACGGTGCAGGTAGTCGCCAGATGTCGTGCGGTGTTCCACAGGGCTCGGTCCTCGGGCCGCTCCTGTGGAACAATGGTTACGACTGGGTTTTGAGGGGTGTCCTCCCCCGGCGCGTGCGACTGACGTGCTACGCGGATGACACGCTGGTCACGGCCGGGGGAAAAACCCACGGAGAAGCAGCGTTGCTGGCCACGGCTGCGGTAGCGCAGGTGGTGGGCCGCATCCGGCGCTTAGGCCTAGAAGTGGCACTCAGCAAATCCGAGGCCATGGCTTTTCACGGGCCTCGAAATAAGACGCCGCCGGATTCACATATCGTGGTTTGTGGGGTCCAGATAGCTGTCGGGTCAACCATGAAGTACCTAGGATTGGTCCTCGACAGCCGATGGAAATTCGAACCTCACTTCCGGCGGCTGGCGCCAAAGTTGATGGGCGCCGCGGGTGCGTTGTCATCACTGCTGCCCAATTTAGGGGGGCCGAACACCGCCTGCCGACAGCTATACTTAGGGGTCGTGCGATCCATGGCTCTTTATGGGGCCCCGGTGTGGGTAGATAGTCTAACGGCCAACAACATCGCCATCTTGCGAAGGCCGCAACGGGCGATGGCCGTTAGAGTCATTAGGGGGTATCGCACGATCTCCTTCGAGGCGGCGTGCGTACTGGCTGGGTCACCGCCCTGGGATCTTGAGGCGAGGGCTATCGCATCACTGCGACGGTGGCGCAACAGTACGGCTGAGGAAGGAGAACGACCGGTGCAACGTGAAATCGAGAGGCACCGGTCGGAGTTGCGCCAGGTCCTGGTTGCGGAGTGGCAGGAGCGCCTTTTACACGCTTCCGCGGGCCTCAATACCATCGAGGCCGTCCGGCCAGTACTGACAGAATGGCTCAAGAGGAGGTATGGCTCCCTAACGTTCCGGGCGACGCAGGTGCTTACCGGCCACGGATGCTTCGGGAAGTACCTGCACCGCATAGGTAGGGAGCCGGACGCCCGGTGTCATCACTGCGTCGTTTGCCAAGAAGAAACAGCGCGGCACGTGGTGGCCGAGTGTACTGCGTGGGAAGAACCGCGCCGTACCCTCATCGCAGAGATCGGAGGAAACCTCTCACTGTCAGCTATTGTTCAAAGTATGGTTGGCAGTGAGAGTTGTTGGGACGCGGTGATATCCTTCTGCGAAACAGTGATGTCACAGAAGGAGGCTGCGGAAAGGGTAAGGGAAATATCAACTACCCTCCCGATCCGCAGCAGGCGCACCGGGCGTCGCAGAAGGGCTGATAATGCCCTCTTTCGGCCCCCCTAAATTGACCCGTGAGGGGCGGATTTGGGGAAATCCGTCTCTCTGTAAATGAGTCCGAGGTGGCAGCGCGACGTGTTCCACGTGCGCCCCTCTATGGAGGATGGAGGAAGCGAGGGGGGATAACATTTAACCCCCTCAGAGACGGGGCCTGCACAGGCGGGTCAGCACTGTCGGGGACGCGGACGAATGTGATTCCCGTATCCCCGGCAGAAGGTGCGAGATGGAACACACTGGTGGTTTTAGCCGGTAAGAGTCCGGCACACCCCTCTGCCGCACCCCAGGTGGAGGATAGTCCATAATGGATTTCCCCAGTATAAAAAAAAAAAAAAAAAAAAAAAAAAAGATTGGAATCTACCGACGTTAGATTATAAACTGACGGAGTTCACAATTTGACGGTGACATATATAACTTAACAGACAAGAATATTCCTAAAACTTATCAATTAATATTTACATTAATTCTCATTGTTGCTAAAATTAAAAATTACCTATACTTAACTAGCTTTTTCCGGCGGCTTGTCTTGCAGAAAAATATTTATTTCATCCCTAGGGAACAGTACTTTTTCTGGATGCATGTTCCTATGTCCTTCAATGTATCCTGGGCAGCGGGTAGGCTATATTTCAGGATAAGTAAGGCAGCGCATAAAATACAAACAAACATATTTACTTTGATTTTTAAGTATTAGATGATATTAATATTTAGATAACGGTTATAAAATTATAAAACTCAATTACTTATAACTATTTTATTATATAAATATCTACGAAGACACGTTTCAAGTCATGCAATAATCATTTATTGATTTTTTCATATAGAGAAGTCGCTGCTCTTATTCAAACACACAATGGCTTCGGCTTCAATGAATTTAATTTCTGACCTTTGGTGATATCCGTGCAAATATATTGCAGAAAAAAAAAAAACTTTATACCTGAGAGTTCATTATTTATCTCATAAGCTTTCATTACTTCTTATATTCATGCATTCTTGTTCTTAAATTTTATAGTGCTTAAGTATTTGCTTTTATAATCACATATTAAGTATTAGTATAAAATTTCCATTTTGTAACATTACTTCCAATTTAGAGACAAAACCCGTTTCTTTAAGTAACTATGAAATTATTATTTGATTTAATTACAGTTTTAGACTTTTTCTAAAGTTAAATAAACGCTACCATCGTTACTGTACTGTTTTAAAGACTTATATTAAACCATTCACACAGAGCACTTCAATAAAGTTGACAATTTTTTTTTACTTCTGGCATAAATTTATTATATTAGGCAACGTCCAACTTTTGTGTAGGTTACCACCTACATTTTACTCAAGAACTTAACTTTTTTATAATACTAGTTCAGGTAGGTACATTATCAGTAAGCAAGCATTTTAGTTGTAATAAATTACAACACATTTCTTAAAGGGTTCCAATGTCACAGGGTTACAGGTGGTATCATAAGTAATCTGGCTAAAAGTAGGATTATATGGACTTCCATGACGACTTCATCAATAACAGTTTAAACGTTGCTTTCTACTACTATCCAACCAGTGTAAATGTTACTTTAGTATCCCGTGATACCTGTAAACGTATTTGAGTTACTACCACAAATATAGTCGTCGAGGATTATGACATGACTAAGATATAGAAATGCCATTTAAACTATGGTGAAATTAGATAAAAGAGAAAAAACGCACTAAACTCTTTCATAAACTTTTTAGTTCGTGACCTCCCTTTTCAAGTACTTTTATATACAAAAGCTGAAAAGAAGGATTTCTAAGTTATTTTTCAGTGGTCGGCAGTAGATACTTTTGTTCTTAATTTATTTCATGAACGGATCAAGCGTGATCAAATCAAATTATTGTTTGATAAGTACAAAGCATAATAAGTTTCTTTACTTAAACTAATTAAGAAAATAAAGCTTTTTTCTTTCAGAATTTGTTCTTCAATCAAACTACAATAATTTAAAATCATATCCTGATATAAGTAACCGATACTTACTTATTACTTAGTGACTTACAGTTATGAGACCAGTATGTGTGTACACCCCCTAGCAGGATGAAGTACCTGTGTAAGTATGTCAATAAACAATTGGAATCCCTGCGGTATACCGGCAAACCTCGGAGGCCTATTGTAGTAGTAGGGGGCAGGGTAATAACCGCCTATACGCTGCTACAGAGTATGTAGCAGAGTGTTATCAAATTAGTGTAGCAAGTAATCTTTCGGAAGCGACAACAATGGTCATCCAAACAGACTCCGAGCTTAGGTACGATTAGAGACAAAATATCGTCTCTTAAGCTTTAGCGATTAATAACCTTAGCGAAGAGAATTCACACATACTTTAAAACAATTCGCAATGGTGGGGTATATTAGAAAAGGAAACGATTTTGACTGGCCTGTTGGTCTAGTGGTTAGTGACCCTGACCGCTATGCTTATAGGTCGTAGGTTCGATTCCCACCTTAGTCTGGGTGTTCTTTGTGTCCGTTGTTTCTATGTTTGTAAAGTCCCCCACGATTCCTTGTGCGGGAGTTGTATTTAAAAAAAAAAATAATAATAATATTAAGCAATTTTTTTATTAACTGCGTAAAACTGTATGATAACAGGACTTTCGTAGCATCCCTTACTAGAACCAAATCGCTTCTAGCATAGGCATAATCCATCATACCAAAGTTCTGTAATAATAACAATTTTTGGTGTTCTTCATTCTCTGTCTATTCCTGGTCTTTTCAATGAATGGTTGAAATGTGAGAGAATAGTCTTTTTTTAATAAGTTGATTAATTGTGACATGTGATTAAATCCTTACTGTCACAGGGTCATTAGATAGAAATCCAATAAGACAAAATAATTTTAAATTAATACACTGGGGTGGCCTTATTATCACCCAGGTGAGGTTTTTCTGTAGCTCCAGTATTACGATCACAAATGCGAGTGTAGTTTGTGTTACTTTCTGTACTATCACAAACATCAGGATAGTCTGGTCTTTTTTCACAAATAAATGCGAAGCGTTTGTGGCATGATACATCATTGAACAAGCTGTTGCGGTACACTGCTCCACAATATTCACCTGTAGTGCTATTGCTTGGTTGTCCTGGTTGAAATTTGTCAAATCCGGCGTCCGCTAATGATTGCCCTGAAAACAGAAAATACGATATTTAACAAGATAATAGCAATAATTTAATTTAAAATCACGTTTTCCAAGGGCTTCTGGTTTTGCTAGTACATTATTGATCTATATTATGAACTGTACAAATATCAGTATTTTTTAAAAATTTTAAGTACATTACCATTAGTCTTAAATAGTCTAATAGTTATAATTACTAGGAGCCTAATACGTAAGCGTAATTACCATTGTATTATAATGAATACTGTACTATGTATTTTAATCGTTACTTATGGTTATAATATTCACGTCAATCAATCAATCAGCCCATCCTAATCCACTGCTGGACAAAGGCCTCTCCCAATGCGCGCTACAGCACCCAGTCCTTCCTCCGCTTTCCACATCCAGTCAATCTGGCTGGGGGGCATCCTATCTTCCGTTTATCGATTCGCCGTCTCCACTCTAGGACCCGTCTGCTCCAACGGCCATCGGTCCTTCGGCATACGTGGCCAGCCCATTGCTACTTCAGCATGCTTATCCTGCGAGCTATGTCGGTAACTTTGGTTCTTTGTTGAACGACCTCATTGCGAATTTTATCCTTCAAAGAGACTCCAAGCAGAGCTCTCTCTCTAATCCCACCGTTAATGTCTACGTGTTGGCACCGTACGTCATAACAGGTAGAACCCACTGACGGAACACTTTCGTTTTAAGGCATTGCGGTAATGGCGAAGAGCAAACTCGACGTAGTTTAGCAAATGCTCACCAACCCAATTGGATCCTTCTGGTGACTTCTTTCTCGAAGTTGTTTCTAGCAAGGTGAATAACCCGCCCCAGGTAGATATATTCTTGAACAACTTCAAGCGTCGAACCTTCGACGTCAATCGGTCTGGGCATGACATGTTCATTGAACATAACCTTCGTTTTGGCTAAGTTCATACGTCGAGATGCTCCATTCAGGTTGTGCAGCATCTCGTCCAGCTGCTAAAGCGACTCTGGTAATAAGACGATTGTATCGGCAAAAGGTGTGAGAAGTACGCACTGTTTATATTGATTCCCCGACTAATCCAATCCCACTGGTTTCCAGACACTTCAAGACACTTCTTGAAGACGTCCTCAAGCTCATTGGTGAAAAGTTTAGGTGGTTTAACATTCCCCTGCCTAACTCCAAGCTGCAGATTTATAGGCTTTGTCTTCTAGTCTTGGAGCTGGACGGTAATCGTGGTAGTATATGGAGTCGAAGGTTTTCTCGTAATCCACAAAAGCCATACACAGTGGCTGATTGTACTCCTCTGTCTTTACAGTGTGGATGTGATATCCACGTATCCTTATTCAAATCTACAATCTGCATTACCATTATTAACTTTGTTCAAAATAGTTCATGAAGAATTGGTTTCGTAAATCTATTAAATGTTTGCGATCTTCATTTTTCTTCTGTAGGAATATAGCTATAACAATTTTAATTCAGGATTTGGTTTTTACTTAACAAAACAACAGTTTACAGATAGTAGACCATGGATACACTGAATTAGCCATAGAACACCTAAGTGTTCCACGAGCACATTGAATTACCCATAAAACAACCGGGTGGACCACGGGTACAAAATGTTAACCGTGGAACACCTAGGTAAACCAAGTAGGTAGACCACGGGTAATAAAAAATAAATATGTATTAAAAACACAAATGTAAATACCATGAATTGTTGTCCAATCAGCGATTTCCTCCTTGTAATAAAATCCGAGGAAAGCACTATTTTTATCATAGTTTCCAGCTATTTTTGCTGGTGGATACAGTGCATGAAGTTCATGGATGACCTCTAATTCTTCTTCACTGTTTATGATAGCAAGGTGACCACCCTCAGCAGAACAAGTAAAGAAGGCTGGTGCGAACCTTTTTGGTTTGTTATGAAATTTATAACATTTATTGGTTCGGCTAAAATGGTAATCTGAAAGCATTGAGATGAGTTGTATCACTTTTGTTTTACATGTTTAATGAACATTAACACAAATAAAAGTACTATATAACGAGTTTGAAGCTTTAATGATGTGTTATGTCGATATGCTTACAAGTTTTTATTGCTTTCTGAAACTATATTTACCAGGATCTGTAGTACCACAAACAGTTACATCGACATTTGAATGCTGCTTATGGCAAATGAAAGGCCGTGGTGCATCGCAGCTCACATCGGATAATTTGCCGTTAGAGCTGAAAGCGATGCAGCTTTCAGCATTATTTTTATTATCAGGTTCGAAGGGGGCCCATGCATGCGGAATTTCAGCCAATGGTATACCTGCAAAATTTATTGAACTGCATAACTGTTGTAAAAAAATTATAAATCTTTCTATTTTAAAATGTTTTTATCAGTCAAAAAACTTTTATTTTACTAACCATCGATGGAATAATATTGGCCTCTAGCAAAAGTAGAGTGTATCCCAGTAAATATATCAGCATTGCACATTAATTCCATCATAACAGATTTGATTCTGACTGTGGTTGGAGATGCCAACATAGCACCTGTTAATAAAAAATAATTATATATCTGAATCAAAATATTTTAAAAGAAAATAGTTGGATCTGGATCTAGAAAATTGGATTTTAGGAATTGGCTTCATGATAGCAGAAATGCGTAAAAAGTGTTAGTTTCGATATGTGGGCGACGCCGACGCCTAGTATACATTTTAAACATTTAAAGCGTAATTAAGAAGTACCTTCAAATCTGCATTGCAAGTAGGCGTCGTACCATGTTAGAGGTATTTCTTGGTACTTGAACCATCCGAGATCTGTATACATATAATCACATCGAAAACTTACGGCATCTGAAAGCAAAATATACTGAGAGTTAAGAAGATAGCTTCTTTAATCATTTTAAAATTAAAATCAGGACTAATTCACGAAATAGTGGTCGTTAAAGTCGGAGACACAACAACACATACAATCACAAACTAAATTGCAACCATCAAGTAGGAAAATAATAAAGTCAAGGTATTGCATGTTGTACAACCAAGCAATCGGAACTTAGTTAAACAGTTAATCGTCTTTATTGAAAGATCAAAAATTTACGAAACTAATAACATAAAAAAGATAAAATACTACTATCATTATTTTTCTTAAAATTAGTAAACAAGCAAACAGCCCATCTAATAAAGCACTTCCTACTTGCCATTACAAAATAAAGACAGTTTAAGTGTTATTCAGTGACAGTATAAATATGCTTAAAAATAAAGTATTAATACTAAAAATAAATAATTTATTGTAAAACAAAAAATAAACCTTACCCAAAAATGCTAAATTCAATACAAACACTATATACTTTAAAACAGACTTCATTTTACACATACTAATGAGTCTGTAAGACCAAGCAGTATTTATATAAATGTTTATCATTCTTTGTTTTATAAAAGCAACAAATCCAGTGGTTCTCAAAATATAAAAGAGATACCGTGTGGTCTTTTTGAAGGAGTTGAAAAATTTACAGATTTTAAAGTGTAAAAAGTATACTTCTTAATCTCTGTGCTTCTACCTTGTTTTGTCTCTGCATCGTCCAAAGGTCAGCATTAAGTTCGCCTTTGACACATTTTGTGCATAAAGTATAGATAAATAAATACAAGAAAAGTTAGGTACCTACGATGATTTCTCCAATTTTCGATTTAAATAAATGTTGATCCGGCTCGAAGGACGAATGTATACGCGATAGCTGAATAATGCAAATAGTGGACTGTATAGTAAGATAATGTACTGATTTACATGGTATTAACAGTCGCGTTTGTGAAACATTACAAATATATCAATATGAGATGTGAATATTGTGGAAGGTGTTGAGGTTTCAAAAATAAAGAAGAAAAATCTTTACCAAAAACTACTTGTCGTCACTTAACACAATAGTATATAAGAGAGCAGTCTTGCGGATTCTTGCCACTTTGAACAGTTCGATCCATCTAGCGAAGTACAATCCGTGGCCACCTCTGGTGAACCATCCAGCGGTTGTTGGTTCTTTGGACTATGTAACCTACCGTTCTGGTGATAAATCCTATCTATCCTAATTAATATTATAAATGCGAATGTGAGTTTATTTCTTACGCTGAAAGCTCCGCCGATCATCATCAATGGCAGGAATATAGAAACAGATATAAAGTTACTTTCATTAAAAAAAAACCCATTGTACCTAAAGTAACACTTTAATTAATTTACAAAATATACGTTAACGCGAACAAAACCACCGACAAAAGGTAGTGTCTAATAAAGAATTATATTATATGAATGTTTTTTCCAGGTTGTCGGACATTTTAGGGCTCCAACCACCCGTAACGAATGCCACAGATGTTCGTATGGCAACCGAGACCGACGGCTTTACGTGGTCTCCGAGGCACAGAGGGGTCTCAATGTGTTAAGAAGAGTCACCCATCCTAAGACTGACCTGGCTATAATTGCTTCACTTTGCAATGTGCTTACCTACTCAGCAACCACTTAGCAACGAGCCCCTCAATTATTAGCTTATCTTATTTTTCACTAAGTGCTAAAAACACTTTGAGAATCTTTTAAAAGTAATTTAGGATATCTACTTGGGTCAAATCTCGGCCTTATTTTCGATAACCCAATTCACATTTTAAACTTTCGTTATAATGTTATTTTAATACAAAGTTCGCAAAAAACAAGCCCCTTGTTTTTTCAGGTTGAAACCGTTTGAAGTGTTTCCAACATCAAAAATAGTCTTCACACGTAATGTGATCATATCATTATCATCTCGACCTTAATCAAATCAAATCAAAAACAAAATCATTTATTTCAATTGAACCCATTAAAGGTGTTTTTGAGTTGTCAGAAGTAGTAGTCAGTCAGACTAAGATAGTCGTGAAGCTAGTTGCCTGTTCCAATACGTGGATCCTGTGGAGAAGAAGAGGCAAGAAACTGCAAGGACACTCTTCTTCAATATGTTTTTTACAAGTCTGTGGTTACGTTACTTATATGCGCAAATTAAATGTGAGGACAATGTAAAGTATTGTTCTAAACTATAGTCAGTCGCGCAAATTAATAGCAATTCGAAGATGACCAGCCCCGAACAACGGCACTCGTTCACGAGCATGACATACGCGCCAGCCATCGTCCACTTCAACCATATCAAAGGGAGCCGAATGCCCCGACACATACAGCACCGGCATGTCTGCGGCGGTGTCGGGGCATTCGGCATTTGGCATCGACAGGACGTCAAGGCGAGCATGACATATGCACATAGCGCTGCCAGGCAACATAGCCAATTAACCTAATATGTAATTGACTACACAGTTCTCACATGTACAATTCAAAATTTTCTAAATGCAACATAAAAATTGATATCAAATTCACATATATATATAATAACATGTCAGATATAATGTCACAGTTAAATTTAAATTTTCCCAGCTGATCCAAGAGCTAGGAACATTTTCGAAACAGAGCACTTAAGTATGCTATTTTTAACCCCCGACGCAAAAAGAGGGGTGTTATAAGTATGACGTGTCTGTGTATCTGTGTATCTGTGTGTCTATGTGTCTTTCTGTGGCATCATAGCTCCCAAACAGATGATTCGATTTGAATCCGTTTTTTTTTGTTTGTTAGGTGACTTGATCGAATGTGTTCTTAGATATAATTCAAGAAAATCTGTTCAGCCGTTCGAAGATCATCAGCTCTTTTATAATCGTTGAAGGGTTTTCGAGTCAGGGGTATTTTAAATGTTTAATGTATGACTATTAACTGTATTTTATTACTACAGCTTTACCCAGAATGGCTGGCTTCTGGTAGCGGTTGTTTTTTTATGTTGATAATATAATATATAAATAAATAAAAAATCCTGTATGCCTACAGGCATGAGTGTCCAAACTTTCGTGTGTGTAGTTTAGACTATTACAATTAATAAAACAGTTGAGAGGTTTCAATTGTATTAAACACCCAATAATTTGCTTGACCGACTGGTTATAATGGACAAATAAGTAAGGCAGTGGGAGAATCAAAGGATCAAATTTGCTTTTATATTTCCATCGTTTTTAAGAAAATATAAACGATGAATTCTTTCGAACAGTGGACTTAGTAGACAATAGACACCACACACAAAGAATTCTAGAAACATTCCCTGCTCAATATATAAACTATTCCTGCGTCGCCATTGGTACAATATTAGTCTGTGGAACCGACCCTTAGAGAGTTCTGAACAAAAAAGGACCGTTGCAAGCAGTAACTGTTTTTTTACTTATTAATGGTTTAATAATATTTGTTTACTGCCTCACCAAGACTTACTTATTTATTAATTAGGTATATTTTTGACTTATTATATTATATTATTATATTTCGACTGGCCTGTTGGTCTATTGGCTAGTGACACTGACTGCTAAGCCAGAGGTCGTGGGTTCGATTCCCATCCAGGAAAAATAATTGTGTGATGAGCACGATCATTTGTTATGTGCCTGGGTGTAATTTATCTATAATATGTATGTATTTAGAAATATATAAGTATGTTTATCAGCAGTCTGGTTACCATAGTACAGGCTCTGCCTAGTTTGGGATCAGACGGCCGTGTGTGAGATGTGTGAAGTTATTACTATTTTAAACGTCACCAGCCTTAGTTCTTAATGTAAGGCATTAATTAATTAAAAAGCTTTTATATTTTATTGTAAACATAAAATACTAGTCAGTCAAATTTATATAAAAGGCACTTTAAAAACTTTGATGATTTATTATCTCTATTATTAAAAAAAAAATTGACAATTATATGGAAGATAAAAACGATTACGATTAAATTGTTTTTAGATTCATAGGCTATTTCAAATACTTTTGAGAATTTCCCATCTCCCGTCTTTTGTTTTCCTTTCCTTTCTTTTTTTACTCTTATTTTACCTTTTTAGTTTTCAGTGTTCATATTTTCATAGCTAAATTTTAGTTTCTTAATTTGAATCTTACACACATAATAGCGCACAATAAAATAGTTTTATAATACATTTGATTAAATATTGTAAATTTGGTGGCATAAAAGAGTAGCTGTGGGTTTGTTTGGCCGATTTCTTCCCACAAGACTAATTGGCAATTGGTGGTTGGAGACTGGCACATAGCAATCTTTAGAAAAGGCCGACAACAACCTTATTGCTTGGTTGATAAACATTAGGAGCATTCCCATTAAGAGTATCTTTGTTTTTAACTACTGAATATACGAGTAAGTAGTAATTTTGTCGTATTTAATCGTTATTTAAGTTAATTTTAAAATTATTTTCGTCTAGATGTAATATTTATATTAAAGCAAATATTTGTTAAAATTAATTGTTACTTTATGAATATAATGTGCTAGTCAGGGTCCAAAATTGAGACTATTCTATTTTTAAGTCTTTTAAACATTTTGAAATGCATAGTAAATAATTGAATTGAATTATTGATGTCAAATATTGATTTATGTCATGTTTATAAAAGTCTTTATTTTTACAAGATATTGTCACTGTGCTATCATCTGAAATGAGAGTCATAAGATAGTCAATAGCTCAAGACTGGTCATTAATATATAAAATAAATAAAAGAGATCCAAGTATGCTACCCTGAGGGATACGTACGTTCTTCTGACAAGAACGTTTCCTCTCCCTTTGTTGTTAAATTTCTTTTTTGTGATTTGTGTATATTGTTTTCTAATACTTTGGTACGATTTATAAAAGGTTTTGTAAAATGTAAATAAAAGCCAGACGTATTTTGAAAATATTTTATCAACTGATTGTATTTGCAAAAAAGTTTTCATCACACATCTGTATGAGATATAAATGTACATGAATTAACTTGATAAGTACTTTTTGATGAAACAGGGACAATATCAGATGGAAATCCACTAGATGATAATTTTAACTAATATACTGGACCGGTACTTCTTTCACTGGTTTTATAGGACTGCGAACTGGACAATTTTCTTTGACCATCCGTATTGTCATCGCAAAAATTGGAATAGTTTGATATATTTTCAAATTGAGCATTATCACAAACAGCAGGATAATCCGGTCTCTTTTCACAAATAAATGCAAAATGTCTTTCACACCACACGTCGTTTAATGTGGCATCACGGAACACTGATCCACAATATTCACCTTCAGTGGTGTTGTCCGGTTGTCCTTTAGAAAACGTGGCATAGCCAGCCTCTTGGAGTGTTTGACCTGGATAGAGAAAATAAAGTATTTGTAGGGTTTTCTTGTTGTTGAGCATTAAACCAGTTGGTGTTCCTGTCCTAGTGGTTTCTCCAGTCACAGGAAATGCAGGACATTCGAGTACGCAACCCCGGCTTCTGTAAGCTACTGCAGTCTCAGTCCCGTTCCAAATCCGAGACTTGCGGTATCCCTTACCCTAGGTTCCTCTTCGGCCAATGAAATAAACTAAAAATTAATTATGGTTGAAATTCGGCCACTAGGCTATCAAGTACTTTTAAATACATGTATCAATTCTTACTTTGATTTTATGTTTAAAAGGTAGTTATTAGTATAATAAATATAATATTACAATACAATAAGTACAACATATTGTTGAGACGGACTCCCCGCGCCCACTTGTGAACGCTGTGATTGGATTAAGAACTCTTTTGAAAGGGCGCGCTGATTCTGGGTGGCAGCACCTTACTCAAATTCGTATTTAAAATAGATTAATTTGGAATCAAGCAAGACAAGACTATCGTCTGAGAGTCTGATGACAGACGTCGTTCTAAAAGCACGGAACCGCAAGATATATTAATTCCATATTGATTTAATGTTAAAATCAAGTATCATTGTAATTTGGAGTTAAAGTATAGCTTCTGTGTTGCCTGCATAATCTTTTACTTATTCTCCCCATAGCATAGATTCTATAATCCCGATACCAGCTTTCCTCTGAGTTACGACAATATGTAACTAATACAAAAACTTCGTACACTGAATTATCTCTGAATCACATGATAATAATATATTATCATATATGGGGGTCCAACCCTCAAGACTTGATGGTTTGCGTTTCTAAAGTGACTACTGAAATCATCTGTGCAGTCATGTTATATTGAATCTGGAAATTTAGAAGCCGATTTCGATTTTTTTTCAGCTATCTTCAAGTTATTAATATACTTTACAAACAAGAATATAGTAAAATTTACCATGAATTGTTCTCCAGTCACCTCCCTCACCCCAATCGTGAAATCCAATAAAAGCAACATCTTTCAGAAAGTTTCCAACCATTTTTGTTGCCGGATAGAGAGCAAATAATTCACGAATAATATTTGCTTCTTCTTCACTGTTAATAATAGCAAGGTGACCGCCTTCAGCAGAACAGGCAAAATGAGCTCTTGCAAACGTTCTCGGTATTGTGTGGAATTTATAACATTTGTTGGTCCGGCTCTCAAAGTGATATTCTAAAAGTATTAAGATGGCTATTATAGTTTTTTTTCTAAATTTATGTAAAAATCAAATGTTAACAAGAAACTGGAAAATATTTTACGACATTGATGTAAGAAAACTGTAAGGCGAAATTTAAATTCGTGGTTACCCGAATCTGGAGTACCGCAAACTGTAACATCAATATTTGAATTCTCCCTGTAGCAGATATAGGGCCTAGGCTTATCACACCTCACATCAGATAATTTCCCATCAGAATTTAATGCGATGCAGCTCTCGTTATCATCATTATTATCAGGTTCAAATGAAGCCCACATATTCGGCATTTGAATTTGGCCAAGTGGTATACCTGAAAAAGTAACTGTGTCATGATGTCTGATATTAAACTTCACTTAATTTTGTCAGTCTTTGTGTAAGTAGTAGACTACTTCTCTCTTAACATCGAAGTTAATGCTTATTGTAGAAATTACTTTCGATTCAATAGATAATTTACTTGCTAAGCCTCATAGTATATGCATACAAGAAAAATAATTAATTTTAAAAATTATTATAATGATTCACTAACCATCGATGGTGTGGTACTGGCCTTTAGAGAAAGTAGCATGGATTCCAGTAAAGATATCAGTTTTGCATATTGATTGCATCATAGCAGATTTAATAGCAACTGTAGTAGGAGATGCTAGAACACCACCTTTGGAAAAAAAAAACGCATTTCAATATAGAATTTAATGACAGAATTAGCCACTAAGAAGAATATCTACGGTTGGTGGTTTCAGTGACCGGATTTTAATTTACAATATACCTTCAAGACTGCACTGCAAGCGAGCGTCATTCCACGTAGCGGGTATATAATGGTATTTGAACCAACCTACATAAGTGTACCTGTAATCACATCGGAATCTTACACCATCTGAAAAAGAAAATTGAAATGGAAATTAAGAGCAAACATATTTGTTCACTTACTGGTTTTGTAAAGACTGTACACGCCGCTTACCCTATAATTATATTATACTTTTAATTCACTAAATATTATATAAAATCACACGCGAGTGTTCCCTGTCATCAAGAAAAACGTCTTGGTGGTGATACAACTTAAGAACAGGCGAAGAAGGGGATTTGAGAAGATATTCAAGCGCACGTGTGGCCATTCCGACATACCAGATTCTTCCCCCCCCTTTCTGAGCGAATGGTAAGTCACCTCCAAAGACTAAACGATACGATATTAATGTTAAAAATATATTATATTAATTAATATTATCATCGACGCCACTACGTATAAAAAAGTTGGAAAACTACAAGTAGGCATATTGCATATTTCACATAGGATGCATTAAAATTTTCAGCTAAAGGGTTACTTTTTTTTTCAATTTTATGGCCTGAACCTATAAATCTTTGACTATTATATTATTTTATAATTATTTAAATGAACTATAGAAGTACTTAAAACCAAGAAAAGTACACAGCTTAGGTTATTCAAAGGAACACGGAAATCAGTCAAATCATAGTTTATTTTAATTTATAATAACAAATCTCGCTTTTACTGTTCCAAATCCTTCCATTTATCTTTTTCTGGGCCACCTCGAATTAATTCAAATAGTGATCCTTGGACGGAAAGCGTAATCTTAATATCTAGGTGTTAAGGTTTATTCTATATTGATTTTATTTTAAAATTCTATTTGACTAATATTTACAAGTGTATATTTACGGGAATTAACGCGTACACGAAATAGGTACTACATATAATACGTCAGGCAATTCAAAGGTATGTAATACCTATTTCCTGATCGTGTTAATTCCCACATATAAGAGAATTCTTTGTAGCCCTTTTTAAGAAAATTTCGAGAATGTAGTAACGTGAATTTTGGAATATTCAGAAGAAGTGCAGAAAGCTCAAATTTTTAAACAATATGTCTTACAACTTTAAAAATTACGTGAAAACGGCTTAATTAAATCACACGCCAGTATATGTGATTCTCTGTCATGGTAAGTAAGTCTATACAGTGACAGCTCAAGTTATACTGGCCAATGAAAAAACGGTGGTCGAAAATCGACCACCACACGATCTCTAGTATACATAATTATATCATGGAATGCAAAAGTTGAAAAGTTATTAAATATTCACTAACTATGGTTTTTGTCAAATCTTTTATTTTTTTTACGAAAACGAGTTTATTTTAAACATCCATAGAGTTTTAATAGAAGTGTAAGATAGTCTCTTCTAATGTTTAGTAAAATCAAAGAGTAAAATGGTTATAATATTGATTTACATTTCAGCCAGACACATGAGCGTCCGAAGCGAGTGCTACACACACTGGTTAACGCTTGCACACGCACTCTTACAAAGTATGTATCTCTACAGAAGTTTCATCTATAGTCTATGGTCAGATGTAAAATATTTAACAGAGGTCTATAGGTAGTTTATCTTGATAGATAAACTGACCAAACAATACGTTTTGTAGTAGTTTTTGATTGAACCCCAATAATAAGCATGCATCGTTGCCTACATTATGGCATTTAAATCAAAACTTTATGTTTTATATTTAATTTTAGATAATTATTGATACTTTTATTTTAGCAATTGGACTTGAATTAAACTATAGTTAAGTAAATCATACTATGTTTTTATTATATTTTAGTTAGTGGATGTTCATCACATAAACTTATAACACAATATATTTAGTGCAAAAAAATATTAAATTAAGGCTTATCTTATCTTTATGAGTTTATAAACACAATATGGTATTCCCCTGATATCTATAAAAACAAATTATATGTGTCAATATCTCGATGATGTTTTGTTACAAAAACATGCAGCACAATTAAATTACAATAACAAATACTGAACCTAAAGTTTCTTGTGTCAAATGTGATATGATAGCTTTAAGTCGTTATCGACAAAACAGTAATCTTATTTATAAAATTCTCGTGTCACAATGTTAGTTACCTTACTCCTCCTAAACGGCTTTACTGATTTTTACCAAATTTTATATGCATATTCAGTAGGTCTGAGAATCGGCTATTATCTATTTTTCATATCCCTAAGTGATAAGGGTTGTTCACCCTTAACATTTTTTTTTAATTTTTATATAATTTTTTTATTTTTTATTTTTTTATGATACAGCATTAGAAAATACATACAGCCCTGAATCTTCAACCCTCTACGATCAACCCCTATTTTTCCATCGCGATTTTTATATTATTCAGTTCACAGATCCGCAATAGGGTTGCAAGATGGCAATCGAATTTAATAATTATTGGAGTACAATAAATTTTCATGTATAGTCTATAATTACAATTTACTTATTTCACTACTATACATATATTTTTTTTATTTAAATTAATCTTCAACCCCCGCCGGTCGAGAACTGATCAACTACCAATCGATCAGTTATCCCCGCCAGGTGTCTACCGTTTTATATATATATATTTCTTCTGTGCGTTTGTATGTTCCTGAACTCCTCCTAAACGGCTGGACCGATTTTAATGAAATTTTTTGTGTGTCTTCAGGTGGATTCGAGAATGGTTTAGATTTACAATTGGACCCGGTAGATGGCGCTGCGATAGGGTTCCAGGAATAATATTTTTTAAGTTCAAGCAGAACAACGTCTGTCGGGTCCACGAAAAAAATATCAATATTTTTTTTAGCTACGAAGCTATTTTTTTACATGTATATGTGGTGACCAGTCTTGGTACGGAAAGTCAAAGAAATGAAATAGAATAAAATATTTAAAATTTAATGAATTAGGGTCGAAATTCGGGCGATCTCTAGTTAATAAAATTAGAGTTTAGTACTCAAATTCAAATTCAATATGTTTATTTCATAAATTTGATCATCAAATTATTCCAAATCATCAATTTAAAAAAATATTATTATAATTAAAAATTATAGATCAACACAGAGTCACTGTAACAAAAGTTTGCTTTTTCAAATAATAAAAAAAAAATAGGTAACATCATATCTGCCTGTATCGATCTATAACCGCCCGTTTCCAAATGGTTGAGCCTTGTGACAAGAAACATTTTCTATCACGTTGAACTATGAATTCTGTACCATAACTAATAAAACATAATCACACTAAAAGTTTTCCAAAAGTAAAACGAAATTTGAATGTTAGTTGGTGTCTGTAGATTGAATGACGATTCGATATTTCGATTTTTGTGTAGTTAGTTGAATACTAACAAGATATTAGATACATCAAAACATTTGATAAACGAAAGATACATAAAACTCTTTCAATAAAATATTATTCTATATGGCATGGACATGTTTAAAAATGTTTTGTGGACGTCATGGAATTCCTCAAACGTCTCAAATACCCTCAAAAAGATTTGAATATTCGTGACATTTGAGAGTCTTGGCTAAGAGCAAGCTTCACCGTGCTAGGAATAGACATGGGAATAGAATAAAAACAACAACAATACACGATTAAACTTACTCCCCCATTTTGCTTATGAAGTAATACTAAACAAAAGTATTTAAACAAGAATAAAATATAAAATGCGCCTTACCTAAATATGGTAAATAAAATATTAACAGTAGGTATTTTACAATCAACTCCATTTTAGCTGCCGACGAATATCTTCTCAAGCAATGAAATGAAAGTATTTCATTATATTAACAATAAACTGAGGAAAGTGGTTCTCAAATTATAATCATAACACTGGTCTTTCTTCTGTATTTTGTATAAATCTATAACATCTTCTTCCACTAACTTATTAAGTGCCACAACTACCTTGCTACAATGTAGAAAGGAGAATAAAGGAGGGATAAAATGGACACAAACACGTTAAAAATGGGCATGCAAGGTGTACAGAACAGTGTGGTGATATTTTTGGAGCATTATGAGCCGAAAAGTAGTTGAGCTGGCCTAAAACAAGGCTTTGGTTTTATTTTAATTTTCAAAATATTTTTCTGGTATATATTTCACGACAACATATAAACAGTCGTCAAAGTTCACAAATATTGTTTTTTTTTTTCAATTTTCAGTCAAACGGTACGATATAAAATGTCATTAAGCCTTAAAAAAAGCCAGCAAACACATACTTGACACTTTGAGCATCTTTTTCACGCCATTTAACATATCTGCAAAGGTTAAATAGTTGACTAGTTGATAACCTAGGTCACTTTAATAGCTAACTATCTTTATTGCGAAGCTTACATACTTTAATAACATTTTGACGTAAAACCCCAGATTGTTGCCCTCACAGGTTTATGGAAATCCTACTTTAAATGCTACTTCAGTACGTCCCAAATACAAATACAAATTTATTTCGTTTCAGCTCGCGGGGACATTTCTATATACACCACCGGGGCTAAATGGTAAGGTAGTATGTCGGACTCGAACCGACCAAAACCAAGCGGTGGTTCGTCACGAAGACTTTCTACCAGAGCCTCAAGTGAACCCCGAAATCCCTGTGAACCCTGGTTGACTTAACTGCCTGTTGAATAACGAGCGATGAAATCGCCAGATGTTCAAAAAGAACCCTTCAGTGTAGGGGGTAGGAGGATATGTTAAGTGCCTATAAAATGAAGTCAAGTAAGACAGTCACATTCAAAATAAAGTCTGCAATACAAACGTTGATGATCTTTTCGTGTTTATCAATATTTACAGTTTTACTCCTGTGTGTATTTAGGGGATGCCTGACTCAAGGAACAAGGGGGGCTCTTTTTCAAGGGGTCAAGCGGCCTATCTTTAATCTAACTTGTCTTAGTTGGCCCTATACTGCAGCGGTGAAGGCTCTAATGTCCATTTGAAATAATCTTTTTTTTAGGACACTACAAATTATTCCTTAGTATACTAAATTTACTGCCTTTGTTTTTAGCCAATATGGCTGATATATTAATGGGTAGTACTGGACTTTTCCAGTACAATCCCCTGTTAAATTATTAATAGGGGAATATATTCCCCTGTTAATAATTTTTTCAACAATGGGTCGTCAAAAAAAAAATGATTAACAGTTCTTATGAAATTGGATTTCATTGTCATATATACAGGTTGTATATGACAATGGAACACTTACTTAAATCACTGGCATGAGTCTCGCATGCAGTTACAAAAACAATAAAAAAAAGTTGTCTATTATATGTATTTCCATGTCAACATGTGATATTACTTGTTCGTTATTTTTTCCAAATCCAAACAAATGCTTGACCCTGTGATTTGAATTGAGTTTAAATATAAAGTTGTCCATAATACTTAAGTATAAAAAAAGTTTTTACAAAAATTAAACCGACGAAAGAAGAAAGGAGCTGAAAAGTGAAAAATAAACTTGTTTAAGAATTATTTATACACTGGTGTAGGAGTTTAGCAATTTTTTTTTTAGTTTTATGTGGCTGTAAACGCCATTTACCTTATAATTATATCATACTTTTAATTCACACATTTATAGGATAAAGTTATACTACATAAGCATTAAACATTAATTTACACATTTCCGAACGCATAACACGCCTCTTCCTATCATACACCCCCCCCCCCCTTCCTTCCGCTACCCCTCTCGCAAAAAGGGTCGCGACGCGCACGCATTGGATTTCCCGCTAATACGCTCCTAAATACTAATTAAATCGCTATAAATCAATATAAAACCACACGCGAGTGTTGGGATGTCAACAATAAAAAACGTCTTGGTGGTGATACAACTCAAGAACCGGCGAAGAAGGGGATTTGAGAAGATATTCAAGCCACGTGTGTCAGCTAGACATTCCGGGCCGATTCTTCCCCTCCTTTCAGAGAGGGGTAAGTCACCCCCAGTGGCTAAAATAATCAACTACAGGTCTCCGTCATGTATTAGTGTCATTATAAATACATATGTGTGCTAAATTTCAACAAAATCTGTTCACAGGTGTAAGGTCAATGGGTGAACAATAATTCGTCTCCTATTTTGTACCCTTATACATACCCGTAGAAATTTTTATTTCAAATTGAAATGGGACCAAATTCAAACCATACCCTATCCAATAAAAGAGAATTATGGAAATCGGACCACCCTGTAAAAAGTTATGCGTGGTCATACTTAAAAAAAAAGATATATACAACTTGACTTGAGAACCTGCTTCATTTTTTCGTCGGTTAAAAATTTGTTATAAAGTCAGATAAACAATAAACATTATGAATTCCGGTAGCAATTTCATTAGACATTCTAATTCCCTCACCCAGCCATTTGGTCACCGGTCTACGCTCAGCTATTTGAATTGCCCGAATTCAGCCGTTTGTCTATAGAGCATGAATTCCGTTAATTCCGTACTAGTCTTAACGACTTTGTCAATAGCATTCTGTTGGATTTTCTAAATGCCTTATCCGAATTCAGGTTTGCAAGAGTCGAAAGGTCGAAGAGCCTTATTAAGTTTTTACTCTCTCTTAAGTGTTATGAACGACCTCTGCGGCGCAGCGGTATTGTATTCGACTGCAACTTTAGAGAATATGGGCTCCTTGAAAATATTTGTATTCATGGATGCATGCTATTTGCATTGGTCTAGATGTTTCTATGTATCATATTATGTACCTATAGGTATATTCACAAAAAACTTATTTAAGTTAGTTTGTTTATTTATTTAAGCTTTATGCACTTACGGTACAGAGGCAGACATAATGCCTAAGGCATTCACTGCCAGTCAACCTTCGGGGGACGCAGAGAGAACAGGAAGTAGGTAGATATGTACATAAATATCAATATTCTTATGTATACATAATATATATTCTTATATACGTGGGGTACACTGACCGTTTTGCGTAACTCATTAATAAAACAATTTACATGTAAAGTAATATATTTACTACTTTCCGAAGTATTCCCAGTTCATTTAATTTTTGGGAAAATAAAGAAATCGCATGGTGCCAGGTCTGGACTATGTGCAGGATGGGTCACTAACTCTACCTGTTCAGAAGCCAAAAATTATTTTGTCTTGTTCGCGGTGTGCACCGAAGCATTGCCATGGTGCAATAGGATGCGACTTCTTGTTCGTTTTCCCCTAACTTTTTCAAAGACACTGGGAAAACAAATGGTGGTGCACCACTCAGCATTAACTGTCTTTTGTTCTTCAAGTGGGATTGTGTAGACAGGACACGTACGGGAGAGAAAAACGCAATAATTTTTTTCCTCAGTGACCGTAGTTGAGGGCTGACCCTCACGAATTTCATCATGAAGAGAAACACGGCCACGATGAAATTCTCCATACCAACACCTTACGGTGCTCAAGTGGTGGTGCTTCCCTCCCAAAAGCATTTTGAAGACGAGTAGTTCTATCTTGCGAAGTCAGTGAACTTTTAAAATCATAAAAAATTATCGCCCTAAAATCTTTTCGCGTTAATTCCATTTTTGCTACGGACGACGAACTTCAAGTTGTGTTAAAAAACAATTGACACGAGATTTCACGCCAATTTTTTTTTAAATCAATGACCGAGTTTCTTATGTTTATAAAAGTATAACAATCGAAATTTAAACATTTATGTGCGGCCAGGAGCGCAGAACTTTCAGTGTGCCCTATGTATCTATACAGGAATAAAAAGCATTAGATGTCAAGCAATGGGCAAGTTTATTCTGCCAGTTATCAGAATAAGTACTCCCTTATTCTTACTTTTTACCTTTACTTGTGCTGTCAGACCCTACTTCTTACCAAAATTTCATGTTTCTAGGTCAATGAGTAGTACCCGAACAGGTTTTGATTTACCTACGAATTGAAATTTGGTGAAATCTAAGGCTATTTAAGCCTTAGATTTCACCAAATTTCAATATCCCGTATCTTTTTATTGCGTTGACTTAAAAGCTTGATTTTTTTACAGCTTCAAGGGACCGCAGACATACGCATTTTTATTATTAATTTCAGCTTGATGCGTTAACGGGTTCCTGAGAAAAATGGTCATGACAGACAGACATTCAGTCAGAAAGGCAGACGGACGGACAACAAAGTGATCTTATAAGGGTTCCTTTTTCTTTTGAGGAACGGAACCATAAAAAGAAATACAACAAGCTTTGGTTTTATTGAATTTTATAACCAATAACCAAAAAACTTAATCAGCGAAGTAAAATACGAAATAGTTTCGGTAGATTCAAAAATTAGTCTGATCTATGCAGATATACTGTTCTGGGAGAGCCATGCTTCGGCTTCATATTCTGGTTTTTAAATACCCATAGTTGCGTTCATGTCAGCCCTGTCCCTAACGATTAGCTTAGAACTAAAGCTTAGACCAATAAGGTCAAGTCTAATTTGTCAGTTTTAAAATAAGATTTGTGTGTTAAGAGAAATGTTACAAATTTTCCCAAATTTTTTAACGTTGTAAAGTACAACACTAAAAAAATTGGGAAAATTTATAGGGTCTACTATAGGGCCCTAAAATAACCGTACCTTTCTGTAACACCCTACACATTAAACAAACAAACTTTATTACTTTATAATTTTAGTGTGACTTCTATCAAGACGGACATGACGTCATGACGATGATTCAAAAATATATGTATTTCATTTGATATTATCTTTAGCAGTCTCCTGTTTCCTGTATGGTGTCATATTGGATAAGGCATGGGGATTACCTCGCATTATACCTAAAAAGTGCTACTAAATATAAAATGTGTTTATAAACAGTACTCTTTATCTAACAAAAATAGTGTAAACTGCTGCTAACTCATATTAAATACTATCTGCGCCCCGCGGTTTCACCCGCGTAGGTCCCGATCCCGTGGGAATATCGGGATAAAAAGTAGCCTATATGTTAATCCAGGTCTCCGCTAGCTGGACAAGCCAAGTTTCATCGCAATCGGTTCAGTAGTTTTTGCGTGAAAGAGTAACAAACATCCATCCATCCAGGATAAATGCGTATGTAATTTTCTTATCTTTTTGAAGTGAAACTTCTTTAGACACGTTGTGCATTTTTGATATGGGGAAAAAGCACTGAACTCGCACCGTCACGCTAATAATACATATATAGATCCATTAGAGGGCGCTAATCTAAACATTGAGTTCTGTCAGCTCTTTATTAATTAATGTCACCAACCTGTTAATATGACGTTTTAAGTTCGTCGTATCGTTTAAGTTTGCACTTCTGTCGGCAGTCCCATGACTGCCAATTTTAATTTTTTTTTTGTTCCTTCCTTTCGCTTTCACGCCCTTACTAGTCATCCGACCATCATGAATTGATTTGACACATTTTTCATCCAAAAAAAAGTACTATATTGCATAATAACGTGAGCGAAATCGCGGGTGAAAGATAACCTTGTATATAAACAAAAGTATATTAAGACTCACATAAGAAAGTTCCTAAACAGCACTTTGCTTGGCCTGTGTTCAGCCTTCGTGTCCCACATAAGTTACTTCGAGTTCAAAACTACACACTGTGTGTCCGAACATTAAAGAAAAGTTTCTTTTTAACTTAAATTCTATAAATTAGGACCTGAACTGAACTGATAAATAAGATAGTCATATTTCTAGGAAATGTATAATTTATCTTTTAAAAAGGCATAAGTAAAATGTCAATAACGACCATGATGGCGCAACTGAAGTTTGATTCCTGATTGCGGCTTTTGTATGCATAAATGTGTCTATTTGCATTGTTCTAGGTGTATCTACGTAGACAACACGCTACAATTTGATGATAAGGCCATGAATGACTGGCTAAAGAGGCCTCATGGTCTTACCGGCTGACACAGGTGCTACCGGCTGCCAATACGCCAAATTATAGTATTGTCGTCTGAATTTCATGTACTCAAAAAGTTTCATTTCGATACGACAATTAGAAGTAGGTTAAAAATTACTTCCAGGATTTATTTACAGAGTTACAAGTGAAGTGTGTTCGTGGGAGAACCATGTTTCGGCACGTATGGGCCGGCTCGACCGGAGTGGTACCACGGCCTCATAGAAAACCGGCAGTGAAGCAATATTTGCATTGCTTTACGCCGCGTGAGTGAGGTTACCGGAGGCCCTAACCCTTCCCCCTCCCTTCTCTTCCCCGCTTCTGTCCTTCCCCTCTCCTCCTCTCTAACCTCCCCTCTCCCCTCTTCCCCTACTCCCACCTTAAAGGGCGGCAACGTACTTGTGACCTTTGAGTTGCAGGTGCTCATAGGCGGCGATAGTCATTTACCATCAGGTGACCCGTCTGCTCGTTTTTAATTAAAGCGTGTTAAAATAAAGCTCTGGATCAGCCATAGAGTATAGTACTAAGGTTAGAGGACCTAGTCGGGTGACTCCATGTTGAAGATATAATTAATCAATATTTATTCTTCATAGTCTTTTCTATTAATAGTTTACTGGCCAAATGATCCTTTTTCCATTTGTATATTACACATACTCTTTTAGAGTACTCTTTCAGTTTTCACACGGTTTTTCTACGTTATCATCCATCTTGTCACTTCCAAGTTATATCATAGAAATGTCCCATCCATTCTGTACTATTGACTTTACTTTGTATAATGCTTTCACATATTAACACATACATCCTTTTCTATGAATATGTGGATAAGAAAATATATTTTTTTTATTGCAACATCTTGGTAAAAACAGAAGAACTCATTTCCGTTCAGGAACATACATTACAAACGTAAACAAAAATGAGTAAGAACATTGTAAATCTTCAATGGAAGGCAGACTTGTAAGAACCGTCGCAGAGTAAATGAATATCAGAACGATATAAGTCAATGTAAACAGTGAAGCCGTATGAACCTTTTAATTATCTCTAATTAGTTTCTGTAACCTCCAACAAGCAGTTTCAAATGCCAAGCATGCTTATTATCATAAGTACACCAAAACATCTTGCTCTAATAAAAAGCTTACTGCTACCATCTATATGGGTGCTCCTGGGTGCCAGCCGTTTAACTCGGTTTAAAGCCGTGCTCCGTGAATCATCGACGACCCCAAACACAAGCGATATTGAACCCTTAAGCGTAAGGAGAGGCTTTGCCTCCTTCTGTGTGTTTTTGTTCTCAATATGATGCCCACGGCTGCATTCTACCACCGCACCACAACGTAAAACAATGCGGGCCATATGCTTGTTCTACCCATATTCCTACTGATGTGACTCCTGTACAACACTAACACTGCATTCCAATCATAATACTTAATGGGTGTTAACAGAGGTATGTACATACAGACTTGCATTTTTCTATATATAATATTTTTGATGCGATCTCATTTCTTTTTTTTACCTCAGGAGTATGCAAAATGTATGTAACGTAAATGTATTTAAGTATCTTTACCCGTGTTATAAAACCCTCTGGCTGCGAACCCTCTAGCGATGTCCCATAATATCATAACAAACAAGCATTATATCATACTTAATAGTCATATTCAGTTCTAGCTGTTACCAGCGACTTCGTTTGCGTGAAAAAGAAATTCCTACCCTTTTCCCATTTTTCATTGGGTTCAGCGCAACGTGTAGCATTACAAAGGGTTTTGGCCGTTTTGTTTTATGGTCGGCCACCTGCCTGACGCCAACTCTCCTTGGGAATGTAGTTGTTTTAAGACCGGAAAGAAAGAAGAAAGTATATTTGTATAAGGGAAAATGGGTAGGGAGAGGAACTGAGACTGCAGTAGCTCGTAGAGGCCAGGGTTATATACCCGAATGTCCTGTTTTTCCTGTGGCTGGAGAGGATACTAGGACAGGAACACCAGCAGCACGTTTGCGTTAAAATTTTGCCAAGTTTTATCTAGATCCGTTCAGCCGTTTTTGCGTGAAAGAGTAACAACAATCCATCCTCATAAACTTTCGTCTTTATAATATTAGTAAAATGATATTACTCTTGTTTCACTTAATACTACACTCCTAAAGGATGTGCTGGACTGATTTTTCATATTCATAGAACCAGGTATTTATTTTGAAGATATAGTAACATAGTGTATTTGTAAAGTAGATCGCAAAATGTTTTCACCAATAAATGGTTTTGTATTTTGGTTGTAATGTCTAATAGTTATTATATTATCTTAAAATACATGAGTCATTGTCACAATTTATGAGTCAATATTAGGGGTTTTTCACAACAGATAAATGATACAGCTCCGGAAATTACATGTATGCCCACATGATACAATGTTTACTGTAATGGGGATTTTTATAATCTGCCGAAGTTGGGTCGATTAGTTATTTGTCATTGCTATACTTAGAATTAAATTGCTCTTGTTACTGTTCGACGCCGGAGGTATGGAGTTCAATCCTCGGTAGCACATCTGACACTTTTCGAAGTATATGTATGCATTAGAATAATAAGTTTGGTCGTAAGGCTTTAACCACTCAACCCTCATCATAATTTCTTTGCACACAAGTTGTCAGGGGAACATAAAAGGACATAGAGTAAGATAGAAGATAGGAAAATGACTAAAACGCGAACAAAGTCGTGAATAAGAACTAGTTTATTATAAGTCCAAAGACAGTACTATTCCCGAAGAATGGTTTTTTTTGTTTATGGGATTGAGGCAAGCGAGTAGACGGGTCACGTGCTGAAGCATGGCTCTCACACGATTACAAAAATATCAGTAGCACGAGCGAAGCTGCGGAAAAAGCTAGTCATAAATATAATAACAAAGCACAATCGCAAGAAATTGTCCAAATTCCGGAAAAAAATGGTAATCTGTTGGAGCAAGGTGCGGGGAGTATGGTATCGGAGATATTCCAATCGCAACTCCTCTAATTTTGCAACCGTCTACGTCTGTTATGCAGTGCGTTGTCTAGCGTTGTTCTAAAATAGCAATGCGTATCGTATATTTTCCATCATTGTTTGCAATTGTTGACAATACAGTTTTGCTGTAATTGTCTGCCATTCTGGCCAAATTTAGGAATCTGTAGTGAACCAGTACCTTTTTTTGGGTCAACTTTCGCCTGGGGCAAAATTTAGCCGGTTCGTCTGGATTCAACCAATTCAACCATTGTGGTGATCGTGTTCCTTTATTATACAGGATCCATTTTTTATCACAAGTAACAATACAATTCAAAATCCTCTAAAATGTCGTTATTGTGACGGTTGAGTAATGTACTAATGTACACTCTCAAAACCATACACATATAAAAACTCAACCCGTGTTTGTTGGTGTACTTCACTCAATTCATGCGGTACCCATTTTTTATCTTTTTAACTTGTCCAATTTGATTTAAGTGTTTTTTTTTTTTGTTTTTTTAAGTGAATTAAAATTGTTTTAACACCTACACCAAAATTTTCCGCTAATTCTGATGTGGTTTGCGTTGGATCCGCTTATACGATCCCTTTCAATTCTTCTTTGTCAACTGGGATCTTCAGTCTCGTCTACGAGGATTGTTCTGTAGGTTACAATTTCCAGAACGAAAGAGTTGCACACAAAAACGTACCGCGTTTTCTTTTGCAATAGCTTGCCCATACATGTCATTCATCCTTTCGGCCAGTTTCGGCCTAGTGCCACGGCGGAACTCGTATTCGTAAATAAAGCTATATTTTAAATTTTCCATATTGTTAACCAAACGATGTCAAAGAAGAATAAAATGGCGCGAAAACAAAGGAATCACTAAATTTTAAACATAAATACACAAGCCTAAATTTGAAATTAATTTGAATTTGGAATTTCTAACCACGCCAACGAAGTCGCGGGCAACAGCTAGTATTGTAGAAAATGGCGTTCGTGAAGCATACACTCTCTTTAGCACCTAAGGAATACGGGCTCTGATTATTTCAGTCTTTAAAGTAAAAATACTGCTCATTCAGATAGCTATCATTAAGTCGGTAGAAATAATATTATTGTTATTGAATGAAAGCTATAAAGAAAGTATGTAACAATAAAAAAAAAATTAGTATCTTCAAAGCAAGAACAATGAGTTTTATTTTAAAAATATATTTACTGAGTCTTTCTGTTCTTGACCCAGATTATCGCAAACTGCTGGATAGTCTGGGCTCTTTTCGCAAATAAATGCGTGATGTTCTTCGCAATATAAGTCGTTAAGTAATCCATCTGGTAAAATTGATCCACAGTATTCACCCGTTGTTCGGTTATTTGGGTTTCCTTTTGTAAATTTATCGAAACCTGCTTCCTGGAGCGATTGACCTGAATAAAAATGAAATTGCGTTAATTCTCCTTCAATGTAAATAGTCGTATTTTTAATTTCCCAGAAAAATATTTAACAAACAAGATAAGGATTCAGAAACTTATATCCCAAAGTAACAATGTCCTTGAAAAAAAAGCGGACAAAATATGCGAGTCTGATTCGCGCACCTCGGTGCGCGAATCAGACTCGCATATTTTGTCCGCTTTTTTTGAAACCTGCTTCCTGGAGCGATTGACCTGAATAAAAATGAAATTGCGTTAATTCTCCTTCAATGTAAATAGTCGTATTTTTAATTTCCCAGAAAAATATTTAACAAACAAGATAAGGATTCAGAAACTTATATCCCAAAGTAACAATGTCCTTGAAAAAAAAGCGGACAAAATATGCGAGTCTGATTCGCGCACCTCGGTGCGCGAATCAGACTCGCATATTTTGTACAAATTCAGTACAAATTTGTATGTAGATAGTTCGTTCATCTAGGGAATCGATCCTCAAAGATTTGGCCTGTTTTTTCTATGCGATAGATTTAATTTTGACGTTCTAAAAATGTTAAAATGTATGTCTCAAATAGCCATATTACAGCTTCAAGGGGCCACAGACATAAGTATTTAATGTTAATTTCAACTTGATACCTTAACACGCTTCTTAGAAAAAGGGTCATGGCAGATTGACAAACAGACCGACGGACAACGAAGATATCCTATAAGGCTTCCTTTATTCCTTTTGAGGAACGGAACCGTACAAATTGAGTCTATAATAATATATACGGTATGAAGGTTAAAATATAAATATTTGACTAGCAACAAAAAATGTGTAAGAACCTTTAATGTTTTTAAACGACGAAAATAGGAAATCTTTACAAAACCTCTGTATAGTATCCTTACTTTTAATTTTTTGCTCGATTATTTACTGCACATAGAGATTTATTTGTTTTGATGCTCAAATTTAGATTTTTTGTGATAACACCGACTAACATATATTTGTAACAATATCTATTTGAGTAGCGTCTTGGTTAATTAAGCGTGGCAAGTTTTTGTATTTTGCCACGTGGCTGGTATTTTGCCTTTTTTCATGTTGTGTATCCTATGTTTGGATCACTGTCTTGACGTAATATGTACCTACATCCTAATGTTTTCTGTCATTTAATGGTAACGGTGTCAATAATCTGTAAACGTACCTTTCACAAATTAATAAAATAAATAACAGACGGTTAAAGGTATCTATGGCAATTTTGCGTCCCTTGTTCCATTTGCAAATATAACCATAATTTTAAATTACATTACTATAAAGACACCATTTAATATATATTATTTATTATACTTATTTTGAGTGGACAGTAACATGATAAAATTTAGAACGTAAAGTAATAACCTACCGTGAATCGTCATCCAATCACCCCCTTCATTCCAGTTATGAAACCCGACGAAAGCAACATCTTTTCTAAAATTGCCAACCATTCTGCCCAAGTACTTGGCATAAATTTGACGAATCAGCTGCGATTCTTCCTCGCTGTTTATAATCACAAGATGGCCACCTTCTGCTGAACAGGCAAAGTGGGCTCGTGCAAACGACCGCGGCTTTGTGTGAAACTTGTAACATTTATTTGTGGTACTTTCAAATCGATATTCTGAAACGAAACAAAAAATAAATATACGGATTGACTTAAGAATCCCCTCAGACTTAATATATATATATATATATAGGTACATAATTATACTTCGTCAGTCAAAAAGATGGTCCATAGGTAGCAATTCGACCGTTATTTATTTAATTCTCTTGATAACTGACAATAAGACTCCATCGATGGTAAAGAAAAAGTGTTTAACTCTTTTTATGAAAACAATAAAAACAAAAGTCGAAACAACAACAAAACAAACAGCAGAGAAAAAGGTACTGAAATATAGAAGAAAGAAAACCTTTTATTTTACACAAACAATTTAAAAAAAAACATGTACACAAGAAAAAAAAATATTTGCTTTATCTATGGTGGGACCATAGATAAGGCAAATGTAACAACAAATTTAAATACAGATAACAACAAAAAATATTATTTTAAAGATAGAAATATAAAATAGGCTGAGGTCCTTCTTAAACACAGTATTTTTATTTATCTGTGGACACAAATCTTTTAAATTATTATCAATGGTGTCTTTAACTATTCATATACAGTAGTGGTTGCTAAAAGTCAAAATTGAACCGTAATTCAATATTTTTTGAGAACAAAAGTATTTTACCGATAATACTAAAGTTGGTCAATAGCTGTTAAACAAAAAAAAACCGTATAAAAACAGTGAAGAGAAAGGTGCGGAACAGTTTTCTTAATGCCTACATATATTTATATATATGCTCACCACCATATAAAAAATATTATCATCAGGAGAAAAGAATGATGAAATACGTGAAGACGCATATCAAAAGGAACAAGAATATGAACATGTACATAAAAAGGGTTATGAAATAAATGTTGTTGATCCAGTAAAAAAGGTATACTTTACAGTGATGCTATTGTTACGAATCGGGATTCGGGATTACAATATCCAACAACTTGTATCGAAATAGATACAATTTATTAAATAGTTAGTAGTTAGTTACAAGTAACAGTTACAGTAATTCTCACTAATATTTACTAAACTTGTACTATTCGCTATTCTTCGCACTTAGTAACTCGTGGTATTGCTCAGCTAGAATTAACTCGTCCATAGCGCAATTTAACTTCCCTATTAAGTGCAAAAAACATCTCATGGAAAGTTCGTATACTTTCCTGAAATATTTCGTACTCTCGGATAGATAGTAAAATGACACATTTTGTGTCATTTTACGTAAAAAAATATTTTGAAACTGAGAATGTGAACTTGATAATATATCGATAGATCCATAATAATAATGAATAATCTTTATTAATGTAAATATCTACATTGTATGTCTCTTGGTTTTCAAGATTTTGTTTTCTTAACTTTAATTTTGCTGTCTTGTTTACCTGAATCTGGGGTCCCACAAATATTAGCATCAACATGTGAAAGTTCCCTGTAACACAAGTAAGGCCGAGGTTCGTCGCACCTCACATCAGACAATTTGCCTTCACAATTTAAGGTTAGACACCTTTCAGCATCATTTTTATTGTCAGGTTCCAAGTTGGCCCATTCGTGACTAATTTTTACGAGTGGTGTACCTGTAAAGTAGATGTATGAAATGTTTTCAACTTTCTAGAATTTTTTTTCTTTATTCTTCTCCTCAACGTTGGGGGTACAATTAAAACACTTTAATAAAAATACATGAAATTAATCTTAACGTTGATCTAAAATTAGATTATATGTAGCAGAATAAAATTTTAATCAAAGTAATACTTAGGTGTATTCAATAAGTTTCGTTCTGCAAAATTAAAAGCATCTTAGTCGTACTAACCTTCAATGGAAAAATAATGCCCTTTAGAAAAAGTTGAATGAATTCCGGTAAAAATATCAATTTTACCAATCCAAGGTATCATTACAGCTTTCAATTCAGATGATATGGGAGAAGCTAACACGCCACCTGGATAAACGAAAAATAAAATTTAAAATAGTCACATTTGAAATTAAAGAATTTAAAAGTAGGCAATTTATGTCATATTGCCAACTGAGGTCAACTTTGTTCAAAATACTCAAATACAAGAGTTTTGTATAAAATTAATAATAAAACATAACATAGCTAAACTTATATTTATTACCAACTCATAGCACGTTAACATTCTCTAAAACCATATGGTTGACGGTCGATAGTAATTTTGAGAAATATGTGAATGATTATTTTGTAAAAATATTAAAAATTTAGTCTAACCTAAATATTGACATAAACGTAGCAATACACTTCATATTTATTTAATAGGGCATATTTATTTTATGTGTTATTATTTTGTCAAGTGTTCTTTATAGATTCAACACTTTGTATGTAAAAGCTGTGTGTTTCAAAAATGAAATATGTTTTCTTTGTTCTTTCTTCTTTCTTACTTTTTATTGAATACAGTTCAGACCGAGGTTGGACGTTTTATTTTATTTCATGCAAATTTTTCTAACGTACCTAGGGCTACACTAAAAATTGCGGGAATCAAGGAAGTGACACAACATTACTATTTAAAAATGTATTTATTGCTCTTCGAAGTATTCTCCGCGAAATTTGACATATTTTCCATACGATGGAACCAATCATTGAAGCAACCATTCCATTGGAAGTTGGGGTCTCCAAAATGGCCGTTTTGTAGGCGTCCACAGCTTCTTCAGGTGATGAAAATCTCTGACCACGCAATTTATTCTTTGTTTTAGGGAAAGTATAGAAATCATTAGGGCTTAGGTCGGGACTGTACGGCGGATGGTCTAATAATTCTATGTTTTCTTGCTCTAAAAACTCTTTTGTTCTGTGCGCGGTGTGAGAGCTCGCATTGTCGTGATGGAGGATGGTGCGGCGGTTGCTGTTCTCTTTACGGAGTTCGGAAACGACCTGTGGCAAACAAATTCCAGCATACCATTCTGCATTAACCGTTCTTTGTCCCTCAAGAGGAATAGTCGCAACATGACCGGTTTTGGAGACAAACGTGGCCACCATTTTTTTTGCAACACTCTGTGAACGAACAATTTTAGTTGGCTTTAACTCATTTTCGAACACCCAAACTCGTGACTAGTTTTTGTTTCTGGTTCGTACGCGTATATCCAGGATTCGTCACCTGATACAATGTTGTATACAGCATTTGAGGATCCTGCGTGGAATCTTTCGAGAGTTCTGACGCACCAAGTAACGCGAGCCACTTTTTGCTCTTCACAGAGCAAATGCGGTATCCATCGGGAAAACAACTTTTTTACACCCAATGTTCATGCAAGATTATTTGTATTTGACTCATGCCAATGTCTAAATTTGCGTGAATTTCGCGGTATGTCACATGTCGATCTTCCTCAATCAGCTTACGCACAGCATCAACGTTTTCTTGGGTGACTGCAGTTTTTTGGACGACCTTGACGGGGATCATCACTGAGCTTGACACGTCCACGTTGAAATTCAGCAAACCAGCGATAAATTGTGGTTTTGAATGGGGCTTCATCACCAAATGCAGAAAGCATCCGGTCAACACACTGTTTTTGTGTTAAACCGCTTCGAAAGTCATAATAAATCATCGCCCTTTAATTTTCTCGAGTCAATTCCATTTTCTCAACGACTAAACAAGTTTGAGAAGACCTTGTGAGAAGACCGAGAATCTTTTTTTAAATAAATAAATGGTATTCGATTTTTAAAACCAAGGAGTTTTCAATTAAAAAGATTTTAATATGATAGGAATAGTGGAAATATTCCATTCCCGATACTTTTAGTGCAGCCTATGTACCTAGTACTTACGTCCCTGTCGGTATCAATGAGTAATTTATTTTTGGGACCTTTTTTTTATTCCAACTATGAGCATCTTATTCTATTATTTTATTTTGTGGTACCTTCAAGTTGGCACATCAAGCGAGCGTCAGGCCAAGCCGCGGGTATTACGTGATATTTGAACCATCCTAATTCATTGTACTGATAATCACACCTGAATTTCACGCCATCTGTAAATTTAAAATGAACAATAATAAAATCACTCCTACGTATTTATTTCAGACAGTCCATGTATAAAAACGCATGCGCAAGTTAAAATGTCTAATTAGTTCACATAGGCACAATCTACACAGGTACAATTCTACATACAGAAAAAGTACATTTCAACGCCATCTAGCGAAGACCAGTCGAACTACATAGAAAATACTAATCCTGTACCGCGCAATGAAAATTTTTGCCTTGATTAGTATATCAACAAGGATGATCACCTAGCCTGGGCGCAGCATCATCTCTTTTTGTTGCAGGGAAAAAACACTCCGTTCCACAACAGGTACAACATCTGTTGTAGAACTTCAGCCACCCTATAGGGAAAACACCTACCACCTGATAGGGACAACACCTCCACCCTAAGGGAGACCGCGGTCGCTGGTCCCCAGTAAGTTGTAAATCCCCAGAGTTAGGGGTAGGGAGGAAGGAGGAAAATTTACAAGTTGCAAACAGTCGCAACACAAGTAGGGTTAATCCCACTTAGTCAGTTACACCGTCAAATATACAACGCCCTTCTCCTGTTACATTTTTTATTTTATAAGTTACTAGCTTCTGCCCGTGGCTTCACTTGCGTGAAAGTTAGTTTTCTATCCCTTTGAAAATAGTTTTTTTTTCTATTTGAAAGGTACTCCAAGTCCCTGTATATCCCTGACAACGTGTTAAGTAATTCAAGGTTTGAAAACGTAACCAAGAAACAAACAGTATTACTTTTGCATTATAATATTGGTTAAGTTGGTAAGTTAGGACATACTCGTACAAGGTAGGGCCATATTTAAAGGTTGTGTGGTAGAATGAATGATGCGAAAATCACATATGTCTAAAGTTAAATTGGAACTGAAAAATGAAACAAACAAACAAAACAGCACAGCGAATCAGTAGTAGCAATTCAAAATCAGTTAATAACAAAGTGCTTGGTATTTAAAAAAAAAAAAAACTACAACTTGCACTTAAACTGTATACTAAAACACCGTCACTGCACTGTAACTAAAAACAGCAGCAGCTTAATGTGGTCAACAGCATAATATTTAATTACTTTTAAGGGAATTACACTGTTTTCGTGTTTATTACCTTAAAAAAGGTAATATAATAACAGCATAAAAAATCATAATTGCTATGTTTGCTAAAAAAGAAAAAATTGCAAATAATAAAAAAAATAACTTACCGAGAAATCTCACACAAAATATTAAAACTAGGTGTTTTAAAATTGATTTCATTGTATAAAAAGACGCAAAATGCGTCTATCTCATAGAGCTAAAAGTAAACAAACTATTAAGATACCTAGCCATGCAAGACAAAAGGTTACGGTTCAGATAAGACTAAGGTTATCAGACTAATTATAACCAGCAGATTTCTGAACGAATCCCGCCTACCAGGGGAAGTACCCCAGTGGTGCGGGAAGCCTTTCGCTTGAGACAATGGTTCTGTCCATGGTCCGAAGCGAGAGTGCATGGAATTCCGCAGCCTCATTTTGCGAGGACGTGATGATGGCTAAAGAGGCGGCGGAAAGAGTACGGGAGAGAACGAGTACTCTCCCGTCCCGCAGTAGACGCACCAGGCCCCGGAGAGCGCAGAACGACCTCCGACCGCCATGAGCGCTGGTCTGGGGGTGACGGATGGGGCTTATATGATGATATATTATCAAACGTTGACGATCAAACTTTACAATCACTTTTAGCTGGTTAAAGTATGAAATATGAGCGTGTCATGAAATTGTCGGACACATCATGAAGTGGTCAGTTCTAAGATCTGACTACGACATAAAGCCAAAACCGTTCACCTTTTCTCCTCTGTTTATCGACGGTTTTTTTTTTGTTGTTTGATAGCCATTGACTTAAATGTTATCAATAATTTAATGAGTTACAGTCCAATCTTGACCACTGGATGAGTATTTAATATGAAAACGTCTATATTTACTACCTTTTAAAGAAAAGAAAATATCAAAAAATAACGGAAATATGCATGGTGGATAAAAACCTTCTGTCTCATGCCTATAAATAAGTACGTGATTGCCCTAAAACCCATCAAATTAATTTTGTAAAAACATCTATTTTTAATATATTATTAGTGTCTTAAATCTCATTAGAAACTATGTCAGTATCATTCAATGCTATGTTTTAAAAAATTACAAAAATAAGTCCAATGATATGATCCATGAAATTACACATTGATAAATATGTTGAGCGTACCTACAGATTACTCACAGTAATTATTATAAAGAAAAAAGAAATAAAATTAGCTACACACAAGTTACAGTATTATTTTTATATGGGTACAACAAGCGACCATCAGATCAAGTTTCACCAACTTTTGAACATATAAATAAAATATATCTTGTTCGGATGTCAATACTAGAGATTTGCATCTTGGAGCTGACCTGATGATGGAGCCAGGATATAAATAGTGGATCTCTTTATTGGCTACTAATAAACCCCGTGAATTTGGACATATGATATGTGTTGGCGAGATTGTCTGATGATGGAGATAGGACGTGGATAGTCGAACTGTTTTTAACTTTCGTCATAAGTAGGCAAGGGCGTAGCCAGGTACGGGCAGGGGGGGGGGATATACGGATGTAATGCTGACGAACCGGAGAGTAAACAAATGTATATCAATACGCAAAAGCAGCGTTACATCGATTTATCCCCTAAGCTATTCTGATATCTTTGAACGGAACCCGTTCAAAGATAACAAACTCGGGCGAGCTTCTTTGATGACCACAAGTTACAAATTGGATTTATTGAAACGGTGTTGGGTACTTCCTGAAAGTTACAACTTTGCTGAAGATGCTGAAGCCACTCATTTGAGTCAAAAAATTTAATCACAGTTAGTTTGCAAACCTACGCGCCTTGATTATTTTCTAAACACCAGAAAGATGCACTGTGTATATAAGTGCGTTTTGGTTCATTTGTCAATCCGAAAATAATATCATGCATGCTATAGTTATGGGCCAAAACTATAGCATCGAAAATTGACAAGTTTCTGAAAATGAAGGACTAGAACCAGATATATTTGTTGACCCAGAATGTGATGAGACTTCTGCAATGGCCGGAAATATTGGCGTTATACAAAAATTTTGAAAAAAAAATATAAAAAAGCCTTATATTTATTTTATTGTCCATGACACAGACTTAACGTTCCAGAAATATGCAACACGATTGGCACCATAAAAGACATCATAAACTTTTTCAGAGAATCTTCTTTCCGGAGATATTCCAGCTTTATGTGAGACGCGCTGGCGCGCAGAAATTTGGGAGTATTGCCGTTTTCAATGAACATGAAATTATCTATAAAATTTCTGTTGCGACTGGCCTGTTGGCCTAGTGGTTAGTGACCCTGACTGCTATAACATAGGTCGTAGGCTCGATTCCCACCCGAGTCTGGGTGTTCTTTGTGTCCGTTGTTTGTATGTTTGTAAAGTCGCCCGTGACACAGGAGTAATTCCTAATGCAGGAGTTGCCTTTAAAAAAAACTTTCAAATATTGCTACATTGCGATGCAACTGGATCAGTATTAATTATATGCGTTGAACTAATAGCCAAAACCCAGACGTATGTGGAATCTGTTGTCAATGCGTTACAATCGAAGACTATTGGCATGTATACATGCATGAATCATATTAAAAGAATAATTTCTGTAATAAAGATCATCGCAGCCAAAATATTTTAGACTGATAGTTAAACTTATTGGCTAGTCCCGCACCTTGTGAGACTCTATGCGATTTTTGGAAGAGATCGATTATCATTTTTTATTATATTCCCTAATATTCGCACTGAAACAGTATATTGCTACTTGCTAGCGAAAATTTTCTTCTTTAGAGCGGAGCAGTGTCCATCAACGGAGGTGAAACTGCGGGGACGGCTAGTCTTAACATATAAAAAGCAATGTTTGTTTGTTCCTATTTTTGCACTGCCTTACGTTTCATCCGATAATCGTGAAATTTTGCATTCACGTTTCCAGGGTACATAAAGTACCTTTCGTCCAAAAAAGTATTTATATACTTAACTATGTATTTATAGGGGAATTAACATCATCACGAAATAGGTATTACATACCTCTGAATTGCCTGACGTTTCGACCAGGTTGCACTGGGCGTGGTCACAGGCCGACTGGCTCAGTGGTACACGCCCTCCGTCGTCGAGATCCTGAGGTAGAAGGTTCTTCGTCCACCCGCACATTTTCGGTATTTTTGAAATTTTTGTTTCGCCATGTACCGTCACATAGTATACTAACAGTGTTACTATTTTGTAAGCAAACCGATGAGTCCTTATTTGGGTGTTTATTTGACTGTGCATAAAAGCGAGGTGGCATTTTTATAATCACTGGATTCCACGCTGACGATAATTTGAAACCATTTTCCCGATTGAAAGTTTTGTGTTTTTTTAATTTCAGTTTCGTATAACAATCATTTGCGTACGGTAAAACTCAATCCAGTGATTGGTGCCCGCTTCGAGTGCGTGTTCTGTAATAGCTGATTTGCTATTTGTCTGTTCTTCACAGCAGCGATATGGTCCCTACGAAAATAGATTTAAATAAACTCAATCTATATAATATATATAAATAAGTCAATATCAAAGAAGGCAGGTCTGCAAACTACAAACTGCATCTATCGATCGATATTTAGTCCATAGACTGTAACTTATATTATGGGTCATAGCTTGTTGTAAAAATAGGCTTCCACCTTCCTTAAAAATTGTTTTATTCAAAGCAAATTTTTTTTTAAATACGACTTCGTTCCAGAGATTACCGTGTTCAACCAAATAAACAAACTTCAACTATATTTGTGTAGATGAAGCGCCTGCCAATTTACATCTAGCAATTCTTCTAAATACAAATTCAAAATATTTATTGCATACAATTAGTCACCAATTATTCGAAATCATCAGTTTAAAAATATAATTATAATTACAATTTGCCGCCCGTTTCCAAATGGTTGAACCTTGTGAGAAGAAATCTGGCAAACAAACTCACTGCCGCTTTTTTAATCATTGATTATTATGAACGATAAGTTAAACACACGAACGAACGGGTCGGTTGTGGAATGAGCTCCATTCCGAGGTTTTCCCGAGGGACCACCGTATGGGGATCTTCAAGAAGGAGTGTTATTTTTAAATAGATGGCGACTGTTGCGGGTCCACTGGAGTTGCAAGCATCCATAGGCTACAGTAACCGTTTACCATCAGGCTGATCGTAAGCTTGTTTGCCACCGATGTGGTATAAAAATACAATAAGGGTTTAACTATATATTTTCAAAATAATATTGGATGTTTTAACTTTAGATTCTGCCATGCTTGGGTTTTGGATTCTAGAAACCCAAGTACGATACCAAGATTAGTAAAACCTTTATCTAAAATATTTAAGTTACCTTTCTAATTAAGTACTGTAGCGGTTATAATTGATAAAATAAGTAGTAAAGTTAATTGAGCTAAGCACATTTTTTTTTGTAATGTCTGCATTACAAAAAAGTAGTAGTTAGTTAGTAGGTAGTTTTAATAAGCAATTTTTAGTTAATCTCTGTTCACAGGTACATAGGGCGCTACATAAGTTTTGTCGCGTGTAAACTAGATATCATAATACATTATTGTCATTTGAAGTCATATCCATAAATTCTAAGCAATATTCAAAAAAAAAATTGAAGGCAAAGAATCGTGTGTTCGATTTTTAAATTAATTTTCTAAATAAAAACTGCGGGCTTCTCTTGTTATTATATTCGTGTAATAATTTTTTTTTAACTTAAAGCGTGACTTAACTAAACAAAAATGTTTCAAGGAAATCAGTAGTAATGGAAACTTGTCCATCTCTAAAGACCATAGAGCGGTGGTATATTTAATTCAACCGCGGCAATTTTAACTTCGAGGATGAAGCAAGGTCCGGCAGGCCGATAGATGTGACAGATCGAGGAAACCCACAAGTGCAGCAACTGTTAATCGGATTCTTTACGATCGGCGCTGGGTACCGCACTTGATGACTGATGGGCGCAGGGAGCAGCGTGTGACTTGGTCTCATGATTTGTATTTAAAATTTCAAGACTAACACGACAAATCCAGAGTAAAGTGTCAGTGTTTGAAGCTGAAGCACCGCCGACGACTGTGAAAACGATGTGTTTAGCACCTGAGTTACACGTATGAAGACCTGTATGCCTGAAGGTAAGTGGAGACTACCTAAAAAAAATCACAAAGTAGGATAAAACTTATGTAGCGCCCTGGTATAATTATTGGAATTAACGCGATCACGCGATAACATACCTTTGAATTACCTCGCATTTTGAAAAGGTTGCATTGGCTGAGCCTGCTACCAATGAGCCAGTCAGCCTGTGTACAAAGCCAATCCAACCACCTTAGAAGTGGAATATTTTCGTTAAATATAAATGGGGACCAAAGAATTGGAGTCTGGCCTGTTGGCCTAGTGGTTAGTGACCCTGACTGCTATGCCATAGATCGTGGATTCGGTTCCCACCCGAGTCTGGGTGTTCTTTGTGTCCGTTGTTTGTATGTTTGTAAAGTCCCCCGCGACACAGGAGTAGTTCCTAATGTGGGAGTTGTCTTTTTTAAAAAAAAGAGAAAAAAAAAAGAAAAGGAGAAAGAATTGATGAAATCGATTCACGCATGGCTAAGACACCGCGTAACATAGATACACAAAAACAATAATATTTAGTCAAATTGAGAAACTCTTCTTTTGAAGTCGGTTAAAAATAAACTATTATGTAAGACTAGCAGCGCCCCGCGGTTTCACCCGCGTAAGTCCCGATCCCGTGAGAAAATCGGGATAAAAAGTAGCTAGGCTATTAGGCTATTTTTTATCCCGATATTCCCACGGGATCGGGACTTACGCGGGTTAAACCGCGGGGAACTGCTAGTGTGTTATATTTATAACCCATCCAATCCCAACCATTTGGTTATGAACTATTTTTAGAAACAAAAACAACCTCAACCCACAAGTAGAGAAAACAATAATAATCTTATTATAGAGAAATTATATTATTATTCGAATTCAGTTGACATACGGTTGTTATTACTTTCCAAAACCTTAATTTATTTAATAACGTAACATTATACTTAGTAACATTCTAGAGTTGTCACTGTTTTATCGATAAGTTGTTCTTTTTTGTGTTGTTAATATTTTTAAAAGTTTTAATATTGAAGATATAATATTTTTATGCGTAAATCTGAACTTAACTGCAATTCGATCGGAGCTTTGGGTAAATTATTTTCGAAATTAATTCCTGATTTACATATCTAATATGTATAGTAGTAAAAGTTTGAAGACAATTATAATATTTTTAATTATTTGTTTCACACGTTTTCTTTTTGCACATAATCTGAAATCTATTTCTAACTAATACCATTTAAACAATTTATCACTTGCAATGTATAACGTAGGACAAAAGACGCATGAAAGTCTGCGGAGGCTGTCACAATGATAAAGCGCTCCACACTCTGTTGGAGTTCGCAGCGTGGGCTCAGCTGTGTGTCAACCTCGCAACGGATAATAAAGTTTTTACATCGAATAAACCTGTCCAGTTAATTCAATACAAAAAATTTATTACCATAGCCATGAAAAAGGAAAATAGATAACAATTGAGAATAAAACATACTATATGTGCATCTTGAAAAAACAAAACTAAAGAATTTGTAAAATTAAAAATATGTATTGTAAATTATCCAAATGCTATGTTATGTTATTTCCTGGTTTGCTATATAGAAAAAAAAAAAAAATATCCCTATCCCACAATAAATGTATAAATGTTTATTAAAATGCAAAATATATAATATTTGGATATAAAAAAATAAATTAATAACAATTAAAGGAATAGGTAAAATTAAAAACATAATAAAGTGTCGTAATGTATGAACAATTGGGTTTTTGAAAAAAAAAATCTTGTCGTAAATCGAAAGATATATGAGTTTTATAACAAAACTATTTTTTGTTTTTTTTTTTGTTGTTGTCAAAAAGTTTTAACAAATTAAAAATATTTTTTTAAACTCAGTACCGAAAATGCACCGACAGTTTCCGAACTAACCCGAGCGCGCGTGACGTCATAATGTTAATGTCTACTAACCATTATATGCAGTTGATACAGTATTTTACGTTTTCATCAATTAAATCTTGTTATTATCGTCAGTTTATTTATAAATTTATCACAGATGTCAAGACCTTAAGAATTATCGTGCTTGTTTCGTACCATTGTGTACGAAAAATAAAAAAACAACTCAATTTTTTTCAAAAACTAATTCAATTTGTTTTGCTGTGAGGATTATTTCGATGTAAGCTCTCTTCCTGTAAAACTCACCCTTTTTCGTGCTTACTGTACCACGTTTTACACATGCAGCTTGTGGGCGAGATATACTCGAAAGTAGTACAGCGCCCTTCGCGTGCAATATAACAATGCGTTCAGGGAGCACCTTGACCGAATAGAGCAGCCCTACCAGCAGGTTGGGCTGCCCTATTTCTGCAGTGCCTCTGGGATGTTTGCGGATGCGGATGATATTCAAATAGATTGCTTTTATGCAACAATGCGTAAGAGGTGTTCATCGCTAGTACGCAGGGTGCGGGCCAGCGCCAACAGCATCCTGAACATGATAGCGGAGAGACTTGATTGTCAATATGTAAATCACTTCAGTTCTGTCTTCCATGGGATGGGACTGCAGTTGAAAGAATAAATTAATGTGTAAAATTGTTATATATAGTAGTCTTTTAACAAACTTACATTGATGCTTTAGCACCTCTTACTTCAGCTGAATTAAACCGAATTTCATTTTTGAGAAAATCTGTTTTCATAAATATATCCACACTAGGTATATTATCAGGCTTTGCTTTTATAAATCCTTTATCACACATTATTCACTCGATAAAATTTATTATAAACAATAATTTTTTTTTGCACTAAATTTCTGATATTATTTATCAATATATATGTACAAACCGTCGACCCTGTACTAATGTGGATGGACATTATGACGTCACAAAGAATACGGCGAATCATGGTGCGTTTAAGGTCACATGATTTTTTTTTAAATTTTATCACTTTGAAAATATTTATAATTAATTGAAAAAAATATTTTTCAATTGTTTTTGGTTTAACTATATAAATGATTTATAATAGAGTTCTAAAATACATGAAAAAAAATCAATGTTTTTTTTTCAAAAACTCAATTATTGAAACGCAAAATCAGAATAGAGAATTGGATTTGATGAATTTATATTTTATATTGTGATGAATTATTACTCTTGCTCTTCTTATTTCTTTAAGGCTTGTAGCACTCAGAGGCGGATCCACCACCGATCCACATGGCCACCGCCTGCACTTTCCGTTGCCTTCTAGAGATGACCAGTTCATAAATCGCCGGTCGGCTTTCAATTTCACTAAAAATTGCTCGATATCGATGCCCTTGATAAATTAATAATAGTACGAGTACGCACGTCCTTCTACATAAATGCACTGCACAAAACTACGGAGTTGCATGTGTAATGCACTACTCGACCTCGTAGATGAGCGGCAAAGTCACGGCGTACAAAATGTTGAACAGCCATACCGTGTTCCGCTACGGTCGGCGGTGATAAACCGCTGCGTATTATAATACGCGTTAAGGAAGTATATACTTAAAGCGTACTATCAGAAAGACGATGGATAAATATTTCGAATCTTATTGACGTACATGAAGACTAAACTAAAAACAATTCAACTACTATTACTGAACTATCCTTTGCGCGCACACACATACACACGCACGCACGCACGCACGCACGCACTCACGCACACACACACAAAAACCTTGATTATAACTTACCTTGAGATTTAAAAAATACTTTAATAAGTTTTTAATAACCTGCTCAAAATTTTTAAGATTTCAATATAAAAAATAATATCATTTGTCAAGCTTATGTTAATTTCAGAGTTATTTTTTTAAATCAAAACTTATCGATATTTTATCGAGCACACGTCACATCCCTATTATTATACATCGCGTAACTAGGGATCGTTTGCAACATATAATTTTGACTACAAACAACCAAACCGTATCGACAGACAGTGCGCACTATTTTCCGATACATCGTACCCGCGAGTGTTTTGTGAAAAGACTTAGTGTTAGTGTAAGTTTTTTTAGTTTTCTTTCCGCAATATATGCTAAAATTGGTAAGTGTTTTATAAAAAACTAATAATATTAGATAGGACTGTGTTGCAAGAAAAATAGATCTTGAGTTTATGAATATCTTATCGCGTGCTAATTGGAAACAAGTTAAGGATGTTTTACATCAAGTTTTAACGTTCAAAAACGGCTACAATAACTATTTGTTACCTATTCATATATTAATACGCAAGAAAAAATTCTACGTACGCATTTTAAATTTGAATTTTGGAATTCTTAGTTTGTATGTAGAAGAAATGCAGAAAGTTAAAAAATTTAAACAATATGTGCTCTAACGTAAAAAATATGTAAAAAAAATAGGCAGTCGTGGGATTGCCGAGAGAAGTGAAAACTTAAAACGACGTGTCGCGTCAACCAAATTTTGAATAAAGGTTTTTGCTATTGAGCACTATAGGCGTTATAAATTTTCACAATTATGTTTTTATTTATTTTACCATATGAATTGCGCACACAATAAGTACTTTATTGAACTAAATATACTTTTAAATATTAATTAATAAGGAGCTGACAAAACTCAATGTTTAGATTAGCGCCCTCTAGTGGATCTAAATATGTACTATTAGCGTGACGGTAACGAGTTCAGTTTTTTTGCACCATAGCAAAAGTGCACAACGTGCCTTAAGAAGTTTTCACTGCAAAAACGACTACATATAGCTAAATGTGTCCAGTATATATTTTGACCTGTCTTAGTACAAAAGTCAATACAATGACAGGTCGGGACTGGTCAATGCAAGATATTCAAAACGTTTCAAATTTGACCGCCAGGCGATCTTTAGTAATTTTTAATATAGTAAGATCCTAATAATTTATATTAGTATACTGTTCGTTAGCTGTTCCCCGCGTGAAAAATTCTTATTGTATTTGAAAACCCTATTATAGAGACAGGTTATAAACTACTTAATATCAGTTTACGACTATAAACACGACCATAAATACATATGTATTGGTTAGAAACCGAAGTTAAGTAAAAGTGGCATAATACAGCCCGATCTGAAAATCTTAACAAGGCAATCAAAGGCTGAAATGTTGAAAAACAATATTGGATTTGAACTTTATAGATTTTTCATTCGTTGCGAGTTGACAGTGACAGTGACAAAATTAAATAATATTTTTCTTATGTGCTTCAACGATGCCCGACTTTTTTTTTAGTGGGTCCTTATTGGAAATCTATTTGTGGATAATAAAAAGTGAGTTAGTTTGAGGGATCAATTTAATTATTTTGTGACTTAAATTAATTTAGATTTTAGACGTTTGAACACAAGATATTTTAAGTTCAGCCTATGACTGGTCAACGTTATCAATCTTGTAAAAAACACTATATCTTGGATTAGAAATTTATTCGTTTTTTTACAAAGGTTCAATAACAAAACTGTTGTCTTAATTATTTTTAAACTTTCGCGAATATACATGTTAGATGTGTAAATCGTACAATACCTTCTTTGGTTACCCGACGTTTCGATCGTACTGCACCGATTGCAGCGATTAAGTCCCGATATCAAATATTGTCTTAGTATTCTCCTAAATTTAAAAAAGGTTTCTACTAGTTCTCGTCGATATTTTTTAAGACAAGCTTGTCCCATTGTATTTGTAAAATGTTTAATAATACCTTGTTAGATGCATACATTTCGATTTAATCACGGTAATATTTATAAGGAAGTCCACCCGCGACCACCGACCAATCCGATCAAAACGTCACATAAAAAGTTATCGCTATCAGCCAGTGAAAGTCACGTTGAAATCGATCCGCCCGTGCCAGAGATTAGCGGGAACAAACAGACAGACAGACCGACAGAGGCACAAATATTTTAAAAATTGATTTTTGGTATATGTGCCGTGTAAACATACGGGTGCATTTAGTAAAAAGCTGTTATTATGACATTACAAACAGACACTTCAATTTTATTTATATGCATAGATCATTTTCTTTTAAATTTTATTTCCATTAATGTGTTTTTATCTTGATGTCGATGTCTGTGTGTGTGTCTGTCTGTGGCATCGTAGCTCTCAAACGGATGGACCGATTTCAATGCGGTTTTTTGCATTTGAAAGCCAGTTTCCTTGCGGTGATTCTTAGGTATGTTTGGTTAATATCGGTCCAGCAGTGTAAAAGTATCAGCTCTTTTCCAAAATGATGTAAGGCATTTTGTAATCGTTGAAGGGGTTTTCGAGTCGGGGGTGTTTTAAATTTTAAATTTATAATTATCTGATTATCCTGATAAGTGTAATTATGATCATACCAGCATAAAACCTTCTTCATATCTATCTACCATAGTCCAACTATCTCAAAACATGTTGTACATGATAAATACTCGCCTTCCTTCCTTTGGAACTATGAGAATGTTAAATGAATAACGTCCGCATCCTTGCACTGAACTTTATTAAATTTCCCCACAAAGTAGAACGGGGGAAGGAGGAAAAGGGTATGAGCCTTGAATACCTAAAGCTGTTAGAAAACTAATCATGCAATAAAACCTTGCTCTCACATATAAATAAACTAGCAACCCGCCCCGGTTCGAACGGGTAGCAGAGACATCTTCAACAATCATCATCATATTTCAACCAATTTACACAAAATCTTAACAAACTATACACTTAAAGCTTCCTCATGAATCACTCTGTCTATTGGTGACAACCGCATGAAAATCCGTTCAGTAGTTTTTGAGTTTATCGCGAACAGACAGACAGTGGGAGACTTTGTTTTATAATATGTAGTGATTATCATAAAATCGTGCAATCATACAGACTGACTATATTATTCCCGCGGCTTCGCTCGCGTTCCAATTATTTTTCTATCTGTCAAAAACTATATTTTTTTCCGGATAAAATGTACCCTATATTATCCTACTACGTGAAAGTTTGTAAGGATGTATGGATGTATGTATGTATTTTTTTTTGTTATAGGGGGCAAACGAGCAGACCGGTCACCTGATGGTAAATGACTGCCGCCGCCCATGGGCACCTGCAACTCGAGAGTCACAAGTGCGTTGCCGCCCAGTGGGAGTAGGAGAAGAGGGGGAGGGGGGGGGAAGAGTAGGAATAGAGGGGAGAGGAGAAATGCAAGCATTGGTTCACGGCCGGTTTTCTGTGAGGCCGTGGTAACGAGCGGAGTCGAGCCGGCCCCATACGAAGCATGGCTCTCGCACATAAGAATGTATGGATGTTTGTTACTCTTTCACGCCAAAACTACTGAACCGATTAAGATGAAACTTAGTATGTAGATAGCTAGAGACCTGCATTAACATATAGGTTACTTTTTATCCCGATATTCCCACGGGATCGGGACTTATCACCCGCGGAGCGCTGCTAGTTTCCTATTCTTCTGAGAACGTGTATTAAAACTTCATGATCATCGTTTGAGTAGTGAAATTGTAACAAATCATATAAGTGAGGTGTCCCCAAAGACCTGGCACCTGGAACCGGCACGGCAGGACGCCTCACCCTTTGATAAAGGGCCCCCGTCGGGTCCGAAACTAGTCGGGCATCCCCGAAATATACAAGTAAACCGTGTATATTAAACTATATGAATACAACTCACGAAAGTTTTTATTCGAAATTCCTTTCGCTAAATATAATTTTTTTTTTAATGGATTGAATAAATTATATCAATGTACAAGGTATATTTGAAAAAGGAACACTTACTTAAAACCATAAACTTAATATACTAACGTCTTAAAACAGTGATTGAAATGAAAAATTACAAAAAAAAAATATGTATAATTTAAATTTTAAACTTTGCTTCGATGACAATACCATACCATGTACCATGGAGATGTTCTGATGATGGAGCTGGAAGATGGCCATAGGAACTCCTTAATTAAACAAGATAAACCAATCGAGCTGGACGAAGATGACTTGATAAGTACTTTTTAAACATCAAATCTACATTAAAATAAAACTTAGTTTGTATAAAAGCTTGTTTTAAAAAAAATTCAATTAATTTATTTAAAAAAAAATCACTTTTATAAGCCGGGTTTTGGGATTAGATATATTTGTTACGAAATAGACACTGTTTATTTAAATAATTCAAAATAAACACAATTATCACGGTAAGCAATAATTGTCATTAATATTCGCTTGTACTTCTTGCTATTCTTCGCACTTGTTATTCGCTGATCGCAAAACAAGAACTGAACTAATATCTATTTTCAAATTGTAAAACTAAAATCGAGTTTATAGCGTGTATACAAACAAACTTTATAGCCTCCTAATATGCTTATAAATAAAGTAAAACAAAGTTCTGTTAAAGACGTGTACTTTAACCTACATATATTTTATATTCACAGTATTTGTTATCCTCCAGTAGACCGTATAATTCGTCTCGTACGCGACGCTCCGTAAGAGGCCGTGACGGTATGCGTTGATATTACTTATTTTGACGTTCCAAACTAGGTGTTTTACCATACGTAAATATCCTGATTATATTATAGCGTATAGCTTTAATATACTCGCTACAACGAGTGAGTGACCGATCGATATTTAAGTATCGTATAAAATTAACTCTTGATTTTTAGTTTTTTTTTTTGGTATAGGGGCAAACGAGCAGACAGGTCACCTTATGGTAAATGACTACGGCTGCCCATGGGCACGTGCAACTCAAGAGTCTCAAGTGCGCTGCCGGCCTTTAAGATGGGAGCCAGGGAAGAAGGGGAAAGATCGGGAAGAGGCGAGAGGGGGAGGCGGAATTGGGAATTGGGCCTCCGGTAACCTCATTCACGCGGTGAAAATTAATGCAAATATTGCTTCAATGCCGGTTTTCTGTGAGGTCGTGGTATCACTCTGGTCGAGCCGACCCATACGTGCCGAATATAGGTGCCTAATCGCAGTAAGACTCATAAGGTATCAGTTTTTGTTGTAAAAAGATACTCAGAAATTAAATTCCTGGGTATCTTTTCATTTATATGAATATCCTCGCCACAGAGAGAACCATATTATATATTAATTTACTTTATTAAATCAGTTGTAACGTAAAAACGATACATGCAAAAACCTAATTAAATAGTGATTATCCGAGTGTCGCACATTCCTTTCCACCGCTAGTGCATATTTGGTTGACAAAATGACAAGACGAATTTCGTGTAGCTCATTTCGTTTCACTATTAATTCGCTAATTTCCCTTCTAACGAGTTTATGTATGTTTGTGAGATGCAACTAGATTTTTTTTTAAAAAGACTTTGTTCCATGTCTTTTATTTCTCACTTTATACAGTTTTAAACAACAGGGAAATGAAAATAATATAATATTAGAATGCATCGAGAACTTAAGAATTTTACCGGCATATCTTGGACGCCAAAGAATTTAATATAATAGTAATGCATTGTTTTATTTCAAAGAATGCAAATACTGTCCCCTGCTTGGCTAAGAGTTAACGAAGCGTACACTTTTCTTTCTTTGTGCAAACACAAAAGAGCCCCTTAGATATGAACAATTTATTTAATTCCATTAATTTTAGTAAATGATTCTTTAAATTTACTTCTATACAGTTGTTTAGGAGTACACACTAGTAGTAAAAGTCAAGACTGGAAAGTATAGATCAATTAATCCTTTAAGTACACAAATATCGAAATTGCAACCGAATGCTATTATTCGATCTCGTGTCGCGAACAAATGAATCCGACAGAACACCAGTTAAAGGAACAGCACAACTAAACGTTGAACAGACAGCAACAGATTGGTCGTTTTGCCCCCACAGTATTTCAGTGGTTGGTACAGAGCTAGGAAATTTTAGAGTACAACAGATAATTTAGTATTTATAATAGACTAGCTGTGCCCGCGACTTCGTTCGCGTGGAATAGTGTATTTATATCGAATCAATAGCCTAAAAAATAAGTTTCAAGCTTCTGGCTCTAAATTTAAGATACTTCCATACAACTTTTCTTCCCTACCTTTCAACCCCTTACACCCCTTTTTTCGCATTAAAAAGTAGCCTATATCCTTTCTCAGGCTCTAGACTATCTGTGTACCAAATTTCATTAAACTGGGTTCAGTAGTTTTGGCGTGAAAAGGCGACAGACAGACAAACAGAGTTACTTTCGCATTTATAATATTAGTAAGGATTGTCAAGATAAGAGCTGTTGGGTCAAGATATAGTCTAAGAGCCAGTGAACGTCAGACCACACATAATTTAGGAAAGATTCTATTAAAAAAAAAACGGCAGACGATTATCACGGTTTTAAAGTGGTGGCAGAAAATTTGAAAATTAATAAAAAAAAAAATTCAAAAGTATTTTATGAAACTTGAAATTTATATATATTATTCTTTAAAGTTTCAAGAGCTTATACTTCTGGAGGCAGACCTTTACATCGGTTCCTTTGACCTGGCAGACAGTAAAATCTTTCTCCCCCACGAGTATACCTGCGTGTAGTAGTTACGTTGTATTTGCAATAAAAGGATTTTCGTTCTTTATCGCAACATAAAATTGAGATAAAATATATGTGGCATGAATTAATTCGTGATGTGATTGGTCGAATATATCATAAGTATGAAAAAAATATATACTCTAACGGAGTGTTTTTAATCTATACTAATATTATAAAGCTGAAGAGTTTGTTTGTTTGCGCTAATCTCAGGAACTACTGGTTCGAATTGAAATTTTTTTTATTGTTGGATAGCCCATTTCTGTGGTGCACAATCTTACTACTGTTATAAATGCGAAAATTTGGATGGATGGATGTTGACTTGTTACTCAATCACGGCAGAACGGCTAAACGGATCTGGGTGATATTTGGCAAAGAGATAGACATTTCATTTTAATTTTCATTTATTATATGGATTATAGTTTGGAATAGCACATAGACTTTTTTTTCGTGTAAAAACCTCAATGGGTCATCATTTCTCCGGAGCTAACCGGAACCGAACCGACTAAAACACAGACAGAACACAACACAACACAAATGGTTCTATTACAGGGGGCCTGGGTATACATAAAGAAGGAAGCCTCCGATAAAGCACATAGGCTACATTGATTTAGGAAAAATGTTCGGTTCCTGATCAAAATTCTCACGCGAACGGGGTCGTAGCACTGGTTAGTAAATAATGTTTTATTGTATTTGTACTTCAGATAAAGTGAATAACAAAGGAAAACTTTAAACCGGATAAATCATTAATTAACTGCTTATTATGTAATGATGTCAATTCTGTTGTATTTCTCTCTTAACTATAATTGACTAAATTTTCTACATACAAGATGTAAACCTTGTACCCTTCGAAACAAGGTCTTATTTCAAATATAAACAAGTAGGTAACATACGTCGCTATCGAAATAAGCAATTTATTTGTCGACTAAAGTCTGACACGCTTAAATTGATTTCATATGAAGAAATTAAGTTAGGTTTTAGTTTAGTGAGTCTGACAATAGAATCGGCACCAATGTTTAGATCAAAATAGAAGTAAGTTAAACCACATGTACCAACGCTCGCGTTTAAGCCCAGCTTATGTAGCCCTTATGGAATTCAAAGTTTAGCAGATGTGTTAATCTGATGAATGTTTTAATTAAACCCGTAGTCCAATATATCTTATATTAAACAAAGGCTTTGTTGTATGAATTCCTTTTGAACATAATGTTCTTGTAATTAAATATACAGGTAATATAAATAGATTTATAAGTTTATATAATTTCGGAAATGCCCAACCAGTTTTGGGACCAACTCGGGACTGCACGGATGGCGCAATGGTTCAAGTGGTCACCTCGTCACTACGCCGCGCCGAGTGTTATAGGTAAAATCCCACACGGGATAAAAATTTGTGTGATTCACAAAAATAGTTGTCCTGAGTCTGGGTGTTCTTTTTGTTTGAATGTTTGTGAAGCCCCCCGCGACACAGGAATATTCCTAATGCGGGAGTTCTCTCAGTAAAAAAAGAAACTCGGACCCTTTACCAAGGCATAAAGCGACCTGCAGCGTAGGTGTCGGTCGAAAGTAAAACCTTAACCCTTTAATTTATACGAATTCACGTTAGTTTTTTGAACGAAGTTTGTTACGTTGCATTTCTGAAGCTCGGCGGATGGGGGTTAGACGGAAAAAAGGGTTAGTGTAACGAAAAATGCTAACCGCAAATTTATTTATTTTATTTGCGCCATCTGTAGATTCTGCGCGATACTTCTGTACTTTGATGTTGGTTGTATACTAATTATTCATATATTAGTTCGGGCAACTTTCACAGATGGCGCAATTTTTATTTCGAGTTTTTACAATATTTACTATATTTTGATACAATTTATTCAATCCATTATATACATTGTGAAAGAAACACCGTACCGAATATTGAAAAAGTGTATTCAGACCATCATGCTGAGTTGAAAATCATTAGAATTTTCTGCCGGGACATTCAAAATTTAAAAAAAAAATATTTAAAAGTGATATCATAATGAGTAAACAGAACATTTTACCGAAAAAAAATTAATAAATACCCCATGCGGCCAAAAACTGCAATGTAATCAATTAAACAACATTTATGCAATTAGCTGTGCGGCGCCGTACGTTTAAGGTCATTCACTGTACCGCGCAAAAAAAATACCGCGTACATTGCGTAGCGCCAAGTGAAAGTAAAGACTATAAATCCTTAATCTCGCATTTTTATGATGAACTGACTTTTGTATTGTGTTAAGTATAAACAGAAAGAGGTTTTTGTAAGTTTTTCTCGTAGCTCAAACTTACACGTTATATATTTACATATAGCGAAAGGGACTTCGTTGCAACCGGGTATCCCAAAGACAGTGGCGTAACTATACCATCTGAGGCCCTCAGCTAATTCATCGGATGTGCGTGAGTCTGACTCGCATTTGGCCGTTATTTTCTAACTCGTGTATTTTATTACATTTATTAAATTAGATAACTTATATTGATTAAATTCAAAATTATTATTTTTCTAATACATTTTGCAATTGGTGCCTCCTGTGTTAAGGGCCTTTGATGTCCCTTCGAGCCGGGGTCCGTGGCATTTTGCTCTGCCACTCTATTGTCACGCCACTGCCCAAAGACACCTCACTCGTTTTTTTCTTACAGTAAAGTATGAGAAAAGCTTTCTTTTGTTCCTGGTGTTTTTGTTCACGTAAATATTTATTGTGGTAAATGATTTAGTACCTTATTGTTCCTTTTCTAGGTCTTCATAATATAGATGTTCTTTCAACTCTGACAAATGGGACGGTTTTTAACAAGGCCTCGATTCACTATTATCATGATGAGAATAAAATATTGAATATTATTTTCTAATAGAAATTTAAATTTAATGTTACTTTATTTACCAAATTACTTTGTTGATTTTATTATTAATACTAAAATAAGTTAAGTTCTTAATTGTACTAACAAAAAATGGTCGAAACATCAGGTAATTCAGAGGTATTTAATACCTATTTCGTGATCGCATTAATTCCCGTATAAATACATAATAATATTACTATGTTTATCAGCATACTTATCTCACTATGTATTTATACTGGAATAGTTCTGCCTAGTTTAGGGTCAGATAGCCTGTGTGAGGTGTCTCAAATTATTATTATTATTCTCTTTATTAACATCTATAAAACATACAAATTACATTTTTAAATACATTATTATATAAAAAAGAGGCAGTCATGGAACTGCCGACAGAAGTGCAAACTTAAACGATACGACGAACTTAAATCGTTACTACATTACTCGCCTACTCACCCACTCACTCACTCACTCTCCCCACTCTCCCTACTATCCCCACTGTCCCCACTCTCCGTACTCTCCCCGCTCTCCCAACTGTCTCCACTCTCCCTCCCTCCCTCCCTCCCTCTCTCCCACTATCCCACTCTCCCTTCCTAGATTCTCTCCCTACCTCCCTCTCTCTATCTCACTCCCTCCCTCTCTCTCTCTCTCTCACTCCCTCCCTCCCTCCCTAACTCTCCATGTCTCTCTGACGCTGTACATGTAAATATAAGAAACTCACCTCCGTCTCAAGAATTCCCGGCGTCTCACCGGTATCGGGTACAGGGACCAAGCTAGGTGGTTAGGGTTCCAGAGACTGAAACCTCCTCACAATACGTGCCGGATCAAGGAGGACCGCCTTCTGCATCAGGCCCTTAATACAGGTGCTTAACGTAAGCCTCTGAAGGTGTTCATCACGGCTTTTTGAAATCAACCCATGGGCTGATATGACTATCGGCACACTCATTACAGTATCGCGTCTGCCAAATTAGTACATGATTAACTTGCTCACATGATTGACTTAATTAATTACATGTATTTTGGCCGAGTTCTACTTGACAGCTTAATTACAATCGCTCTATATTAACTGATGGTTATTAAACCAGGCTGCTAGAATAATCAATTACCGTATATGTAGTTTGATAAGCCACACATCTTGTCTGTATATTAATAGGCAATGAGATTTCTATGTAACCCTTTTTAAACAAATTTTACGGGCAAACACATGTGAAATTTGAAACACTTAAAGGTTATAGTGTAATTCGTGGGAGAGCCATGCTTCGGCTTGTATGAGCCGGTACGACCGGAGTGATACGGCCACGCCCTCACAGGATACCGGCGTGAAGCTTGGGTTGTGTTTCGCCAAGTAAGTAAGATTCTTTCACAAGAAGTCTTTCCTTTATTGACTTAATATAATATAAACAAGTGGTGTTTACCATTAAGTAATTGCTACACTGTATTCTTATTATTGCAAATATTATAAGTGTTTCTATGTATAAGTAATTGTTAGTGAACCTTAAATAAATAAATAAAAAAATATCGGAGGCCGCAACTTCCTTCCCCCCCATTCTCCTACTCCCACCTTAAAGGCCCGGCAATGCACTTGTGACTCTTGAGTTACAAGTGTTTATGGGCAGCGGTAGTCACTTAACATCAGGTTACCAGTCTGCTCGTTTGCCCCCTCTACCACAAAATATATATTACTTACTCTATTTTTAGGTACTAATAACTCAATAGTCTAGATACGAACGAATAACGCGACGTAGCGCGAAAGTGAGCATCGAACTAACGTGCGGCCTGGCTGGCGAGCGGGAGCCCACTTTATTTTAGCAAGTTTAGTCGATCCCGCCGTGTACTTGTAGCTTTATACCTACTCTACAGAGTGGACCTGACCCGATTATAGTTTAAATTTGACCATCAGGTGATCTCAAGTTTGTATGAAAACTAGTTTTAAACTCTTAACAAGCTCCAACATGTTAACATGGTCATAGTGAAAGAGAACCATTAGATTCAATTTAAGAGAAAATGGAACAGGGGAACTACGTATTTTGATTTCATGCCGTTTCAAAAGCGCATTCATGTCGCTGTGATGAAACGGCTTTATAAGGCTTTAATTATCTGCTACTATGTTGAGATGGGACTTCAGGATATTGTTGCAGTGTTTATGTCATTTTATATGTACGGGTGTCTGAAGGTAAAAGGGTAAGCTAAAAGGACAACGTACCTACGTACATTATTCAATAAAACATTTTGAAATAAAATGTGTTTGGTATAAAGAAGACTATTAAAGAATAAAAGAGAAACGTAAAGAAGGAAGACGTAAAAATAAGATATTTTTGTATATGTGTTACATGAAAAAAAAACAAAAGAAATAATAAATAGTCAGCAGAAAAACTCTTACTGCACCAAAATATTGACAATCGCTTAGCATATCCTACATACAGGATGTATTTAAACATGGCATGCAGTTACATTATTTTAAAAAAAAAAACAACTATCCGTTTACAAGTAATGACCGTTTGAATTGCCAGGTATTTTTACCTCGGTATCTCATAAAAGCAGATGAAACGTGTAAAGTTAAAGGGTTTAAATCGTACGTATTTTTTTATTTTGGAACTGTTCATTCAGATTTTAAGAAAATCCACAAAAACTAACTTCGATTTTTTTTTAAGTTAGTATTCATGAATGTATATAGGTACATATATGTTGTTATACACAATCTTTACTAATCCCACTAATATTATAAATGTGAAAGTTTAGATGGATGGATGGATGGATGTTTGTTACTCTTTCACGCAAAAACCACTGAACCGATTGCGATGAAACTTGGTATGTAGATAGCTGGAGACCTCGATTAACATATAGATTACTTTTATCCCGATATTCCCACGGGATCGAGACTTACGCGGGTGAAACCGCGGGGCGCTGCTAGTATTATAAATGCAAAAGCGAGGTTGTAGGTTACGTTTTCACGATTTGACTCAAACGATTATCATAAATTTTCGTATAAACGTCTGGCAACGTGTATGCAAAATTTCATGATGATTGGGAGAAAGAAAAGGACATAAGTTACCCTTCAAAAAAGTACATTTTCCGAGGGATAGAAAAAAACACTTTTACGCGAACGAATCTGCGATTTGTTTACATTAATCTTTCAGGTAATAATTATATGTAGGTACCTACACGACACTTCAACATTTTTAACAAGTCGTTTAAAGGATAACTCATATCCCTTACGCTTAACGCTTGTTTTAACATGATAAGATACGACCTTGGTTCTGTCGAAAAGAGAGCAAGTTTGTGTCTTACTCGCGCCCTGAAGGCACCATACACACTTAGTTATATCGACAGTGGAGAGTTTATGTGAATCGTGAATGTATTTAACATTTATTTTTTTATTTACAAGCTGGATAAACATGAAACAAATTTAATAAGATTTGAAATATCTTATAAGAATAAACTTCATCGGATCTTGCAATTTTTATTTTGTTTACTTGAAAACACATGCGATTCTTCTATTACTAACTCAATCAACTAATATCTTCGCAAACGTCCCAGAAGGGCACGAATGACGTTTGCGTGTACGCTATTTTGATCGTTATGACATCTGTCACTTGTCAACTGAATGGCAGTAGTTGTCATTTCTTTAGAAAGTTATTGTTTTATTTCATCATTAACGTTTAAAACGGTACTCAGGTAGGCGTGCTAAGGACCTACCACATATTCGTAGACTTGAAACTTGAAAGCAACATGATTAATTATTCTTTGTCAATATTATTTTTAAGCTAATGTAAGTCTTAGGCCTTAACATGTAGGTCTGTTATCCGTAGTTTAGAATTTATAAGCAATAAATTATTATGTGAACTCTAAAGTTGACAAAGCTAAATCTGCTGCTGATAAACAAGTTAATGAACCTTTTTCCACAGGAATAGGGTTGAGTTTTGATTGAATTGGAATATGAGTGCAAACGATGTCTTTCGTATCAGCATAAGTTTGTGAAAGTGAAAAGATATTTAGTTTCAAATATGTTAAGAAACAGGTCACGAACAACTTACGACCCCATAAATGTATAAATTATGAAATGAAAGTGAAAGTACTTTGGTTAGTATTCACCATTCGACTGCAACGTAAGGGGTCACAGGTGGGACTGGGTGCACGGATGCAAGTATTTGCCTGCATGAATATGTCTGTTTGCATTGTTAAGGGTGTTTCAATGTATACCCACCTAATCAAATATGAATTTTCAAAGAAAAAGGAAACTCTGCTGACGCAGTAATTTGTATACGAAGGCGCGAGCATTTGTCCGACGTAGTCGTCTCCTAGCAAGCTATGAGTTCGGCTGTGTGATATTAGTATATATATATAAGAGTGTAAGTGAAATATATATTTTAAATCAATCAATCAGCATACCATTCAACCAACATGAACATCGCAAGTCCTAGAATATTTTTAGATAACTCACCGATACGAACGATCTAAAAGCATATTTTGAATTTATATTAATAAATGTTATACAAAATATTAGTTCAGGAAGTGATGTTGAAGTGTTCTCAAAGGACAGTTTCTGACGTAACTAAATAAACTCATTCGTTCCTATTCGGACGTGACTGCCGGCCACGAAAATTGTACCAGAATAGATTTACACACATCAAAAGTGTCTAGGGATCAAGTACGTTTTAGAGTGTCGCCGCAATTGAGAATTATTATTTACCTTTTTTTGATCGTTATTTGATTCTTTTTAGAGAATTTCACTATTTGAATAAAGAATTTTCTTTAAATTTGTATTAAAAATAGAAAGTCAACTGTCAGGATTCCCATAAAAGTCTGTAATAGCTGTTTTACAAAACCATTACCCGCCGCCTTTGGACACGCTATCTTATCACGGGCAGCGTGACCGAGCGACATGGAGGACGATCTCGCATCACCACTCACAGACAGGACCGGTACACCCAAAATACTGCTCGACGGAATCGTAAAATGACCGCCATGATGTTGGTTACGAGGCTCCACAGCTCTTCAGGCTTGCTGAAAAGCGACCAACCCATCCGAAATCGTTTACGTGAAGTGGATCTGCGTTCCCGAAGACCGCTTGGAGTTCCACCTATAGCACCCCGCAATCGTAGGGCCTGTTTACAATAGACTCGCGAACACAGAAATTGGGAGGAAGAAGACAGGCGTTGTGTTTGCTTTTCCGATGAATCTCGTTTCGGTGCGAGGCCGGATACAAGACGTACTCGAGTTTGGAGGACCTCTGGACGTCAAGAACGTTTGAAATTTTGTCAGAAAGTTCATTCATATAGAGGGGGAATCATAATGGTTTGGGCCGGTTTTTGGATCGGTGAAAGAACCGATTTCATTTGCATCAGGGGCAACCTCAATGCTCAGATTTATACGGAGAGGATTGTTTCAGACGTGATCATCCTTTTACGAAGCTGGTTGGGTAAATTCGTTTCGACTAATACACGACAATGCACGTCCACACACGGCTAGAGTCGTAACACGCACTCTTGCTGCGTTCTGCCGTGGCCTGCTCATTCACCAGACCTCAACTCAATTGAGCACGCATGGGGTATGGTCCAAAGAAGAGCACTGCCGAGTATAGATGTCGTGCATACCGCACAACAACTTTTTGACTTGTTAGAAAGAACATGGACGGCATTTCCTCAAAGTGATTTTGATGAACTGATTTTAAAAATGCCAAATCACTGTGATTATGTAATTCGTGTCAATGGTGGAAACACAGATTATAATTTTTTTTTACAATAACTTAAACATTAAGAATTAAAGTAAGAAGCCAGTCTGGAAGACTAGATTTGGAAAATATAAATTGGATAATTTTTAATAGTTACAAATGTACCCTTGATCCCTAGAATTTTTGATGTATGTATTAAGAGAGATTTATTTGACATTGACGATGCGGACAGTTTTTTGGAAAATTTTTGTTTGCTGAAAATCGTAACAATAAATCATATCAAACGATACCTACCTATCAGCTTTGCATTGTGAATTTTGAGTTTGATTCGACATTGAAAACTTTCAAATAAATTCGCATTGATTATAGAAACATTTAGGGAAATCATAACTTATGTGAATAGGAGAATCTAAAGCAATCGACAGCTCTATAGCTGATGTCGTTAAGTATACGTTTGCCTTCTCTGTGCTTTGACACACTACACTCACTTCGTTTAGTGCTGTCGAGTTGCTTTTATTTGATGACGGTGGGCGAATGGCGGGATTCCAATATTTATATTTCGCAACTTATAACAATGTTCGCAGTTATTTCCGGATTTACAATACCAATGTGTCTATACACATCCAATGTGTGTATACACATCCACCGTTCAACCAGATAGGAAACCGCACAACATTTTGTGATAGTCTGAAGAATTTCTAGAATTTATTATTTTCAGTAACTATTGTGTGTCTATTCGGAGTGAACGGCTGGCCGTTCACTCCGAATAGATACAACCACGGTTTTTATTTGCTAGAACGGATTTAGAACAATAAAATACTAACACAATCAAATCAAAGCTCACTGTAGCGCAAAGAAAAAAGGGTGTTATATATTGCGACGTCTTTGACAGAAACAATTTTTTTTTATTTCATGACGATAATCGCTTTTGATATGATTTGTTTTATCCAGAATGAATCTTTCGTAGTGTTGTTAGAGAGTTTTCATAGTGTACGTATCTCTCAGTAGCGTCGTTGTCAGAAGTGACAGTAACCAGACTGCTGATAACCATACTTATATATAACAACAAATGATCATGTTCATCACACAATTATTTGTCCTGGGTGGGAATCGAACCCACGGCCTCTGCCTCAGCAGTCAGGATCACTAACCACTAGACCGACAGGCCAGTCAGTCAAACGACATAACTCGCAGAATAAGCACGCTGAAGTGGCAATAGGCTGGCCACGTCTGCCAAAAGACTTATGGTCCTTGGAGTAAAGAGGAAGACCTCTTTCTCAAATCTAAGAAGATTTGAGACCGCGAATCGGTAAATGAAAGGTAAACCCCCAGCTAGATGGACCGACAACTTGAAGAAGGTAGCTGGGATAGACTGGGTGCGAAAGGTGGAGGACCGGGGGCGGAGTGCGCACATTGAGGAGCCCTATGTCCAACAGTGAACTAAAATAGGCTTATTGATTGATTAATTGATTTCCTCCCACATCTATCAAATAACCTAAACTTGAGACTTAAAACTTTTGTAGCTATTTTAGACCTCTTAACCGAATTAAAAAGTAAAAAATAAATCCACTATCCACCTCTTGACTTCATCATCAGTCCATCGTTATCGAGCCCAATATGATGGACTCGTAAAAACAAATGATATCAGCCCAGCCCCACTTGAGGGGTTTACTAGTAGCCACTAGAGTTCCATTATCCACCTCCTTACATTATTAGATCAGCTCCACTCTACGGAAGAATTCCCACACCGCTATATCCCACGGGAACCGTATATTTTTTTCGGGATATAAAGGAGCCTATGTCCTTCCTCAGGGTAAAATCTATCTACTTGCTAAATTCCATTACGATCTGTTGAGCCATTTAGTCGTGAAAATGTAACAAAAAAAACATGACAAATGAATGAAACAAAGAAATGCGAAGGTGAGTTTTTTGTTTGGGGTACAGATAAGGACGTAGGGTGCCTTTTATTGAAAAATAAACTACATTTTTTTTTTAGGTATAGGGGGCAAACGAGCAGACGGGTCCCCTGATGGTAAATGACTACCGCCGCCCATGGGCACTTGTGATGCGAGAGTCACAAGTGCGTTGCCGCCCTTTAAGGTGGGAGTAGAAGAAGAGGGGGAGGGGGGAAGAGTAGGAAGAGGGGAGAGGGGAAGAACGGGAATAGGGGAGAGGGAAGGGTTAGGGCCTCCGGTAACCTCTCTCGAGGGATGGTGAATTGATTGACAATATCTACATTAACGTGAACAAACCCGGGGGGAGAAGCTACTAATAATATTTACTATAAAATAAAATAACATATCGCACACCTAACCTTTTTTTTTTTGTGCGTGTGGAAACCCCCTCGGGCCGTCACCCCACCGGGGTTTTCGGTGGGGCGGTGTGTCGGAATCGAACCGACTAAAACCACACGGTGTGCCGTACTGCGCCTTAAGTAGGAGGGATCCGGGAACAGCTTTTATTAAGACATCACACCTTTTTTTTTTTTTGTACGTGTGGAAACCCCCTCGGGCCGTCACCCCACCGGGGTTTTCGGTGGGGCGGTGTGTCGGAACCGAACCGACTAAAACCACACGGTGTGCCGTACTGCGCCTTAAGTAGGAGGGATCCGGGAACTGCTTTATTAAGACATCCGGAACCCTAAGACATCACACCTAACCTAACTCAAAAAAAATATTTTTTGAGCTGTGCACAGCATCGAATTCCTTATAATAATACCTACCGACCAATAAAACAGATTTAAAAATATCACCACTACTCGACGGTTGACCTTAAATTCACCAACACGGGCTCAGCTCAAAATAATAACACAAATATATGTACTTTGTTAAGCGATAGGGAAATAACTAAGGAAACCTAATTTTCTGCCCCAAAACATGATTAAAACACAAGATTTCTACAATATTTTTCTTCTAGCTGCATATAAATAGCATAAATCTATACATAACAGTAATTATTTTTTCATATTACCCGAAAAAAAATGCTTTTTTGAGCCAAAACCTGTTTAGATCTGGGTGTGCGATATTTGAATATGAGTAAAATGAGGATTGTCGTTCGAAAGTCAAATAAATATTCATGTTTAAATTTAATAGTTAATCAATAGTCATTGTTCCTGTGTGGCCTCAAACATTTCCCACGCGGTCGAAAGTTTACAAGTACTTGTAAGTATTCACATTTCTCCGTCATTGTCGACATAAATCTACACGTTTTTTAGTAACTTTCCTCAAGTTATTATTATTTCTATGGAAACAGCAGACACCTGTTACAATGTCTAATGAATAATCAGTACTAATGTTTTAAAGTTTAAGATAGTTATATTGGTTGAACATGGTAATAGTTTGAACAACGTTCTTTTTGATAAGCATTTGATATCCCACTAATATTATAAATGTGAATGTTTGGATGGATGGATGGATGGATGTTTGTTACTCTTTCACGCCAAAACTACTGAACCGATTGCGATGAAACTTGGTACCTAGGTAGCTGGACACCTGGATTAACATATAGGCAACTTTTTATCCCGCTATTCCCACGGGATCGGGATTTACGCGGGTGAAACCGCGGGGCGCTGCTAGTTACAAAATAAAAAAAATACTTTTTAGTTCGAATTCTTATTCAAGCGTATTGTTTTACACTTGTAACTTAATAAATGTGTAAACAAATCTTGGAAGTCAATAAAGAAGGTGAAAACCTTCTTCTAATTGTCGTATCGAAATAAACTTTTTATATAATCAATATCAAAAATAATTACACTGCTATTTTAAAGCAGTGTACCTATTTTTGTGCTGGTGGCGACTGTACTTCACTTTGACTTTGCATATGTCATGGATTACGAAATAATGTATTTTCTAAAATCCGTCATTTTCTAAAAATGTGATTTTAAGATTCAGTCAAAGTAATATCAAGTATATAACGGGAATTCGACATTTCAAACCAGAAGCGCCAATCACGGTTTATTTGCGACTCAAAGATTTACTGGCGCGGTCTTCTTAGCACTTCTTGCTTACTTAGCACTTACAACTTATTCTGACTCCACATAAGTAACTATTATATGTATCATCATCATCAACAGCCTATCGCCGTCCACTGCTGGACGAAGGCCTCTCCCAAGGAACGCCAACTATCCCAGTCTTGGGCAATCCGCATCCATCCGCTGCCAGCCACCTTCTTCAGGTCGTCAGTCCATCGTGCCGCAGGGCGCCCTACACTACATTTGCCTAATCGCGGTCTCCACTTTAGCACGTGTCGGCTCCAGCGGTCATCAGTTCGCCTGAAGACATGACCGGCCCACTTCCACTTCAGCATACTGATTCTATGCATGTGTCCCTACAAACCATCTCGTTCATCCAATTTACATATAAATAGTTTTTAATATCAAAAATCTTCGAACAATGAATGTTCAAAATAAGTAACATATTATTTTAAGCGCTCAAGTATTTTTGTGGAGAAAGTACACGCCAACCTGTTTTGCTGGTATCAAACATTGCAACCGAGAAAGTGATTGTATACTGCATGTTTTAAGTAAGTTTTTGTGTTTTGAAAGCCCTGAATTAATATCGTCGAAGAAAGGAGAAAAAGCAAAGGAGATCTTAACTTGAATGGATGACATGGAATCACATCAATCTACAGAAGACCATCATTAATCAGCATCGTCAATATAGTGTTCAATTTTGACTACATGTCGAATACAGTGTTATTAAAACTCCATTTAATATTATCAGACTTTCCAAGACCATGCGTAGGGCCGCGGCCCGCCAGACTTGATCACTTCGCCTATTCGGAAGATCCTTCTTTTCTGTTAGAAGGATACCGCATCCGTATCGACAACATTTTTCAGTGATTCCAATGATAACGAAAACATTTTCCAAAATGGGATACAAGTTAAATGGCTTACATTTATGTTATTTGTCTTACTAACGTGTGTTATAATTATAATGTTAATCTACAAGATGCACAAAAGTATTTACACAGATAAAGAATACAAAATTTAGCAAAACTCGATTTTTATTGGATTACTAGCTGCGCCCCGCGGTTTTACCCGCGTAAGTCCCTCGTTAAGTTTTCTTGTTTGTGCAAACTTCACATAAACCATCTACCAAATAGTCCGGACAAAGCCTAAACATTTGGTTTGGATAGGTGAGGCCATTCTTGAGTTCTAAAATTACAACGAAAAATGGCATTGATTTTTATATATATGGATAATTAACCCGCCCCGGTTTCACATGGGTGGCAGAGACATATTCAACAATCATCAACATATTTCAATCAGTTTAAACAAAATCTTAAGAAATTATACACCTAAACCTTCCTCATGAATCACTCTGTCTATTAGTGAAAACCGCATGAAAATCCGTTCATTAGTTTTTCAGTTGTTGTATACTTAGACTTGTTTTATAATATGTTGTGATATTATAAAAGTCAAGAGTTTTTTTGTTTCTTTAAACGCTATAATCTCTGAAACTATCAATCTGATTGTAATAATTCTTATTGTAATAGATAGAGTATTTATTCAGGAAGGTTAAAGGCTATGTAACATCACGCTAAAATCTTTAAGAGCGGAGCAGTGACCATAAACGCAGGTGAAACTGCGGGGTTCGGCTAGTTTTACTATAAACCAAAACATTCCTTGTTTGGATGTTAAAAAACTTTCTTCGCAGCGATGTCAAAAGTAGCATGCAAACAGACTTGACTAACCACTTTGAAGGGTTATGCTAATTATCTGTTCACAGAAAACGCCAGTCCTTTAGCTGGTTTGAAATTTGTTCATAAAGTTCATGTGCATTTGGACACCGAGAACAAAGGAATGATTGATTTTTAAATTTATTTTAATACATTATGTGATTGTGAGAAAGACGCGTTAACCGTTTAAATCTAACGCTAAATCTATCTAGTACTCTAACCATGTAAATATGTAATCCTATGTAATATTATCATCCAATCTCTTCCTATTTCATTCTCAATACACCTATGCCTTGTAGCCTTTGCCTGTAAGAGATTGACTATGTGCGATAACGCCACCAATAGTATCGGACCGATTGGCAAAACGTAGGTGCTTAAAGCAAATAAAACTAAAATAAAATAAAAATAATGACCGTCTCCAACTTTCAACTGCCAGCGTAGGACTAATCGTCTCCACAGGCACTGGTATTGCAAGCATCCTTAATCTCCTTGTCAGCAAATGCTCTGCTTCTTGAAGTTCTGAGTTTCTAGCTTCTTCTCGTACAGTAAAAGGAAAAACCTCTAGCCGTCGTTGGCCAAGACATTTGTATTTCCGTTTAATTTCCTAAGTTTTAATTTACTTCTAAAATTATGTTTTGAATACTGCGTTGAACAGTTCTGAGAAGATGTTAATTGAATTGAACAACTACTAATTGAATAGTTCTCAAAGAAAACAAACCACTTTTCTTTATTTCACGGTTTCTCACAAATAAGTGCAGGTATTTTTCCATTCTGATTGAAATATGAAAATAGTCAGGGGTGGTCATTTATTTAAACCTGAAATAGTATGGAGTATTGAATTGACCAGTATTTTTTTTACTAGCGTTTTTAGTGTTGTTTTTGTTGTTGAATAAAAGATAATGCATCAAAATATGTTATTAAATAATTATATTATTTTTAGGATAATTAAGAGCTTTTTGGCTAACCGGTAATAAACTGAACTGTAAGGACTTTAATAAAATGTTCTTAAACAAAATGTGAGGTTAGACAGATAACTTTAGAATTTTTTGTCATCTTCAACAATTTACTAAAATATGGGGTTTTACTCGCGTGTGTATTTAGAAAAAGCCCGTCTAGTTTCGGGCCCAAAAGGGGTCCTTCATCAAGGGATTAAGTGGCAGGCCGCTTCGATGACAGGTTATGCCTGAAATATAGCAACCGTAACTATTGACATAGGTTTGTCAAATCTTGAGAGCAGAATTTACCATTCTGACTAAGATCTGATTAACTAATGTATCCACTATAAGATTTTGACTATGGATATGAAACCGATAAAGATCTACTTTGAAATCGTCTATAATAATTTTTTTTTCAGACCATATTATATACATTCTGTTAGTAACAGTTTACTTAATATATGGTTAGTAAAAGAGAAATAACATACACAACATAAAAAATCACCGTTGTGCAATCCCATTGGCAACTGCGGAACAGTAAACACACATACAATACTGAGCAGGAAAATACTCGTCAGTCAAAAAGCCGACCACATCGAATAATAAATGAAAAAGTGTAATACAATTAGATTAATAGTGCTACGTATATACTATTTTATTTTATTTTATTTGGGATGCTTACGGCTTAAACAATATTAAAATGAAATACGTAGTATCAGATGCCAATTACAAACCTCCTCTAACCTCTAAATATACCAGTCCATACTAGTATAAAAAGGAAAGTGGTTAAGGTTTTGAACACAGATATCTGAGAGACGAGTCTTTGGTGACATGTAATACGAAACCGTGTTAGGCACATCAGCTACGTAATTTAAATAGTCATGCGTGTCTGTATCTAATCTGTTGTTGTTATGTGTGTTTCATACTGACAATTGTCTTTTAAATAATGTGTAGTAGTCGCGTAAGTTGAAAGCAGAGCTCAGTAATTTCTCTAGTCACTAGTTTGCTACACTGGTTTGCGGGAGGCACGATGGGAAGAGGTTTACGAGGCAAGGTTTGCGGCTACCGGAGAGAGATGCTCCCGGCTGTCATCTTAGGCCTCGAGTTCAACTCGCGTGGACTTTAAGTATTTAGAAACCGATTTAAATTTGTTTCTTTTAAGTTACGTTCCTCAAAAGAAAAAAAAAGAACTCTTTTAGGATCACTTTGTTATGCGTCTGTCTGTCTATCTGTCTGTGGGTCTGTCTGTCAAGACCCTTTTACTCAGGAACCCGTGGACGTATCAAGTTAAAACGAATACATCACTACTACTTATATCTGCGGTTCCTAGAAACTGTAAAAAAATCAAGCCCCTAAGTCAACGCAATAAAAAGATGCAGCCATTTAGGCCTTAGATTTGACCGAATTTGAACATTTCACAGGTAAATCAAAACTTATGGGGCACACACTTGTCCGGTTCCTTTCCTTTTAATACATTAAGGCGAGATCTATAAAGTCTGCCCACTGCAGTGTGCAAACTCGGTGCCCAAAGCTCTTTTTAAAAACACAATACTACGCAAGGAGGTGTGAAACTACGGTCTTCTGATCTCCGAACCTATGGCTCTAGTAGGTCACTTCGAGCAGAAATCTACAGTTAGTAATGTGTTTGTCCTTCCTTTTAATTAATTAACTACTTAACATTAATTGGAGGTGGAACCGCAAAATAAATAATAGTTGTTTACTTTCAGACTTTATTCTATTGGGCATTTTTTCTTCTAACTACCCATCTTTTGTCATTGACATTAACCAAAAAGTACGGTCTATTAAGAGCCGTGACCATTGTACCCAAACATCTTTGCTAATTATATACTTTTGAATATTTGAATGGTTCGCCTATACAATTCACACGTACGCCCATTGTCCAAGTAATGACTTTCTAGTTATTTTACTTTCTTTCCCGATAAATTTCTTATAAACCGGTTCTCTAATATCGCGCCTCTTTTGTATATGCCTACTTTGGTATCTATTTATATAGGTGACGCACCATAATAATAGTTTTAAGATCCCTAAAAACAATAGAAAAACAATTAGGGTACAATGATAGCCCAAAAGAGCTACTGATACTGGCAGCACCTTCACCGTTCAGAATAGAGAGGATTAGCAGTTAGACCAGGGCTGCCAGTAAGGACAACTTATTTTATACCACTGTGTCTCAGAAATTATACAAAATCACGTACTATTATACAAAATCAGTGTTGTACAGATAGACGTTATATAAGACGTCACTCTTTGGGGATTTCAATAAAAGGTGTTTTAACTTTAACGTATAAGGATTTAACAGTTTACCAGAGACATGATTTGTTTTAAGTATATCTATGTGTCTGTTCGTACTTATTACGCTATAACATCAGTTGTACATTGTATCCAATTATACAATGCAATGTACCATACAAACAGGATACAAAAGATAACCGAATTATACGAATTTTGAATCTGAATACAATCAGACAGCCCTGAGTTAGACAGCACTAGAAGGAAAGAATGAAAGATACATATTTATTTTGCACTCATACAGAGGTACAAGAGAATAAAGATGGAGTGCTTTCACAATGAGAGAGAACTTTACTAATGTGGAACTATTTTTTTGACAGACACACAGAGACACAGGATTGATAAAATAAAGACAAAAGAAAACTAATCGGCTTAAGCCTTAAGGGCAGGATCGTAATAATGACGATAAGAAAGACTACAAGTAAAGGATGACGTATACAGATCAACCGATACCGAACCGGTACCGGAACCGACTTCTTTATTTCTTTTAAGGCTCATTATTGTGAGAATAATCTGGAAAAATACCTCATATCCCTCTTTTCATTATACTACTATATTTTATTTCACCAAACTCTCAGCTCAATCTAACTGTAAAATGAAATTAATTAACCCACAAACGTTTTTCTCAACTGATTACAATTTCAAACAATCACTTTTATTTTGCTTCCCATACTTAATTAATTATTAATTAAATAACAGAGCTAACGAATGTGATGAACCAGCTATTATGTACCATTTATGTACCTACATGTGGACTACAAGTGTACTAGAAATGTAGGAATTTTATACAATTCCGGGCCAATTTAGGAAATGTGTAAAATAATTTGTCAACGAATGTTTAACACACAAAGTTCCTAAGTATTGTATGCAATTTCTAGGTAGTGTATAAAATTACCATTGCACCATAGAATTAGTGGAAAAAAAATAAAACACAATCGGCTTGGAGGCTCGTGGCTAAGTGGTAACCGAGTAGATTAGCACATTGCAAGATTAAGTAATTCCTAAATAATAGGTAAGCCAGGTCAGTCTTAGGATGGGTGAGCACGTTAAGCCGTCGGTCCCGGGTGCCAAACAAACGTCTGTGGCATGCGTTGCGTCACCAGGTTGTCGGACTTTTTAGGGCTCCAACTACCCGTAGTTGGAGCCCTAAAAAGTCCGACAACCTGGTCTAATTACAGAACTTTGATATCACCTAGTACTTGGGTTGTGGAGGTCTGATGGCAGTCGCTTCACGTAAAATATCAAAGTTGGGCCGTATCGTAATTAGACTGAAAGCCGACCTCAAGTTGGAAAAAGCCTCGTCGGATGATGAGTAGACTGAAAATAAAAACATTTTTTTATGAAGACTCATTGGCAGGTTCTTTTATGAAACTTAAAATCATTATTTCATGTATTTTGCAACCGAGCTGGGGTAAAACAAAGATTTTTAAAATTTTATTTTTATATATTAATGGAAAATTGAACAGTTACACGCTAAGTACATTGCTAATATGAAACATAGTAAGTAAATCTATTATTGCGTGAACGGTTAACCCGTGTCAATGTCAGCGAAATAATATCCTATTAATCCCACTAATATTATAAAAGTTTGGATAGATGGATGGTTGTTGCTCTTTCACGCAAAAAGTACTGAACCGATGAAACTTGGTATGTATATAGCTGGAGACCTGAATTAACACATAGGCTAAGGTGTAAGTCTCGATATTCTCACGGCATCGGGAATCGGGACCGAAACCAGACAGAACAAAAGTCTTCCTAAGATTATTGTTAATACATTTTATGTACTCGAACCTTACTTTTTTTAAAGGAGCTTACCTTGTAAACACAGTAAGAAGTGGCAGTTGTATTACACATTTCATTTTGAAATTTTAAACAGTTTTTAAATTCTTGTCTGACTGATTCGATTCACATCTTCGCCAACACGCGAGTGAATGACTCAGAAGCAGCACCCCCCGCGCCCTCCTTGCGCTTACTTAACGACATCTTGAATTTAGCACAGTTCCGAGTGCTGTTTAGGAAATGTATAGAATTTCTAAGACATGTGTATAGTAAAATTTATTTCACACATTTTCTGTAGCTTTTAGGCATTATACACATTTTCTGAGAATTCTGTATAATGACGGATTACATATATTTCCGGTAATATATACACAAAAACTACTTTTGTTTATATAAATACAAAACTTAAAAAACTAGACAAGTGCGAGTCTGACTCGCGCACCGAGGGTTCCGCAAGCAAACAAACTTGTATGTAGATGGTGCCTCCATCTCGGGAATCAACTCTGGAAGATTTTTGCCCATCTTCTCTGAAAGACCAACATAGTTTTGAAGTTCTAAAGATATTCCATTATACACCGATGTACGGACAAAGGGAACTTATCAACCGCAAAATATAAGTTTCTAATCACAACAACTATTTTTTCATCACTATATATTTTAAAACAAAGTCCCCGCCGCGTCTGTCTGTATGTCTGTCTGTCTGTTCGCGATAAACTGAAAAACTACGGAACGGGTTTTCATGCGGTTTTCACTAATATACAGAATGATTCATGACGAAGGTTTAGGTGTTTTATTTGTTAAGATTTTGTATAAATTTATTGAAATATGTTGATAATTGTTGAAAATATATCTGCTATTGAATGAGCTAAAAACTGATTGAGCTATTCTCAGCGATGATTAAAATTATATTTGTAAATTTGGACTTACGGGACTTCGTGTCGTCACGAGTGGACTGAGTCGGTCGGTAACGAGATCGACCTCCGTCAATTCTGAACCATTTTGTTGCTGATTATTTATTAATTAATTAAATAGACACTGTTTTTCTTTTATGTTTAATTTCACTACTCTTCATTCAAGCCATTTATAATGATTTTGGTCATAGCAGTGCAATTCTGATTACAACTGTTGTCTGTGGTTTTGTCTGCGGAAGGTTTGTTGCTTGTAACTACAATGTTTATTGACTTCATCTATATAGGCGCTTATTTCCGCATGGAATACGGTTATTATAGCAATTGTGGTATTGAAATAATTATATTTAGAGTTGTTGAAAGAGGACTGTTAACTTTATATATAGTGTTGTTGGTATTGGTGTTGTTATCTATCTATATATATAAAAATGAACCCCTATTTCTCCTGGTTACGCTATAATTTAGGAACGGCCTTACCGATTTCATTCTTCTTTTTTTCAAATGTTTTCTAATACTTCGTAGAAGGTTCTATTAAGGTTAAATTTAAGAAAACTTAACCGTTATTATAAACTGTTCTAATGTAACCTTAGCCCCAGGGTTATATTCTCTTTGCTAAGCACGTTTGAAATAACTGTCAGTTGTTTGACAGTAAGAGGTAGATCGCACACCGCCAATATCTAAGAGCAATAGTAAGTATTGCTCTTAGACCAATATCGTTTACAAAGATCGCATTATTATTCTAGCGTAGCTTTATATTCTCTTTGCGTTAATTTATTGTATTGGTCGGAATCAAGGACTTCATCATGAAAATCCATTGTTGGCATTAAGAAGGAATTATAACCTTACCCAGCATATAGTATTAAAGTTTGAATTGAATGACAGGACAACGTCTGTCGGGTCAGATAATTTCTCAATAAATCATGCATGAATTATACAGAAAGAATATTAATTCGTTTAAATCCTTACTATACTAACTTTTAAAGTTTCACTTTACATGATATACTTAATTATGTGTTTATTATTTAACGGGAAATAACGCGATCAGTCACAGTCAGCCTGTGACCACGGCCAGTGCGACCTGGTCGAAATGTCAGGCATGTAGAGGTATGTAATACCTATTTCGTGATCGCGTGAATTCCCGCATAAATACATAATTAAGTATAAATCTTTACTTTCAATATTATTACATTTATTAGTGTAGCGTGTGACACACAAGCCACTATAATGTCTTCCTACCGGTTCTTTAATTTCTAATGGGTGCTATTTGTCATCGTTTTATGCCTTTCATAGCTCAAATGGATCATAATATGGTAAACGTTTGACCAGAAAACGATCACAAAACTTACCAAAAGTTATAAATTCTTTTTCTAAAAATACAACCTATTTGGCATTTGCCGTACAACAAGAGTTTTAATAATAGAAATTAATTTTATTAAATATCTTAAAAATAGTAAAGAATAAACTAAACTAAAAGCCAAGTTATTCTAACGTACTTTTTTGTATTTTTTTTATTGAGAAATGGAATGGGCGTTTGTCTTTAATAGATAGTCTTTAGTTAGTCTACGTTAAAAGCTCTTGTCTAAATGAACAACCTTTTTTATTTGATTATTATAAACCATTTGTTCGTCGACTAGGAATCACCTTTTCCGTCTTTTGAATGGAAACTATTTTTTCCCAGCTTTGGCTAAAAGAGTTGAGGCGCTTTTATCGCTCTTAAGAGTTTTACAGATTTGTCAACTGTACCAATGCCTGTTATACAGGAACTTTCAGACAGATTTCTTATTACTTTAAACGAGCAATTCTTGTACGTATGTATTTATTAATGTGTGTATTTATATTTCGGGTATCTCGGAAAAGTCTGTAACGATTTTCATGAAATTTTGTATACAGATACAGTTTTGCATTTTAAGTTCAACTGCATAGTTGTATTTTCTGTAAAAATTACAATTTTGCAAAACGCTTTCGCGCGAAGCTCGGTCTCCCAGGTACTAGATAAAATAGAAGCAAATGTTAGATTAGATTTACTAGTTAGATTGACATTTACACTACGAAGAAACTATATGTTAAAGATGCATTGTAGGATAATAAACTATAGGTATATGTAAGAAGTAGCTTGAGGGCTTGGACTTTCCGGTAACAGCGAGATCGAGCTATTCTTACCCTCCCCAATCTATCCATATAACAGAAATATATTTCCTTTTATTGCTTTCCCTTTTTACCTACATTTCCCAAGAGAATCTTAGGAGTATATTGAAAGATGAGAAAATTGGGAGTATATTGAAAAATGGGAAAATTGGGAGCAAAAGCAATAAACTCCTGATTTTCCGATCTTTAATTCCCAAAGTGCCTGGTTGACGGCAATAGGTTTGCTCCCTATTACGTGAGTGGGACCAAATTATAGTTGGCAATGTTTAATACACCTCGCCCTACCCCTACCACCCCTTCGGGGATACAGGCGTGAATGTATGTATGTATCTAATAAATAATAATAACTCCACACAGCTCACACTCGGCCGTCTGATCCCAAACTAGGCAGAGCCTGTACTATGGTAACCAGACTGCTGATAAACGTACTTTTATATTTCTATATATATATATACATATTATAGATAAATTACAGAACAAAATATCGTGCTCATCTCACAATTATTTGTCCTGGGTGGGAATCGAACCCACGACCTCTGGCTTAGCAGTCAGGGTCACTAACCACTAAATGATCTAATAGTGTTATAAACTCACATCAAAACGTTTCACGGTCAATAAACTTTTGCTATCTATATATATATAAATGTATTGCTGTTCGTTAGTCTCGCTAAAACTCGAGAACGGCTGGACCGATTTGGCTAATTTTGGTCTTGAATTATTTGTGGAAGTCCAGAGAAGGTTTAAAAGGTGAATAAATATGAAAATGCTCGGAATGAAATAAATCTATAAATATAAAAATGAATTGGGACATAGGCTAAAAAAGGGGTGTAAGGGATTGAAAGGTGGGGATGAAAAGTTGTATGGAAGTATCGTCATATTTAGAGCTAGAAGCTTGAAACTTATTTTTTAGGCTCTTGATTCGTTATAAATACACTATTTCACGCGGACGAAGTTGCGGGCACAGCTAGTTTGTTATAATAATTAAATTTTCCTTAGAGACCGAAAATTAAATATTATTATTTTGAAATTTATATTACTTTATATTCATATACAAGTCAGGTTTGAGATTGGTTCATTGAAGGAATAACAAAGCCTACTTTACGTTGGTAGACGTAAGTGTTAAGATTTTAGATATCACCTAACCAAAAGAAAGTAATGAAAGTTTGTCAATTTTCTGTAATAATATGTGTAAATAGACTACTTTCTTACACGCATGTTGCGTAGTTTTTGTCATCGAATCTTCTTTATAACATATTTATTCTCGTGATATGTTCTTCACTTAAGGTGTTTAAGAAATTACTTATATTAAAATTTAAGATTTTAGGTTCCGAAAGCTAAGCACCTTTTATTTGCTGCTTTCTCTTCGGCTTCAAATCCAGTTTAGATTTGATAATGATGCAGAATAGCACAAATATATTGACAAAATCACATTATTCACATATTTTTAACGTGGGAGAGCCATGCTTCGGCAAGTATGGGCCGGCTCGACTCCGCTTGATACCACGGCCTCACAGAAAACCGGCTGTGAAGCAATGCTTGCATTGCATTTTGCCGCATGAGCCGCCCTTCCCTCTCCCCTATTCCCGTCCTTTCCCCTCCCCCTCTTCTCCTACTTCCACCTTAAAGGGCTGCAACGCACTTGTGACTCTTGAGTTACAGGTGCCCATGGGCGGCGGTAGTCATTTATCATCAAGTGACCCGTCTGCTCGTTTGCCCCCTATACCATAAAAAAAAGAAATGACAATATCACTTACATTCTCCAAATAGTGATCACATTTTGGAGAATGTAAGATGATTCGCAAAACCATATTAGAGATGATATTTATAAGTATTTATTAGAAATATTAACATAAACTTTAGTGGGTATTATTAAATCATTATATTAATACGTGAAGAGAATTCTTTGTACCCCTTTTTAAGAAAATTTCTCAAACGTAGTAACGTGAATTTTGGAATATTTACAGTTTATATTTAGAAGAAGTGCAGAAAGCTTTTAGAAGCAAATTTTTTACAATATGTCTTACAACATTAAAAATTACGTGAAAACGGCTTAATTAAATCACACGCCAGTATCTGTGATTACCTGTCATGGTAAGTAAGTCTATACAGTGACAGTTCAAGTTATACTGGCCATTAAAAAAACATGGTCGAAATTCGACCACCACACGATCTCTAGTAATAAGTAAGTCAGAAAATAGTACTCACAAATATAATAAATTCAGCTATTATAAAATAAAGTTTTTATCACTACTCTAATGAGTAACATGTAACCTTTTTCATAAAATTTAATAACTTGTCACAAAACCTGCAAATCGTACGGCTGTAAATAAACGTCATATAAGCCCCAAAGGCATTTCCTTTTGCATAGGTCAGTTAAATACAGAAAATTTCTATCGTCAGTGGCTGAGATAATAAGAAAGGTGTGTCTTCTCTCTCTCTCTCGTGTTCTATTACCCTTGACTCTTTCAAATTAATTTTATAGAACGATTAAGACATTTATAGTGATTTTTGTGGTCCCGTTTGCTTATACATATTTGTTTGGGAACGCAACCAAAAGTATAGCTCCTTTACCATATCGCCAATATCTATATATAATAATATATTATATTGCAACGATCGGGGAACCTTCGGTTTCCGGTTCCATGGGGTCTCTATTGAGAGGAGACTATATAAAAGATGAGGCTGACACAACTGGCACTATAATCACACTCAAAATGATTTTACAACGACAAATCCCAATACATCAAATAAATTAATTCAAAAACGATCGTCTTTTCTTCTTCTATTTCGAATCTTCACAAAATTATTTCAAATCTTTCTAAATTCGAGTTTGGCGCCGCCAGCCCGGACCTCCGTGCCTTTTCCAAGAAGTTTTCATTCCAACCGAAGGAGGACAAGCGGCGCGGAGGGCTCATCGCGACAATATATATTATATCTTTAAATTCATCTGCATTTAATATATTCGACAAAATTTTAATGATAAAAAGTTACTTTTATTTCAATAAAATGATAAATAAATAGGTACACACTTCGCTAACTGGTTAGTTAGTTTATAACAATTTGATAAGATTGAGGACATACCAAAAAGAACCACTTAAATTTGGGTGTAAAATAAATTGAAGCAATAGTTTTACAAATTAGCACCCACACCTACACTGAAATGATGTGAGAATCCTTAAATGACTAATGTAAACGTTGAACCTCAGAACCTAAAACGATTAAAACTAATAAATTCAAAAGAAAGTGAGAAAGCCATACTTGTATAATGTTGTGTGAATTGAGTTACCGTGTTGGTTGGTCCGTCACGGGACCAGTCGCGCCAATCGGTCAAGTACGTTCACCTGCTTTGACCTGACGTGGTACTACGAATACTCGAGTGGTTATCACTTATTTATTATCGAGTATTGAATATTTAGCTGTAAGTGATTTTTGTAAAATGTATAATTTTGTTGAATTAATAATTTGAACAAGTGTACTTCATTTAAAATTTTATATACTTATTTTATTTTTCTTGTTGTCAAATTTGTTCTGATTTTAATTGTGTGTTATACGTGCGATTGTGCAAAATTCGAAAAAAAAATCTAACTTAAGTAATAATATAATAGTTCTTATTGACTAATTAATACCAAAATCGCGTTGTTGATTAGTCTATTTCATTTATTTCAGTATGCCATCAATAACCGGGAGTTAATGGAGACTATGAATTATTGAACTCTTTGGTATGACTTTCTTTAATTTTATCACACCTTCTATTGCTGAATCTTTGATTCATCAAATCAAAGCAAAATCATTTATTTCAATTAAACCAATTCAGTCAGAAATAATACGTATATCCTATGGAAAATAACATGCAAGAAACTCCAAGGACACTCTTTTTCGATATGGTTTTTTTCAAATATGTGCTTATAAGCGCAAATGAAATGTAAGGAGAGCGTAACATATTGTTCTAAATTATATACAGGTGCAAATATTACTATCATATTTAAGTAATAGCAGTCCGGAGATTACCAAACCTAACTGACGGCACTCGTTCACGAGCCATTGTACAGCTAAATTATATTTTTTTTCTGCTATCCCTAAGAGATTCGCGACTACATACATTATAAATGACTCTGATAGCTTTTTTCTACAGACTGAATATTCGCTACGTGCGAAGTGCATGGTGGGGGTATATAAAGCGATCGCAGCGCATACCGCGGCAGAAATCTGCAACAATTCGGGATAGTCTATCATATCAGTCAAACAAAATACTTTGAGACACCTACAATTTGTTTGTAATTTGAAATGGGTCATAATTGTTTTTGTGTTGTGAATTGCAAAAAATTGTTAAAGTACCTTATCTACCGTAAAATACCAAATTAAGTGTGCTACATAGGTAATGTACAACGTAATGTAGCCTACGTTTAAAGCATTATGAGAGTACTTAATTTTAAATTTGTTTTATAGGGTGTTAATGTCACCGATGTTTGACGAATGATGTGAACTCCTATTAAATCAAATTTATTTATTTGCAGAAAAGTAGGTACAGAGTATTCTAACACATGCGACTTTAGTCAATACTATTGACATGCAAATTATCATTATAATTATTGATACAAATAATCATAATAAAATTATTTACAATTCAATAATGTTCAATATGTTCATACTGATATTTATAATAATGTCAAAGTTTTAATAGAATTTAATGATGTCAAGCTTTAATTCATTTTAATAATGTGAAGTTTTAATTGTATTCGTGGAATAACTATTAAATAACTGTGGCCATTATTTCGTAGCTCTTCAACATTTCTTTCATGTTGAGCTAAAACTAATTTATTTCCTTTGAACAGAGTTTGAGGTTGAAAAGTTATGTTGTGTTTTATACATTCAGAACCGGTTTGTATAATTATATCCATTTTTCTATATACTGTTTCCAACAAATTCCTTTAAAAAACTGTTTCTCGTCTTTCTATGTACCTTTAATTACTTTATTTATTAGAAAATAATAAAACATTTGTATGTCATTATTTGACATAATCCCGAATAGTTGCGCGTGTTAAGTGGCGCTACTGTCGTGCACGATCCCAATAGATTCTATATCTACAGCACGCCCCTACAATGAAACACCATAAGACATGACACTGTGGAAAAAACTAAAGTAAACTAGTTGTGCAGTAGTTATGTCTGTTAATTGGCGGACTTTCCTTCCAGCATATGCTCCAGAACTTAGACGCTTTGAAAGTGATTTTAAAGGAAAGGCCCATTGTAATCTAGAATTGGATTGAGTACTTCTATCAGAACATCAGGTTTAGTCCTGAGATTCAGTCTCTAATATAGATAGCATTACTACATCACTTATTACATCACTACATATTATAAAACAAGTCCCCCACCGCGTCTGTCTGTCTGTCTGTTCGCGATAAACTGAAAAACTACTGAATGAATTTTCATGCGGCTTTCACTAATAGTCAGAGTGATTCATGAGGAAGGTTTAGGTGTATAACTTGTACCCGTACGAAGCCGTGGCGGGTTGCTAATATTTCATAAAAAAGCAAGTACTTGATTACCTCATGGTAGCTACTTTCATTATTACCCAACTTAAAGAAACTTTCAAATAAAGAAATCATATAAAACATTGTTTTCGAAAGTGTAACATAACGATGACAAAATAACGAGCACGTATATACATAAACAAAATACTAAAGACATAGAATCACCTGCTCAAATTGAGCGTGTCTATCTTCGAGTACTTTCAAATAATACTCGAAAGACTCTCACATCCAACAAACCGTTAGTACCATACCTGCGCGAGCGCAAGACAGAGACAAAATACTAGAAAGATCCATTCACCATTGCGAACTCTAACAGAAAAGTCGTTCTTAAAAAATCAAGAAAATATCCCTGAAATTTTTACACAAATATCAAACCTTGATAATAATATTGATCTCTAGTTTGACCAGGTATTGTAAAAGTGGGGGGAACTGTTCTACAGAAGCCAGTGCCGGTTCGACAGCGGATTATACGAACGTGTCACGCTCCGAAAAAGGCACAGTGTCTATATAATTATTGTGTACTTGTGTGGAACTATTGTGTATATGTTACAAAAACAGTTTATGTGAAAATAGGTAGTAAAAGGTGATAAAAGACTTAGGAAATTTCTCTTTTACACAATTGGATTTTTGGTGACATGTTCAAGATGCTTCGCTATTTATTGATTGTGAGTACTTTCTTGTTTATTTTTTTGTTGAATGCTTTAATGTTGTATTTAAGTTATCTAAACTTATCATGGATGCCTAAACATTTTCCCTCGAAATATTTATGAATCATCATGTTGTATAACAAGACTTTTTGGATCAATGTCTTCCTTTTATTCTGTGTTCTTTATTTATAGTATTTCGGTGAGTCGATAGCTTATGTCTGATTAAGAAAGTGTGGATGTATTGCTAAACTTTCCCGTATCGGGTTTCGCAGAGCTCCAAAGAAATACAAAAAGTATTCACTGCTACTTCCACGTTGAAGTTAATTTAACGATTTTCAAAAATGCCGCAAGAGTGTTATTTTTATCTCATTAATTATGGAGAAAATACGGAGAATATTATATGTGTATTATAATAGTGATTATTTACTTACTTACATTAGTGACTTTAGTAGTAATTTGTTAAATCCCAAGAATGTTGAATGGTTAGTTTTGATCGAACTATATCTTGCACTCTAGAATACGTTTTTGTACTTAATAAAAAAATCGAACTTGGTTTGAGCCCTTGGGCTATGCATATTATAATAGAAGAATTTAGATAAAGCCCTTCAAAATTTCGGTTAAATAAGTATTTTGTTAGCTATGTAGCAAATTCTGTTAAATATTTTGCTTTTACCTTTTCTAAGTAGCTTTAAATTTTAAGGAATCAATATTCCTAGTCGTACAAAAGTAAATAAATTATAGGATAGAAGCAATAATCTTAGATTAAAAAACATTCCTGAAGTCAATAAAATTTACTATCTAGGGAAAGAAAGAATAATCATATAAGCCATGGATGGTAAAAAAAAACTTTCTCAATGAACATGTATCAGATGGTTACCCGTTTAAAGGTAAAAAGGTCGAAGAGAAACTAGTTATGGTTATCTCTAACTAGCAGTTGTGGGCCATGTAGGAGGACTGTGTCAATAACTCACGTCTGCTTAACGTCAACATCCTGTTAGTTTGAATATTAATAACGAAAGTTATGACTTCAAAACTACTTGGAGAGAAGTTAGTTACAAGTTACAGAGGTGTTATCAAATTGAAAGTTATTTGAAAGTAGTTTCAGTTATAGATACATACATAAACATACATACAATCACGCAATCACGTCTGTATCTCTGAAGGGGTAGGCAGAGGCGTATTAAACACCCACGATTTGCTAATTATAATTTGGTTCCACTTACGTAATAGAGGGCAAGGCGAGGGCCTAATGCTGTCATTCGGGCACTTTAGGTATTAAGGATGAGATTATTGGGAGTATATTAAAAGGGAAAGGTAGGTAAGAAAAGAAGGAAAGGGATATTGGTCATACGAATGGATTGGGGAGTGTACGCAATAGCCCGAGCAGAGCAGATCGCATACCTGTAACTCGAACTGTCTGTTTACGAGAAGTCCGAGCCCTTGTAACAAAATTTATAGATATAAACGTAAATTTAGGGAGAAAAAAATCTGTCGTGTGCATAAGTCATCATCGTCAAAACAATTTATTTAAATTAATAAAATATATTATTACTAGCGGACCCGACAGACGTTGTCCTGTCTGAACTTAAAAAAAAATATTATTACTGGAACTACCGGATCCAATTGTAAATCTTAACCATTCTCAAATCCACCTAAAGACACACAAAACATTTCATTAAAATCTTTCCATCCGTTTAGTAGGAGTTCAGTAGCATACACACGCACAGAAGAAATATATATATAAAAGATTTGTAAATAACGAAAATTGTAAAAAACATGTTGAAAAATAGCTTCACGTTTGACTGATTCTGATTAACTCCTACTCCTGACAATTCAAAAACACAATTGGTTTACTTAAATGATTTTGATTTGATTTCAGTGGAATTTAGTAATGAAAGCTCATTCGTAAGCCTTAGCCTAGTCTTAATTTGTATTTGATAGCAGTGAGCTCAATTATAAGCGCAAGTAAAAAATTCGCGCTAGAAATTGTTCTAATAAGTTAGGAATACCATACGATATTACTGTACAGTTGAAATGCTTGTTATGCCAAGTAATTTCGCTTTACTTCTTTTGGCTAATAAGAAAATAGAAATGTATTTTGCTTTAAGAATACATTTTTGTATAAGTTAATTAGCAGTTAACTTTGAAATATTGGTCCATAATCGCATTGATGTGAAAATTCTAATGAGAGACAGAGATTTCAATATTGCTAAAGTGTATTTTAATGACCCCATTGTTTACTTAAATAATCTCAAGAGTATTTTTTGTAAATTAATAGGCTGTATTGATTAAACCGTTTTTCTTTGTAATATGAATGAAAAGTGTCATCATTATGAAAGCATTGATAACATTTATTTAAAATAAAATTTTCTTTATGTTAGATAATAAAGAGGAAACATGTATGTTCTTTTGCATATTAGTGACTCCATTTATAAAGGTGTACGATTCAATCTCATATCAAAAGTATATCACCGTGAATTTCGATAAAACGTGTGTGCTCACTTCAACTTTATATTACAAACATATTTGCATTCCTCTCAATGTTATTTTAATAGGTAAAAGTAGATCTGAGGGCAAAATCTTCACCATTTTATACTTACGACAAGACCTTGCATCCACTTTCATAAACCGGTCTGCAAACTTTCTGAGTATCATCATGCTTAATAAAAGCCTAATGAAAGTCTTTAGGCCATCGTCTAGATAATACATTATGTTTTTTTTTATTTTCATAAAGTGAAGAAGAGGTTACTTGAAGAAAAGTATGGATTGGAAAGTTTGTTTTAATGATTCCTTCATCTTCATCATAGACTTGTTTAGACTTGAATCGTAAAAAAATTTTTCCTCATATTTTTATATATTGTTGCTCGATAAAGTCGTGCTTCCTGGAAACAAAAATAAGCACATCCCTTTCCTTATCTTAAATAGTTTAATTATTCTAGTCTTCTATTTTTTTACAATCATTTTAATAAGCGATTACCGGGGCCTAATATTCACAGTACCAGCGATTGTCACTTGTAGGTTATTTTAGCCTTCCCTCTCCCGTCGTAACGTCCGTTGACCCTACACATGTAAATAAGGGCCACTACACTACACCAATAATATTTTTATAAACTCCAGACATTGGTAAGACTAGGGTATTTCCGGTGTGTGGCGGCTTGCCTTTTTTCAAAAAGCTTCTTCCATTCCCATTTAGCAACGGGTTGTAAAGTTGAACAACATTATGTTGTTCAACTTTACCTCGTAATATTATCTTAGTTTTACGTTAGAGGTCTTTCCGGCAACAGCCAGTTTGAGTTACACTGCCCAAAGTGCCCAATCTAGCCGTATAAGCAATATTCCTTTCCTTTCATTACTATCCTTTCTACCTCTCACTTTTAATATGCTCCTAATTTTTCCACATTTAAATCCCAGTTGACGGCAGTAGGCAACCCTCCCATATTATGTGAGTGAGACCAAATTAATTACAGTTTTTGGGTGTTTAATACCCCTCTGCAAACCACTTTGGTGATACTGGCGTGAGTATATGTACGTTATATTATTGTATGTATTTTTTTTTTAAATAATCACACACACCAATCACAGCTTTTCTATCCCTACAATTTTAGTTTTCCTTTTGTTCGATATTTTATTGCATTGCTCCCACGGGTTGCGCGAATGTTGAAGTGTTAAAAAGTTTTGAAATAAATAGGATTGAACTGTCTGAAATCAGAAATAGCAATCGCGCAAATTTTATAGATAAAATTAAATTATATTTGTTAATAATATCATATTTTGTATTCTCTACTAAAACTTTTGTCCTTTTGTGTCCTTGGAGTTTCTTACCTGTTCTTCTCCATAGGATCTACGTATTGGAACAGGCATTCAGGCGACTAGCTTCACGACTGACTTATTCTGACTGACTTGTTCTACAGACAATTCAAAAATACTCATAACTGGTTTAATTTGAATAAATGGTTTTAATTTTTATTTTTTGGAGGATAAGTATTTAGGTAACCACTTAGAAAACAATAATTGAAAGGATAACTTCATATTGAAACGGAAAATTTGGAATTCATTAAAATTAAAAGGTTTAGCAAGCTCAAATTAAAAGTAGCTCTAAATACATAAATAAGCAAAATGTTATGACAAATATAATTTGTGTAATTATAACGTAATGAATAATAATCGAGAGGACTATGCAGAAATGAGGAGATACGCAGACCAATAAAGGTTACCGATATGTGCAAACGTGTCAGCAAATTTAATTGGCAATGGGCAGGGCACATAGAACATGATGAGGCCGAAAAGTTATTGAATGGAGACCACGGTCCGAAAACACAGCGTAGGACGTCCATCAGGAAGGTAGGCAGACGTCCTAGTTAAGATTTCAGGCTGTCGGTGGATGCAAGCTGCTTCCAACTAGTATTCTTGGAACTCATTAAGGGAAGCCTATATTCTGCAAAGGACGTTATGGCTGAAATGATGATGAACTTGATATGTGAATTTATTAAATTTGGAAATCAGTCCATTTAAAGAAATAATTACAGTAACTGATCGTGATAAAATAATCACACGATCAATAGCCATAGTAACTTGTAGAAATAATTAAACAATCTATACATCTAAACAAATAAATAAAATTGGAGTGTCTGTTTGTAATATTAAAATAACCGCTTTTTACTAAGTGCTTTTGGATGTATACACGGTACATATACCCTTTGTATCTGCTCCGTGCATATACCAAAACAAAATTTTTTACAATTTTTGTCTGTCTGTCTATCTGTCTCGGTCTCTCTGTCTGTCTCTGTTTCGGCTAATCTCCGGAATAGGTGGATCGATTTCCAAGGGACTTTCACTGGCAGATAGTTGGTGTTATAAGGAGTAACTTAGGGTACTTTTATTTTGGAAAAAAATAGAGTTCCGCGCAAAATATATAAATATGTACACGCGAATGAACTGCTAGTTAATTTATAAGTTTTAACTTTATACACGAAAACGGTAAATTAGTACAAAAGGTTAGCACAACAGAATAAGTACAATGACCCACAATGATTAAATTGAATTTATCGATGTTTATACTAAGTAATGAAACAACGACCGGCCTAATGATTAATCAATCAAAAACTTTTTAATATATATGTTTTGAGATTTAAAAAAAAATAACAACTTGAGACACCTCACATATGACCGTTTGATCCTAAACTATGCAGAGCCTGTACAGTTGTAACCAAACTGCTGATAAACATACTTATATAATACTAAATACATACATATCTATAAATATCAAAAATGAATCCATACTTCCCTTGGTCACGGCATCACGCGTGAATGGCTGGACCGATTCGCTAATTCTTTTTTTTTGTGTTTGTTATTGTCAGGAGAAGGTTCTTATGAAAGAAAAAAATTGAGAAAGTTGCCCGGAACATTAGAACATTTAGGAAAACTTAACGAGGGACTTACGCGGGTGAAACGGCAGGGCGCAGCTAGTCACAAATAAATTACACCCAGACATAGAACAAATGATCGTGCTTATCACACAATTATTTATCCTAGGTGGAAAACAATATCTGGCTTAGCAGTCAGGATAACTAACCAAAGGCCCGTCAAAAAAATTTTTGTTTTTTAATTTATTTAATTATAATGGTGACATAATCGCTTTATAACATATTTTTATTTATTTTATATTTTAAAAAGACAGCTTCCGCATTAGGAATTTTCCTGCGTCGCGGGGGGTTCACAAACATTTAAACATAAATAAGCTACTAACTAAAATAAGCCCAAACTCAAAAAACTTTAAAGAATACTCCTGCCTGCTTTTATTATTATGAATGGTTTGGGATCAAAGAACAAATAACTTCTAAACCAAAGACAGGTCTAATCAAAGGAAGGTCTAATGAGACGGTAGAGGAAGCTTGTGTTGTATATAACGACATAAGCAAAGTAAAAGGTAGCCTGTTATTTCTGCCTAAGACGAAGAGAAAGCTTTAATTACTATTTTAAGGAAACTGACGTAAGCTATGGAAACTAAGTAAAAACTCATTCGTGTTTGACATTAAAATATTTTTCTATAAAAGGGCTGAAGAAATTTGTCTAAAATGTCTTTGCTTTCTATGGGTAGCAAAAAATAGAGTTCTCGCAATTCTATTGGGACGTGGGTAGTCTTTGACAGTCATCGGGGAGCCCGCTTCTATAGTTGCAAAGAGGGAAAAGATGCAGTCGTTCTTTCAAATTATTATAATGATAAAAATACTGTTGATTTCATAACACTGAATGTGTTTTAAATAAACACAAATATATCAACTGTTTACAATATCACACCAATTATAAGAGTTAACGAAGACATTATTATAAACAGGTGATAGTCCATTGCAGAGTATACTTTTTACTATACCAACGAAATGTAGCGTGTAAATGAACAAAGTTCTATTTGCTCAACACAGGTTTTCGCGTGTACAAATATAGCATTTGTAGGAACATCTACATGAAGCAGATTACAACAACAAGCCTCGATAGTTCGTCAGACATATTTGCTTAAACTGGTTAGAGGATCCTCTCTTTCCAATGTAGGGATATCACAACCGTTGTTTCACAGATCAATATCTTTTAAACCATGACGAAGTAAGGTTACATTTCTACAGACCATTTCTCTCTTACTTGTACTAACTTTAAAAAGTTTTTGAAATTATTAAAGTTTTCTATAATAAATCAACCAATTCATTATTTATCATAAACTACTCTTTGTCTATCGCTAAAACAACGTTGGTTTAATGAATTTAATACTTTAGAACTACTCAACTGCGACGTCAACGTTTACCTATTGTTATAATGAACTGTTTTCTTTATCGTACTGTTTATGAAACTTAACTCATTTTCAAGACAAACTTTATTTTAATTGTAACTGTACATTGCGCTAATTTTACTACAATAATTTAGTATTGTAAAAGTAGTAACAAAAATGAATATTTTAATAAAACAGGTCTGCCAACCCCTTCGGATAAACAGGCATAAGTGTATGTATGGATGTTTTACGGATCAAATACCGGAATAATTTTTTTTTTTACCGAGAATACGTTATCGCACGTTACACTTCGACGGTCGGTGGGTGCGGGGTAAATGGTAAAGGTGTTAGCGCAACGAAAAATTGTGACTGCGAGTTGATTTGTTTTATTTACGAGATCTGTGGATTCTGTGCAATACTAATGTAATTTGATGTTCAATTGTAATTGTATACTAATTATCCATTTATTAGTTTGGGCAACTTTCACAGATGGCGATGGTTTTCATTTCGAGTTTTAACAATATTTACCATATTTTGATACAATTTATATCTCGGCATGAAAATCTTAACGACATAGTCTGTCGTGCTCATGTTACCGCCGCGCCGGCGTGCCAGCAGTATGTGAACCCGCCTGGAACGAGACGATGGGAAGAGCACAGATGGTATGTCGTTACTGTCAGGCATATTTCTATACATAATCTTGAGCATCGTCGCAAAGTCGCCTGCTTATAGGTTTTCTATAGGATTCACTTTTGTGAGTGTGTGAAGGCTCTCTTCGAACTAATTAGACCCTCTCCATTCCTTCATCGGACGTCTAGACGCAAACAGAGGTTCTACCCCTTCATTGTCGAAATACCCAAAAATTCGAACGACAGTTTCTGGCAATTTTTTTCTGGTTCGAGTGATCAAGGTCTGGAATGAATTGCCTGCGTCTATTTTTCTAGACAAATATAATCTTGGAACGTACAAGAGTGGAGTCAATAGGTTTTCCTTGGATAGGCCTGGACCATTATTTGTTCTGTGTCTGGGTGTAATTTATCTATAATATGTATTTATTTAGAAATATATAAGTATGTTTATCAGCAGTCTGGTTACCATAGCACAGGCTCTGCCTAGTTTGGGATCAGATGGCCGTGTGTAAAATGTTTCAAGTTATTATTATTATTATAATTACACAATAAAAAAAACATCCACCAGAAAAATCTATTTAAAACTGCAATTCAGTTAAAACATATTCTACCCATAAACATACTTTCCTGTATATATTATATTGCCCTCCGCCAACAAGCCATTCAGGAACTACATACACCTGTAATTAATACTAGATACCTAGATTTTCAAAGAACCGGTCGCATTTCTTATGAACAAGTTTGACTTGGTGTATTGCTTAGAGCGGATGTGAGTATCCTTAGTGTCTCAAGTGAAATTATTTTTAAACCAGCACCTTTAAAGTCTACGTATAATAAAATTTATATAACTTTAAACGTACAACTTAACATTGATGGGCCTAACAACGGCCTATTTACGAATATGACACACCTGTCGGAAATAGGTATAGTTTATTTATATTTCTTTCGTTTTGCATTTATGCCTTCAAGGCCACCTTCGAATTAACTACGTGATAAAAAAACTGCCACAATAATTGTGGTGGGTTTTTACTTATCATGCTTGGAAATAAAAATTATTTCTATTCATAATTGAAAGTCTTGGTTTCAGAAAAACCCTTACGTTTTGTAAACGTGCAGTCAGGTGAACGTAACGTGCAAAGTTCTAAAATGAATTGAGGCTAGAAATTACAATCCAACTCATGATTTAAATATCTTAATCACATACACACATTTTGTTGTTGATCATTAATCACTATTTCACACTGGCATTAGTGTCTCTAGTCATTTTTGTCTTAAATAAAGAGATGTATTTACTTTTACATACTATTTCAAGGTAAACATCTATTAGCTTAATATTAATTAATAAAATAATTTAAAAACGGCAAATGATCAAAAATATTCAACACATAAACATACTTTTCTGTACAGAACTTCTCCTCCGCCAATAATTATTATTAGATACCTGGATTTTATTTAAAATTGTTTATAATCAACGCCAGCTAAACTTCGATTCTATAATGACTAATGAATTATAGTTTCTATCATAATGGTGTATTGACTTGATATTATCCAATTCGTTAACTCTGGAATAACTTATCTATTCACATTGTTAATATATAATATTGTATGGCCTATTACAAAGCGTTATAAGCATTCAAATTAAGTTTAATATTAAGGATAGGTTCTTGAACACGATCAAATCTACTTATATCGTATTTTTAGACACACCCATATTTATAGCTCTAAGGTTGTCTGTAAGAGATCGTCGACTGCGGTAAGAACGTCCATTGTACTGTTACTTAATATTATATTTCTAGATTGTATATGAATACTAGAAGCGCCACGTGGTGTGACCCGCGTAAGTCCCGATCCCATGGGAATATCGGGATAAAAAGTAGCCTATGCGTTAACCCAGGTCACCAGCTAACTACATACCAAGTTTCAGAGCAACCGGTTCAGTGGTTTTTGTGTGAAAGAGTAACAAACATCCAAACTTTCACATTTATAATATTAGTGGGATAGTGGGATGTCTAGAGTACCTATCTATCTATTTCACTGCAAATACACATATGCATGCACACAAGTATTTGCCATTAGCAGGAGTCGAACAAATGTGGTAGTACTTACTCTTTTTATTATTTTAGGCATCACTTGAACCCAAGGAATAAATAATGATGGTGAAATCCTTTCAACTTATTAACGTCCCCAATAAATTCCACTTTGTGACTTAAATGTCTATGAGTGACATAAATGACACAAATAATTAATTTAAACAGAGCCACGAACTTTCTTAGTGGTCATTGTAAGATTTAAAACTAACTATGGTTTTCTAAACCCTGTTTAGTTCAATTAATTAAGTATGAAAACTGACGTACGGGAATCAACACAATCACGTAATACATACCTTTGAATTTCCTGACGTTTCGCCCAGATTGTGACCTAGATGATAGCAACATTTCTCCCTTAGAACATATTTTTAAAATGATCTGTATTGTACTGTTTCAGGTGCAAGTTTTGTACACAATAGTCAAAAAACAAATGGAAACATAATATGAAAAAATATTTTAATACTAATATTTGGCAAAATGCCTGCAATGGAATGGCAATTCTCATAAGAAATAACCCAATAGATACGTGATCAAAACTAGACCATGTATCCAAATACTCAGTAGGAATGCTCATTCAGTTTTTATTAAGGTTGTGGATACTGCAAGAAGAATTTCAAAGTTTGTGTGAATTACTCGGCTTGCCATTTCTTTCCAGCAATATAAAAGTCTTAAATATTGCGATGCATTTACGGCACTCTTAGTGCTAACTGATATTAAATCTGAAGAGCGAACATTAGATTTGATAAAAATATGTGTTACCGTCAATAGTGAAGCTAGGGAGAATTGAAAATGCATTTTCATTTACTTTTGAAAGCATAAGGTCATAATAAGGTAGGTTTATAATAAGGTTGCTATACCTAATTACTATCAAGTTTGAATTGAATTTCAAAATTCAAGTTTCCAGGCGTCGGACTTGCGATCAAGGGGTTGCGGGTTTGAACCCCACCCAGTGCACTACCGACGTGAACCCACTCTTAACACAAGCATTTAGCTTAGCTGGAGGGCTTAACAAGAATACTAGTAATGTGTGACCCACGTTACTAGTAGTCTTTTTAAAAAAAAACAAAAAACAATGAAATGAAATGATTTACTTATTTGCCAAAGAGTGTTGGTACAGTA